>CM040426.1:65863646-66343646 GCA_022702705.1 Papilionanthe hookeriana x Papilionanthe teres | reverse complement strand
GAGTAACAAGATCCTTTTTCGTGTTACGACGCAAAAGAAATTTGTCCCCGTTTTATATAGCATGAGATCAACAAGATCCTCTTTCAAGTTGCGACACAGAAGAAAGTTGTTCCCGTCCTGCATAGGAGATGGCTAGCAGGATATTCTTTCACATCAGCAAGATGAAAAAAGTTATCCCCGTCCTTGCCCAGTAGGTGACTCAATATTTTCTTGCTTTTATTGCTGAGCATTTCGGTGGAGATGAAGAAATGCTAGTTTTCTCGCCGCGCTTTGGTGAAGAGCTATTCATGCTTCAGTACTAGCGATATCTCTTGTAGCCTTTGTACCAGTTATTGTTGCTCTTTATAGCCTTTTTAATCATCTGATGTGACATCTGTAGATGATAATATATTTTTTGTACGTCTTTGACATTGTTTTTGATATTGTTATGGCTTCTCAATCGTACGAAATTCTGCAATTAAAGTTAGCACACACATTTTATAATTTGAAGAACCACATACCTTTTGAGGCTCGTGCATTCCGAAGTTGTGCCCTCTTAGGCTTATGCCTTATAGCACCTTGAAATGAACATGTACCCTATGAGGTTCGCAGCCTTCCAAGGACTTTTATTAACCTATCTCTTCTGAGGCTTGATGCTTTATGAATTCTTTAATGTACCTGTGCCTTCTGAGGCTTGTGGCCTTCTAAAGTCTTTGATGTTCTTGTGTTTTATGAGGCTTGTAACCTTCTGAGGTCTTGATGTACCCGTGCCTTCTGAGGTCTTGAGTGGAGAACCTGTCAACAACTCGCTCTCGTGGAGTCTATCTAGTGAGGACCATGCCCAATACTAGCTTCCTATCGACACTTGCCTCTTGTGCTCGCCTTCCAGGGGCATGGTAGCTTCTCATCGAGTCTTGCCTCTTGGGCTTGACTTTCAGGAGTATCGTATCTTCCTATCGAGTCTTGCCACTTGGGCTCGATTTCCAGGGGCATGGTAGCTTCTCATCCAGTCTTACATCTTGTGCTTGACTTTCAGAACTACTGTATCTTCTCATCTAGTCTTGCCTCTTGAGCTCGACTTCCAAGGGCATAGCAGCTTCTTACTGAGCCTTGCCTCCTGGACTTGACTTTCAGGAGTACCGTACCTTACTGTCGAGTCTTGCCTCTTGGGTTTGACTTCCAGGGGTATGGATGATGACCTCGTCTACCGCTTGCCCTCAAGGGGACTTCCTTCACAAAAATCATTCATGAGAAAATAAAAAAATTTCACTGAAATGACAGTTTAAAGCAACATGAAAATAAAATTATGAGTTATAAACCAGTCTTTTACTCATATAAGATAATTCAGAGTTGTACTTCTCATTCGATAACTCCGGTGATTCTCATCTAGTTCCCCTCACATTGTTCATATAAGTAGCGACCCAGGTGACATTGGCGTATCAAACGTTCAATTTTATCATTTAATTCAAAACATCTTTATGTCGAATGTTCTTTTGCACGGTGGAAATAATAATATTGAGACTGGTCTCTACCATATAGATTTCTTAACGAACATTGACACTTGATGGTCTCTTCATCCTTGATGGTCATTACGATGTTGACACGTGACATGTTGAGTGACGTGTACTCTTTTTTTGATTGCCGCACACTATTCCTATGTGGTCTGAACTTTTTTTTATGTGAGATTTGATTGGGACCCCAAACATTATTCTTGTGTTTGCCTCCCCTCCCCAATCGTTCAAATTGTTCCTTGTGTACAATGATGACCTCTTCTGCAGAGATATGAGCTTCGACACGATGGATGAGATCAGCGTAAGAGCGCACTGTCTCCCTCATAAGTGATGAATAGAAAGGTCGTGATGGAGCACTCCAAGAAAGACTCCACTTAGAAGCTGTTTGGGGCGGCTTATTGAGGGTGGTGGCGTTTTCATAACGCCGCTGCCCTGTTTGAATAAAGCGTTCAGGCACGACTTTTTCATACCGCTTATACCGCGCTTAATAATATACTGTGTGAAGTCGGAAGCGGCATCATAGCTGCTTATCGCGCGTTTAGGTGTTTTTTTTCCACGGTGCCCTTCTCTACTCGTCGCGATCGAAGACTTACCTGGACCGAGTCACGATCGAAGAAGAAATCGAACAGAAGGAGAAAGGATGTAATCGAGCGACATCGAAGATTTACCTGGACCGAGTCGCGATCGAGGAGGAGGAAACTACGGCTTCTTACGCTGGTGCAGTGTGTAGGAATGTGTTGGAATGCTAGGAGAAGAAAGGAGGAGACGCCGACGTTGTATGCTCGCGCAAAGGAAGAGGAGGAAGAAGAATACTGCGGGTACAGTCTGCGTGGAGTCCAAACCGAAGGAAGAAGAGCTCGATCGAGCTGAAGCCAGGATGAAGAAGCAGGGATCGAGTTAGGGAAGTCGGCCCAAGACCTACAGGTTGAGATTTTTTTATTAAATTAATTAATAATTTATATTTATAAGAGTGAAATTAATTAATTAATTTGTCAAACTAGACGGGCATCCTAAGTGGAAGATTTTGATGCTAAGAAGAAGAGAGTTGGCTCATGCATGAAATTGGGCTCTATGTGTGAACCTTAAGAATCAAATCTTGTGAATATTTAATGTTTAATAATGTAAATTTACTTAAATTGAAATTATTTATTTACTAAACATAATACTCGTATCGCGTCGGAACATAAAGCTACGAACTAACGGTTCAAACCAAACACGAACAACTTATTCGTTTCGAGGCGAAAGAGTCGTTTATCCATAAGCAATGCTTAATCAATTTGTTTTCAAACGCTTCAAACCAAAACGGACAGAACAATCTTATTCGAATCGATTGTTTATCGGCAGATTATCGGAATAAGCGAACATCCGAATAAGTTTGAATAAGTGCTATACAGCTCTAAACAGACTCTTAGTAACTCCAGATCCACTATAGGAATCTGGCGAGCTTCAGTGGAGAACCTGTGGAAATATTCCTTGAGGGATTCCCCCTCATGCTGATGAACTCCTAATAAATGAGATGAATCTTTGGTGATCCTTCTATTTACTATGAACTGCTCTATGAATAATATGACAAGCTCATTGAAGGTGTTGATGGTGCCCCCGGGAGAGTAGAACTGTGCAAACTTGGCCCTTGAGAGTCAAAAGTTATGGTACTTTGATGTGCTTGATTTTGAAGGTATGATGGTTGGTTGAAGTCACTAGTGCTCGCTTGCATAGTGTATATCTCCATGCATCTCTTCTAAGTTAGCATATAGGCTGCTCATCTCTTCTTCATCAGATCATTACACCTCATGAAGCTCTCCATTAGGTCCTCTCGCATTTTCACCATTTGGTCTCTTAAGGATTCCTCCAGTTTGAACACCATACCTCTAATCATATAATGGATGGTCATGTCCTCCTCCTTAATGCCATTCAGCTTTTGGCTTGTATCCTCTATTTGGACCTACATGTCATTCATAGCCTCCTCCACCTGAGCAAGGCACAAGTCAAAGCCATATGGGAGCTCCTTAGACGTCCCATGAGATTTAGATGCAACAGGATCTCCTTGCTCCTCCGACCTTGTCCTTGTTGAGACTGTTCAACATTTGTGGACTTAGATTTCATGATAGGCTTAACACTTTTTGGCATGCCTTTAAACTTGTCTCTGATATTAATTGTCACGAAAAAACTTTTCTAGAGTCACCCGTACAACGGTATCACTCTTCCTAAGCACTAAGTTAGCCTAACCCTTACAACACTTGGGACTTAGAAATACAAAAATTCTCTAGAAAAGAAGTAAGGAGAGTTTATTGAAAGAAATGATGCTTCAGTAAGGGATGAATATTTACACACATGGTTACTTGAGAACCATGGGCGGTTCCAATGAGAGGGAGGGACTTCTATTTACAGTCATCCCTAAAATCCTACACCACTTTCTGGATATCATTATAATAGATTTAACTTCTAGATATTGGTACATTATTATGTAGATATACATGATTCTAGAGCTTTCCAAAATATCCCAGAGTTCTCAACCTGAAGCTTTCCCCTTCTAACATTTTTTTATGGAATGTCGTCAAACCTTCAAGAATCTCTTAGATTGTTCTTCTCTTTCTGATCTTCTCTAGAATCTTCTTTCCTTTTGTTGAGTTGCTAACCCCTCAAGAGATAGCGAAGTGTCACAATGTGCTAGAGTCACACCATGGGATATCTCTAGAGAAGTGACAAAGAAATTTATCAATGATGAGGAGAAGAAATTTGGTAGAGAATTGATAAGGCATGTTGTGAGGACGTACAACGAATGAAGAGAGTGGATCCATAAAAGGAGATGTTAGAATGAATATTAGATGGGATAGGTGCACCGGACATGGGAGGGAGGAAGGAATATGCAATGATGTTGGTCATGTGCTTGATGAGTAGCTACTTAGCTTATAGCCTGGACAATAAGAATTCTTCTAAAGATAGATCTACATTCTGGAGCTCGAACATGACAATGGATTCAGAAATGTGGACACAAACTTGTAAATAATGTTGAACAAGGACATCATTGAACATTACCATTGTCCAAGATGAAAATATCCCTATATAAGATTGTACGTCGATTGAGGATAATAATAATGAACAATTTATTTTTTATTATCACACGAGGACCAAGATAGTATTTCAATTATTTGTGAGGGATCATTTTAATTATACACCATATTAAAAACCCAATTCAACCGTCACACTCTTTAAAAAAAGATTAAAATAATCATTTATGGTGCTAAAAATAAGGATATTTAAAAAAAATAAAAATGCGGAAAATAATGATATTTAAAAAATGGTGGCACAGCACCTTCTTGGAGAACTTGGCTACAAAATCTGTTGCTAGTTGTACATAGATGAAGCAACGCTGCAGCTGCATTTTCCTTCCCTCTTGCTGATCCTAATTCAACAAATTCCACAAGCGCAGGGATTCCGCCTTCATGTTCAATTGCAGTTCTTCCTTCAGGCGTGGTAGCAAGGTTAGACAAAATAGCTACAGCCTTATCAACCATGCCAGCTGCTGGATCCATTAGCTCAACCAAATGCCTAACAGCCCCAGCCTGAACAATTCTTCTTTTGTTTTCGTGAAATATTGATAGATGAAACAAAGCTCTAGCAGCATCTTTCTTTCCTCGCGGTGTCCCATTACCTAACAAATCAACCAACGGATTGATAGCTCCAGAACGTCCAATCCAAACCTTGTTTTCTTCAATGATAGAAAGGCTGAATAGTGTTGCAGCTGAGTTTTCTTTTGCTTCAGGGCTTCCTGTTTGAAGTACATGAATGAGCGGATCAATTGCCTTTGCATTAGCAATGACCATCTTGTTGTTGCCATTGATTGATAAGTTTAAAAGCGCAGTTACAGCATCCTCTTTGACCTTTTGATCAGCTGAATGAAGAAGACCAACTAATAGGGGTATTGCCCCGCAATTTGCAATCACTATCCTGTTCTCCATGTTATGTTTAGCAAGAAGGCGCAGCTCTTCTGAGGCAGCTCTCTGCAAATCAACAGAATCACCTTGTAGATCCTCAACCAATTTCCTCACCTGTGTCTCAATGCCAGTTAGGTCTGGTCTTCTATCCAAAGAGGGTGAGGAAATGATCTTCGGGGTAAACCTTTCTGATGGACGCCGCCAAATGGTTTGAGTTCTTGACCTTGTTTCTGCCAACTTTGATGAAAATTCAGGTTCTATCTGTGGGCCAGAGGAAGTTGGAGCCTCCTGCCTAACTTTACCTGAAGTATCACTGCTATAATGAGTAAGATCGCTAGGTACCCGAGAGATAACACTCAAATCTCCTAATCCTTCAGGATGATCATTAGTTGAAACGGCATTGTTATAACGAGTGGAAGCAGAAGCGCTGCGAACATGTTGCCCTAAATTGGATTGAGATGAAGTTTGACCACTAGAGCTAACATGTCTATGGGGTAACCTGGGTTCATTCTTGTTATCAGGACCTGATAATGACATCCTTGCAACATCTATATCAGAGCCATTAATAGCCTGAAAAGATGAACCCATTGATGTTGAATTACGGTGATGAGATAAAGCTTTCTCATAAATGTAGCTTTCTACATGTATCCCATTGGAAGAAGTTTGATCCTTATGCACATTTACTGTCGATGAATTTTGTTCTGCTGATCTAGAATATTTGCTACTAGATGGCAGATCAGACGGGGAGGGATTACAGTCATTTTCCTTGGTATCCATAGGGTTGATGAAAGCGGAGGGTAGGCTTTGATTCATGAACCTAAGCGGATCAGGTAACTTGATGCTGTTTGAGTCACACCAGCTTGCAATAAGCGCCTTAACAGTATAATTGGGAATCGAATTGGAGTGCCCAAGTGTTTGTCGGGTCTTGGGGCAAACATTAAACCCTTGATCAAGCCATTTTCTAATAAAGGCCCGCTCATAAGTTTGTCCAGATGCCACAATCACAGGGTCAGACATCAACTCTAGGGAGAGTGGACAGCAAAAGTCAGGAGGAATGGGCACCCCATTGATGCTGTGGACCTGTTTTACTTTAACAAGACAATCATGCATATAACTGACAAGTGCAATTATATGATCAATGTACTCCATTTCTGCATGATTAACGCTACGGATGACTTTTGATTTAAGCTTATCCAATGCAACGACCTCCATAAGCAACTCTAGATTAGAAGACAAGTTCAAGAAGCTTGAAATTTTCTCCAGATGATCAGAACTAGGAACCCTTTTGTCTTTCTGATCTGTTATGACCTTTTTAATGTTATCTGAGATTTTTTTTAAATGTATGAGCTTAATCTTCTTCATGGAATCCTGAAATTTAATTGCAAGAGATCAGGAGGGACAATAAGTAGAAAATTCAATAATTAGTGAGTTGAAAAAAGAATATTTCTGAGCATACTTTCGTCACCTCAACACTTTCTACAGTTACATTAGAAGCGCATAAGGAAATAAGTAGTTGGCAAGTGACAACTGCTGATGTCTGTATTTTGGTTAGTGCTGATTCGTATTGCAACACCTGAATAAAACAGTTAGTGATGAAGGGTGCATCAGATTAAAAGGGTAACTGGCTCGGGAATGCATTCAGGAAGGAAAAATGACACCAGAAAGCGAAAGGAAAAAATATCTTCAGTGGCAAATGTATAAATGGATAACCAAAACTAGAAATATGCAGATTTCTATCAATTAACAGGCAATATTAGATACTTGAAGCATCTGTCTCCCCTTTTTCCTAGACCCTTTTACCTAGCACTATATTTTGTTTATGAAGGACCTCTTTCAAAATCTTGGCATCCATTTTCAATAATTCTTCTGAGCTCTGGATTAAATAGGTATTCAGTATGTCTTCAAAGTAAGTTAAAAAAATATTTAAATTAGTCAACGTAGAAGATAGGTGAACACCAGTGATCCAAAACAATAACATAAATAGTGTGCTAACTTCCAGTATATTGTTTCTATAAATCCTCACCATCCTTGGCTTACAAAAACTTATTTCAGGCCAGCTTTATAAAAACTTATGTTCAATAGCATGGTATAAATTTTATGATTGACCGTAGACCAAACAATCTTTAGGCAATTCACAGAAAAAGAAGCCTAGGTCATCACGATATATATTTAACCAAACTTATCCTTCCATAACTTCAAAACACATAACTTCAGAAAATGGAAAAATTATCATATTTTCCGACTGTTCTCCATGCAAAACCTTCCATATCAAGCAATTGCCTGTCCAGACTCCAACTATACGAAGAAATTAAAGAAGCTACACCCTCTTTGATATAAAGAGGGTGTAGCTTTTTAGGGTATGTTTGGGGCAGTTGAAGCATATCCAACTTCTCCAGATAAGCGGTTTATTCTGATAAGCTGCTGATCAGCAGCTTATCCGGATAACCTAGCTGTCTGTTTGGTTTGTGCATTTGAAAAACAACTGATTTGTAGTTATTTCTGGATAAATGACCATTCTACCCCAAATATGGATAAATTGATTAGTTGTTTGGTTTGTGCGTTTGGAAAACAGCTAATTTGCAGTTGTTTATGGATAAATGACTATTCTACTAACCACAAATTAATTTTTTTAGTGATTAACGATTCTCAAGCTAAATTCACAGCCTTAACTTACATAGAAGAACCTATCTAATATATTTACATATCTAACTCCTAAACTTTCATATTTATATGCAAATCACAAATCTTTCATCATATATATAATATATATACATTTAGACCCGCAAATCCAAACAATAAAAATTACAATAACAACACAATTTACATAATAATTTACAGATTACATCAATATTTAAAGCTCCAAACAGAATACAATAGCGAAATTACAAAGGTAATAATAAACCACACCTCGAGAAGCTTCTGCTCCAAAAATGACAGTTAGATAATCTCTGAAAGAAGAATTGCAATAAGAAAGCTATGAAATTTCATTTGCTAGCTTCGATATGCTGCCACTCCCATCAGTAAGACCTGAATATTTCACAAAACACTACTTCGCTTTGAATATCTTATCATTAGTCTCCAAACTCATAAATTTAAATCTTTTTCTAATGAATTATAACCTCAAAATATTTCGAAAATATTGAAAAAAAAATCATGAACTTCTTCTATGTTTCGCTGCAAGTATCAGTTTTCAGTACCCCTCTAGCACGCCGGTTAATCATTCATCACTTCACAAGCTATGAAACCCACCCGACGTTGGGAGCTAAGCCGACCTCAACATGGTCGAGCCCATTCTCCTTGCTCAGTCTCTCGTACATCTTAGCCCTAAGTGTTTTACCAGATTCAACCATCTCCACCGGCTCTCTGCTCGTTAAACCCCTCGAAACCCATTGATTCACCTACAACACCTGTAGCAGAAACCAGTACCCTCGTTGGTGTTGATGGCAAGATACAGAACCCTCGTTTCATCGTCGACGAAGACAGCCTTCTTGGCGAGGTTCTTCTGCAGCGAGTCGAACTCGCGCACTCTCCACCATCCTTCTCCTTCTCCGCCGCAATGGCACCTCTTTCTTCACCCAGATGAATCAGCGAAGATCTTTCGGCGTTCGATTAGGAGAAGAGAGGCGAGGGAAAGAGGAGCGAGATCGACAGAGAGATCGAGCGAGGGGCACGCGAGGAAATAAATAGTCGAACACCAGTCGAATATGCCGGCCGCGAGGTCGATCTCGCGGCCCTGCTTAATAATAAATTTGGGAGCGGCGTTTCGGAGCGATTCCAAAACGCAGGGCAAAAGTGTTTTTCAAACAATAAGGCAGCGTTTTCAAAATGCCGCCACACCCCAATAAGCTGCCCCAAACGGGCCCTTAATCGTTTAGCCAAAATATAGGAAACAACTTCTAGAGTTTTGGCTAAGGATCTGTTTGGGGCAGTTGCAGGTTATCCAGCTTATCCAGATAAGCAGCTATCCATCCAGATAAGCAGCTTACCCAGATAAGCTGCTTATCTGGATAAGTGTTTGAGCGTTTGGAAAACAGCTGATTCTTGTTGTTTGTGGATAAATGACTATTATGCCCCTGAAATGAATAAACTGTTAATTTGTTTGGTTTTTGTGGTTTGAGAACAACTGATTTATAGTTGTTTGTAGAGAAATAACCATTTCCGCTTTTCTTGATTGCTAAAATTATTTGAAATTATATATAAATTCAATTTTCACAAATACTCTTCAACATAAAAGAAATACAACTCATATTTATTATCCAACAATCATTTTAATTGTATATAATAATACTTATAGGAGAAAATGTAACATTATGTCTTCCTCCCAAATGTCATCCATAACAAGCAAGAACCTTTTTTATTGCACGACAATGATCTTCATAGATGTGTTGTAAGAGAGATGTCTTCCTTGTTAAGAAATCTCAACATATCGGCAATGATCTTTTTTGCATCAAAGTCGTTGGAAACACAACCCCACATATTCAGGTCAAATTCTTCTTTCAGATCTTGCCCATGCCACCATGACCCATTGTAGATTGAAGAGAAATGTTTTAGTACAAAGTAGGGCTAGCAATATGAGTTGGATTTTCATTTGTTGGCTTCCTCAACCACTGCAAAACAAAATCCTTCTCCTAGCCTCGGCCGATGAGATCATTTTTTGGCAAGCATACATTTTCAAGATCTTTTCACAACTGAAGCTCCAGCTCCTGCTGCTCCTGCTTTTTGTTTTCGATGAGATGATGGAAGGAACTGACCTCAGCTGAAACTTTATCAAGTCTCTTCACAACCTTCTCCAGTCTCTTCACAAACTTTATCAACTTGAGAGCACCTTTTGCTGCGTCTTGTTTCTGGTAAGCTATTCTTCAAGCTTCATGTACTCAAAATCATCAAGAACATCATCTGTCTCATCGATGGCATCTCGTAGCTACCATTTCCATCTGTTGAGAGCCGGGTTTTGCGATCTCTGATCTGTGCTTGTGTGGAAACAGAGACCGCAATTTGGATCTTGAGATGGTTCCTTCGTAGCCTTTTAAGCTCCTCCTTCATGCCTGTCTGCCGTCTGAACTGATCCTGCGCCCAAAACCATCGCCTTCGTGGGCGAACCTTCGCAATACAAGAGACGAGGGGATCTCGGAACAAAGACCACCGAAACTCTCATCTTTTCCAACCCTCCCCTCCGCTCCAACTTGTTCGCGTCATTCACCGCGGGGAAGACGACGAGAGGGTCGCGGCTTACAGGGTCACCGAGGTAATTAGACGAAAAAACGGGAACGAAAAAGCCGACCGCGGGGCTCCCCTTCTGTTTTGCGTCTAATACAAAATAAAAACCAAGTTTTCAAAAAGCTCCTAATAAGTGCAATCCAAACAGTACGGCGGCATTTTTGAAAACACCGCCGCACTTTTAAGCTGCCCCAAACGAGCTCTAAAAGATTAAAATAGAGAAGTGACTTCAAAATTTAATGTATAAATGAAATTATGAAGATTTAATGATAGACTTATAAAAGCGTAGACAATATATGGATCTAAATGTTTGAAATTAGATGAATTATTGATATCTAAGTTGAGTGTAGAAAAAATGAAAATGTCAGATGAATGCATGAAAAAAACTAAAAATAACAAGTAATGCATAATTATATTAGAAAAAATGTTGGAGGGGAATACATTTGAAAAAAATTCACTGAAAATAAACTTAGGTGGTTAGAGTATATAAGGTAAAAAATAGAGCTATTAGATGAGTTGAAAAAATTAGAGTCATGACAGCAGGGACAAAAAGGTGCTGCACCTAAAGTTATATGGACGGTTGCTATTCAAAATTATGTGCAAAGAATAGTTTTAACACCTCAAATAATGCTTGACAAGAAAGAATGAAAAACGCCAGATGCAAATAGCCTGTACAAAGCTAATAATGATGATGGTGATTTGGGGGTAACTACATAAGATAAGTTTGGTTGTTGCTTAAATTGAGAAATAAGCCAAATCTAACATGCTAGCAAAAGTAAGAATGAGATAAGAAAAAATGTCTGAACTCCAATTGTTCAAAATGACAAGTATAATGTTCAAGTGGCATACTAATTACATGAATTACAGGATGAATCGCTTTAACGGTTATTGTATGGCCATGCAATAGACTCAATCTTAATTATTCAAGCATCACAAAATAAACCTCTCAACTGAGAAAAAAAGAGAATTTGGTTAGATAAGGCATTTTTGGGTTGATACGAAACAGCATGAGGTGTTGGTCTTTAGAACTATGACCAACCTGAAGTCCCTAAAGTCAAATAGAACAAATTTGTTAATTCTGAAGAACTGAATATGTAGATATGCATAGCACTTTTCAAGAGGTATAAAATTTCCATCACGACATATTAATAATGAATTCTCACCAACTTTATAGACTAGTTTAACTACACTTCATCTTTTCTTGTGACTGAAGTTTGCAGAAATAAGTGACAGTGCAGACAGGCAAGAATTAAATAATCATTTCAATGATCAACAGCTACTAATTGACAAAAAACTGTAGGAATAAAAAAGAAAACAAAAGTAAATATAAAAAATAATTAATTTAACCAAAATCATAGAACTAACTTCAAGCCCATAATTTAAAACGTTCATTTACTTGGGTTCCTTTATTCAATAATACAATAATAACAACAACAACAACAAGGTCTTAATCTAACTAAGTGGGGTCGGATTTTTTTTTCCGACGAGTTTTACGCTGGCTATCGATTACCTAACGCCACCCTCCACTTTTCACATTCAAGCTTGGGAACGGCAATGGCAATGGCAATGGAAAAAAAAAAATCTTGGAAAAAAGAAACACATTCACTGGATGCATTTTTCCATGTAGATGTGAAATGCACTTTTATAAAAATGATTCATCTTTCTTTTAGAAGAAAAATCAATCAAGATACTTATGATAAAACCTTGCATGAGTTTATTAATTAATTTCCTTCTATGTAACGGACAGAATAAGGAACACAATGAAAAAATGAACAATAGGGGAAACAGTTAAAAGGTTTTCATTTAATCTTTTCATTGTCCCGGTTGCAAAGTGATTATCATAATATAGGCATGCAATGAAGACAAAAAAAGAGGTTGCTATTGTACATACAGAGTAAACTTTACTCATTGTTTGATGCCAATTTCCAAGTAGTTCCTTCGCTTCATTAACTAAAGTATCAAGTTCTCCAAAAATTTTATTCAGTTTGTCATCTGGAGCTATCTCAGAGATGGAAGCCTCTTCCAATGCAGGCTTCAACAACAATAAGATCTCATCAGTCGCTTTGTAGTATCTGTGAACCAGCCCTGATTTGAAGGTATTGCATGAAGATAAGTGGCCAAAGCATGATATGCTATTAAGAAGTATCATCACTAATGTCATATCCATTGGACCTGTCAAAACACAGGTAAATGCCTTAGAATAGAAGGCCACTCCAGGCCAAACATGTCTATAAAATCACAAATATTTGTACTTCCAGAACTCCTAACATTTGATACCAAAAGGAATATAAATAAAAAGTGACCGAAGTAGAAAAATCACAGTAAGCAATATCACTACTTTTCAGAAGTTAGTCCCAAGAAAAAGAGGCCGTGATTGGGTTATCGCCAGTGAAATTTACAGGTCCTATATTTGAGTCATGAACACATCTCATGTAAATACAATGATGAGACTGTATACATCAACCCGTCCTCATACAATGCAATAAGGGGAGCTCCAGACACCATGCATAACCCTTTTTTTAGCCACTAAAAGCGATTCAATCAAAATAAAAAAATAAATCATTACATGAACAATCTGATGAAAATCTAGCAGATGAGCCAAAAAAGGCTAACCTTCATAGGCGCAACATGTTAACAGAAAGAATTAAGGTTTGTTTGATAATATATTTAGAAGCTTTGTGACAGCAAGTTGCTGTTGTGAAGTACGTGCATTTTGTCCGGGCAGGAAAAAATAATTATAAACTCATAAGGTAGCTTCCGAAATCAACTTCTCAACCTCTATAGTCTTAACATGACAGAGAATTAAGGTTTCGATAATATTGTTAGAAGCTTTTTGAAAGCAGAGTTGCTGTTTTTAAGTGTACCATGTCAAGGCAGAGAAAAAAAATCATAAGGTAGATTCCGAAAGCGCCTACTCAACCTCACAATCCAGACTTTAGTGGTTTAGCTTATGAATTGAGTTACCAGGAAACAAAATTTAAAGAAACATTCCTACTAGGGCACTATCTAGTTCATTACAACAAGTACCTAAGCCTACTTAAGAGAAGTCAAAATTTCCAGATTCCCAGTTACAACATTTCAAGTTCCGCTGTAAAAATTTATCAACTGACAGCAATAAATCAAAGAAGTATCCTAGCAAATTTCAACGGGTTCAATTCATGGACAAAGAATATGAGTTGGGCAATCAATCTAAGCATTCCAAGCCCCCTGCCTTCAAGAATGGAGACATTTTTATTAAAGGGAGATAGCCCAATTATTATCTAAAGATTAGTCAGTGAAAACATAAAAAATGTGGGAAGAATGAATTTCTGTTTAATACATAAAATGGTTTTCAAAAGCTTGACTGACATATTCCTCAAGCAAAATCTTGGATCAGCCTCTCTTGTATTCAAAATTTTTACTAAAATTTGTGGCGCTCTACTTTAACGACATTCTAGTATACAACTGATCTGATGAGCAGCACTTACAATACCTAATGGCAATGTTTGAGGTATTGCGCACAGAGAAACTATATGCCCATCCACCATCCAAAGAAATCTCATTTCATGACAGACCAAGTATGCATTTTGGATTATATCGTGTCTGATGCAGGCATTCAGATCAATTCGGCAAAAATCGAGACCATTATGAGTTGAACTGCACCGCAATCTTCCATCTGAGTTAAGGAAATTTTTGGGACCAGCGTCATTATACAAGCGATTCATCAAGAGCTTCAGTACCATCACCGCCCTCTGAAGGATCTTTTGAATGATATAAATTCTAGTGGTCAGAGGCTACTCAGAATATATTCAATGCACTCAAGGAGAAGTTGACCCACGCACCATTCTTGACACTACGAAACTTCAACTAATTGTTCGAGGTAGAGTGTGATACATCCAATTTGGGGATAGGAGCGGTGTTGAGTCAAGGAGGTCACCCCAATTGCCTCTATCAATGACAAGCTGAATGATTCCGGAAGAAAATACTCGATGTAAGACAAGGAACTCAATGTTATTGTGAGAGCTCTTGAACACTAGAGTCATTACCTACTGACAAATGAGTTTGCGTTATTCATGGACCACAAACATGAAATTCTTGAACAATCGGAGTAAATTAAGGGCCAAAACATGACTTGGGTGAAGTTCTTGGCGTCGTTCCAATTCGTGCTTAAGCACAAGGTAGGGAGTCAGAATCGTGTAACAGAAGTGCTGAGCCGCCGAAACTTTTTGTTCACTGTGATGCAAGATCACGTCGTGTGCTTTGACGTAGTAAAGAAGCTTTACAAGATGGAAGATTATTTCAGAAAAATCTGCGAGCAGTATCGGGGGGAGAAGCCCATTGAGCAGTATTATATAGTTGATGATTATTTGTTCCACTTGAGTGAATTAAGTGTTCCTAGATGTTCGCTGAGAGAGTCCATCGTTCAAAAGAGCCACAGTAAAGAACTCGAAGGGCATTTTGGCAGGATGAGGTTCTCGGACTCGTGAGAGAACACTAGTATTGGCCCCGACTAGTGAGAAATGTAGAGCAACATGTCAGGCAATGCAGGAATTGTCATATGGCAAAAACGAGGTGGAATAATACAAGGTTATACACCCCCTTACCAGTACTAGAAGCATCGTGGGTGGACGAAAGAATGTACTTCGTGGTGAAACATTCAAGAACACGACATAACAAGGATTTAATAATGGTCGTCGTGGATGGCATATTTCGTACTAATGTCAAAGAACACTAAATGCCTCTCACATCGCCGACATATACTTCAAAGAAATTGTGAAACTACACAGGGATACCCAGGACCATCACATCAGACAGGTATGTCAACTTTCTGAGTCACTTCTGGAGAACTCTGTGAGGAAGATTAGGCACTAAGCTTCAATTCAGTTTCACGGAGCATCTTCAAATAGACAGTTATACAAAGGTAGTAAACAGGAGCCTTGAAAATTATTAAGATGCTTTGTGAAAAGAATATGAAGCGCGATTTGATTCTCGCTCAGACCAAGTTTGCGTACAATAGATCCGTAAGTCAAACCACGGGTCACACCATATTTGAGGTATGTACGAGCGCAACCTGCTCACTCGACTGAATTTGGTATCAATCTTGTCAACGTCAGAGATTAGCGAGGATGCAGAAGAACAGGGGCACGTGATTCAAAAACTACAAGAGAAAGTAGGAAAAGATAACACTGAGCAAAATTACAAGTACCAGGCACAGGCGAACAAGACAGAAAAATACGACCTTTAAAGAATGAGATTTAGTGTGGATCCGGTTGAAAAAAGAGAGAATCCTAGTAGAAACATTAGAAAAACCCAAGCCCAAAGCAAATGGGCCTTTTAGAATACTCTGGAACCTAAATGATAATGCCAATAAGATCGGCCTGTAAGAAAACTACAATATTTTAGCCGCATTCAATATCGCGAACCTGACATCATATTACAAAAATCCAAAAGCTTCAATGAATGAAATCAAAGCTCCCCCAACCCCGGGAGACTGATGCAAGCTTGAGTTCAGCTAAGCTGGCTCGGGGCTCAACAGTATAGGGTCGGTCTAGTAGGGGTGAGAATTGCTGCCCAAACCTTTCCCACTCCTTTCATTTTCCCTTCTATTTATCCTCTATTAAGATATGTTTGCTAAGTCTAGGATTATGCTCTGTTTGGTTTCAAATTTTTTGCCTATAGGTTTCTTCCCTTGCTAGGGCTGTATTCGAGAACAGGTGGTGCTCTGGCTGTATCTTATTCCGAGGTGGTCACTATCTCCGTTGATTCCCTTCCCGCGCTCTGCCTTAGTTGATCACAACAGTTCTCCTATTGTTCTCTCCACTTTCCCGCTGCCAACAGCCAACCGTCGGCTTGTTGATCCACCCCCTTCTCTCTTCCCTAATTCCCTACCGCCAACCCAGGGGAATCTAGCCATTGTTGCCAGAATCCTCCCCACAAAACTGTTGTTTTCGTAATCCATTCTCCCACTCCATCTGTTGCTATCACACCTCACGACACTCCTTCCAGTCAGTCGTTTACCTCCTCTCAGCCTACCTACAGCCACCATAACAACCCCAACCTCTCTTGATATCACCCTCAGCCCCACTTAGTACCTTCAAACCTCACACCCCTACAACCTTCCAGCATCGCGGTCCCTCATAAGCCCTCTCCATCATCCAACCGCAAACTAGCTTGATCCCTTCCAAATGACCCCCACCTCTCACAGCCCATATCACTGCTGTCACCTTGTTGTCCCTCTTCGCCCTAGCAAGAGATTTGTTTCAAGTTTTCATTTATGTTTGAATCTTAATTGTAATCCTAATTGCTTTGCTTAATAATTTTTGCTTTCTTTATTGCGGTTTAGTTAATTCCAATATTAAAGGCAACTAGATTAACTTTTATTTCCCTCTTTGTACGTCAAGATTAGCATGACAATTCACTGATTAGCTTGGTAAGAAAACCATAGATCACTTATGGGATTTCAACCAAAATGTTGGTCCAAATGGCTTAATATACGATTATTCGCCCAAAAACTTTTTTTTTTTTTTGTGGTGGTATAGTATAACATCCTTCAGCTTATCAAAGAAATTAATGGGTTGCCTCTAGAAGTTCAGTTAACCCACTGAGCCTGTGACTCTTTTTTTTAGCAAGAAGTCTAAATTTGTTTGTCTAAACTTGGAACATTCTCTTTGCATATTAGTGGATACAACATATTGTCCATGTCAATGATCCGTCATAGGATAATTTCCATACAGCCATATCTAGCAGTTTTATTTTGTTTATTTGTGTAATTGCTAGATTGAAACTTCATGTGCATCATGCAGACTTTCATTCTATTTCATGCGCAATAAATAAAGTTTTTGACAAATCATATTATCATTTTTTTTAAATTCATATTTGTTTTTCCTTTTATATTTATTAAACAATGATATTATTGTTTTATCACTTAATTTTATAATCCTTAGGACTATACAAATTAATTAATTGAGCTTGAGCCGAGCCAATCCATAGGCTATTCTAGCTCAAGCAAATTTAACACAAACTCGTTTGAGCTTGACAAGAGCTCAATTCAATCTTTTGTAACAGTGTTCAAGCTCAAATCATTAAAATTCATGTTAGTTCAAGCTAGGTTTGAGCTTTGCTCAAGCTTGATTTATTTGTGATCAATGAGCCTTAGACAAGCTCCTCATTTGAAAACATAAATAAGACTTATCAAGATGAGCCTACTAAGCCTTAATGGGCCAATCTTATTGAACCTAAGAAAATAAATTTCATTTGAAAAGCTTTAGGCCATCTAAAAAATTATTAAATTTTCATCAAACCATAATTTCTACAGCCTCCAAAAAGTCACTTGGCTTACAAGCTAAGCAATCAGCATAATCCTAAACAACTTATAGACAATATAACTTTAAAATATCATAATAATGTGAGACTATATGTCCAAATTAAAATCGGAACCCAAATGACCATGAATGAGCCATAATCAAGCTTTTTATAGATCTTTATATTATGTATTATATTGAGTCTTAATGGATTTCTTAATGAGCATTTCCACAAGCTTTTTAAACGACAATTTTCATGATCATAAACAAATCAAATAAAAAACTATTCAAGCTTATTCGTTTAAAAACTATGTATTTATAAAAAAAATGCATAAGTTTGTTTGATTAGTTGATCAAATAAACATGAAGGAGCTCTTATTGAACAAAGTTGCGAGTAGTTTGTTGAGCATGCGGCACGTTTATAGCGCTAAAACTCATTACATTTATTTTCATTCAATTGAGGTGCACCTCTGAGGACTCAGATGGGATTCATTAAAAAAAGGTATGATTAAGAGTTTCAAACCTCTGAGGACTCAGGAGGTCATATTGAGAATGATGTTGGAAGGATTGGTTGGATGATTCTAGTCAAATGGTTCAGAAGAATTCGAGATTGTAGGGTTATAGACTCACCTTTTCATGAGATTAATGGCTGTAGCTGTGTACTTATACAGTCAAGAAAAGATTGTACTCCTGACGGGGCCTAATCATTCTCATGACTAAAAAGGTGCTGAAGTTAGCAGCACTAATCACATAAAATCTTGGCCTTAATAAAATGATATATCGATATAGAATCACACATCTACACACGCAAACATAAAAAAATGGTGGTTTTACCGTATCAAGGCCAAATGTAAGCAACAATTTTATTAACTCTATGTTAGATGGTTCACCAATCTACCAAGGGAAAGGGGTTCACAGCTCTCCTCATCGATTGCAACAAAAATCAATCTCAGTACAGCTTGAGATTCAAGGAGTACTCCAATTTTATTGAAGTTATTCTTCTTCGCAGTCAACAATTACAGCTCAACAAAAAGACACTCATCGAGCAGAAAGAGGGAAAAAAAAAACAAAAACAGTCATAAATAATCTCTAACAAACAGCTCGTAAAAACCAAAACTCTAAAATTACCCCTGGAACACTCCCGTGAGCTCCCCAATACATCGCCTAAGAACTAAATCAGTACCACAAATCAAATAATCTACCCAAGATTAACCTACCGAATTTGTCATCAAGATTCTACCAGCCGGAGCGGAGACAATCATGGGGCAAGAACGGAAATATTCACAAACGCAGAATCGGCAGCAACAAAAAACGCATCCCGAAAATTCAAGCAATAGGATTAAAATTCTTTTGCAATCCGAATTACGACAAGATCAAGCGATCCCTTGGTCGAGCAAAGGAATCGGTTTAAGGTAGAGAAAGCGACTTTATACTTCACCTTCACCCACAACTCCATCCGTAACACTGGCAAGGGGGATCTCCCTTGAGGTTTCGCCACTCTCCCCAACCCCTAGATTCATCTCCGCCCTCATCGATGACCTTCGTCGTTTCGGAGCACGACCGCGGACTCACAGGTCAGGTGACAGCCCCAGTTCCCTGCAAATATTATTTTATTGTTTTTGTCTCGCCATTTTAGGACAATATATATTAATCATTTCCTAATTGCATTAAAATAAGTTTTTTTTTTTTTCAAGGTAAAAATAGTTGGACGAAGATCCTCAGCTACATTTCATCAATTTTAGTAAATTTATGATAAAAAAAAAGCTGAAATAATTCTTCCTTTTGTATATAAATGTGTCCATTTTGACCGCAATTCCTTTTCTTTTAACATGAGCTAAAATTATCTCCACACTCTTTAGACTAAATAATAAATAAATTTAAATTTTAAGATAAAATAATATTATATCACAATTCATTCTCAATAATTATAGTGTTAATTAAACAAAATTCTCACTGGAAAACATAACGAAAAAAATTCAAGAAAGTAAATGTAACGCTTCGGTGTTATGTCTAGCAGGTTCATGACATTGTTCAAAATATAAAATTGATTAAAAAAACAAAAAAATTTAGACATATTGGCACTAGGTTTTTAGCATTATATTGCTCGAATTTTAAGTAAATTGGTCAAAAAATAATGAACTTGCCGTACTGTGGCACCAGGTTTTGACTGAACAATGCGCACCCCTAGTGCAATATAATCTTCGAGAAATTGCGCACTCTATTTGTGTTAAGTTGATCGTTATCAACTCAGTTTTTGGGGCATACATGAAAGATATTTTATAGATGTATTTCCTTTTAATAAATTTGAAATATTTTATTAAATGTTGACTTTTTTAGCTGGAATAAAATTTCTCAACTTATACTTATACTTGATCAAACGATACAAGCATTTTGATTAATTTATATTGTCTTATTTCAAGTAAAGATTCATATCTAAGCAAATTTTTGCTTTTATTTTAATCAATTCTTAGCGAATTTAATATTTTTATTTGGACGAATAAGTTTGTTGGTAATTATTTGTACTGTATGATTGCATTAATATTTGTGTATGATTTTATCATTTATTTAATGAAATTTTAGTCATATGGTGTGAACTGCGAAGTAGTAAGATATTAATTTCGTCAATTTGATCGAGATTAGGGCACGGCCGGAAACGGCCTCAACCTCACGTGCCGGTGTCTCCTATCGGTCCTCTCTCATTAGTCTGTTACTTCGACGCCGCCAAATCCGGCGTCTAGAAAGCGAAGGATCGAGCTTGCGACACCACTCCATCTCTGTATCTTGGCGCCTTTTCTCTTTCTCCTTCTCCGGAGAGAGAGCAGAAGAGGTGACAAGGGAGGAAAAGCGGAAAACTAGAGGGTGGGCGATGCGAGGAAAACTGGGGGTCATTGTTTGATAGGCTTATCATATCCGTGGTGTGCTATTTGCCTGCTAGTGGTCTGAATTTTGGCGCCGACTATCGAATTGGAGACCCCTCCCTGATTTTTCACTGGTTATGGTCAGCTCAGTCTTTTTTTTTTCCTCTTCGACATACTGAACTTTATATGTTTAGGCCATCTGTTTCCACTTGGTGTAGGGATTGTGGGGTAGGGATAGCATTTTTAGTGCGCCCAAGTTATTTTTGAATGGGAATGACATTAATTTTTAATTTTACTTTATTGGAAAGTGCCCTCTATGTTAAAAGTTAATGTTTAAAGTATGTTTGAAACATTTTCTACTTAATCCAGTTAGTTTTAGTTAGGAATGGCATTGATTTTTTGTGGATGTCTCCTAAATCTTGTCCAAAGGAACAGGTCGGACTGGTCCTTTTTTTTCCCTGAGAGCAGAATCTCGCAGATGTGTACATGACAGGAATAAAGTAAAAAAATCTGCTCGTGTAATTTCTGAGATTTTTTGAATAAATAATTTTGCTATATCTTGTTTTGATTTGAGAATCCGGTGGTGTTTGCTATTATGATTTAGAACCATTTTTCTCATACTTCTTTGATTTCGAGGGAATTTAATTGCACAACGCAATACACAACACATATGCAAGGCCTGAAACCTATAATCTTTTGGTTGACAGACAGACTAAGCTCCCAATTGACAGATAAACGTGGAAATGCATCATCAATTTTTTATGCTGTTTGAATTTTTTTGACTTTACTTCCCACTCAAACATTGTTGCTTAGGGGTGGTTGTAACAAGTGGTTAATTTGATCAATTTAGTTAGTCATTTTCCAAGAGCAGCAGAAAATTGTTCCAATGATTCACTTATTTTTTAGGGTGTTTGTCTGAATTTGACCTGTTTTTTTAAACTTATAATTAGTATAGTAATAAAATTTTGAGCAAAATCAAATTAACAAGAAAAATGAACGCATCAAGAATTATAATCGTATGACACGAGCTTATGTGATTCAATAATATTTATTTATGTTCAAGGCTCCACAAAGATTAAATATTTCACCAAGCATTATAAGAGAAGTACATTAAAAAAATTTTCTTTCGCACATTACAAGCATAATGATAGAGGTGCCACTTTCTTACACTAATGACGGAGAAAGAATACAATTTCTTGTTATGAAAACCAGGGCCGAATGTGGCGAAGCTGATGTTACTATTGCTGATAGTAACACATTTCCCTCTTGGCCACGGGAACTTATCCTTACCATGGTTAAAAGTTTGAGCCCATTTTCACCTCTCTCTCTCAGTCTTCCTTAATTTACATGTGGTTATATGTTGTTTCAAAATTCAATTACTTTGGTGCTTTCTCCTCATATAGTGTTTCAAGTTGGCAGGTAGCAAGCATGAACTTATTAGGTAGATGATGGCAGACATTATAGTTTAGATGTTAGGTTGAGGATGGTAGATCATAAATTTGCAGAAGTTAGATTGAATATGATAGGTAGACACTTGTATGAGTTAGGTAGAAATAATTATCTTGCACATCTCAACACTTATGAAGCACTATATTATTTTATTTGTGCAGACTAATATCATATGTTAGATTGAAGTAGTAAAGGTATCTATACAACCACAGTGAATGATTCATTGACGCAATGATTAAAATAGCATATTATGGAAATTGGACTTAATCCTTTTGATTTAAATAAAATCATAAGCGTGATTTTAGTTTAACTTGGATAGATTAGACTTAATCCTTTTGATTTAAATAAGATGATAAGCATGATTTTAGTTAACTTGCATAGATTATCCTTTTATATATTACATATATGTATTATATGGTATCATATGATGTGCAATGTTCTGATTAATTTGATTTTATCTATGTGTTTTTTTTTTTTTAAGTTTTACCATCATGGTATTGTACTGCAAAGCTTTCCACTTTTCCTTTAAATACATTGAAACAGTATTATTATCACAGCCAACTTCAGTGCAAATGTGAAAAATTGTACATGTTCTCTGTGGCATAAGCTAGTTTGTTTGTCATAAGCAATTCCTATTTCTTGATTTTTTTCTTAAGATGACATCAAAAGCCAATGGAAGCATACAAAGGTCTGAAAAGCTAAAGCATGTTGAAGAAGCGTCACCAAACTGGGTCATTATTGTCGGTGGTGCCTTGCTAAGCACACTGTCTATAAGGCTCTGTTGCAAGCTGAAGAAGGCTTTTGAAGTTAAGAAGTCAACGAAAACTCATGTTTCATCAAAAGGTAGTATGACTAGCCTTTTGTTTGAATTAAATTCATGTTATTTGGTCTTAATCTACCTCTAAATCATGGAGGGTTTTTTTTGATAGAGAACAAGAAGTGAACATTTAATAAATGAAATGAATCTTGTAAATTTTATTCTCAATCAGATCTCCACTCATTATGAGGTCGGATGTTACCAGAACCTTTCATGTATGTTGTCTTGAAATAGTTTTCTCACTATTAATTGTAATTGCTAATCTCAAAATTCGAATTTCAAATAGGTTTTTTTATTTCATTCCTAAGCATTTAGTTCAAAATAACTAGGCTATGACTGCTTATTTCTGTAGGCATGCATGGACGACATGCTAAGTCTAATCTTAAATTATGATCTAGCTCTATAACTCAATGTATGAAATTATATTGGTTTTATACACCAATTGAAACAGATCATTTATTGCTTTCATAATAAAACTTATTCTCAAATAAATACGTTTTGACTCCTTATTCCTTTCCAAATGCTTGTGTTGAATGTCTCTTTACATTTTAAATTTTGATAACTTCTTTTCTCTTGTACTTGATGGTTTAATTTTTTTGTTGGATATTGTTAGTTTTTATTTTAGGCACTCGATACACCTTTTATTTTTATTTTCATATAACACCTCATTTTTCACTGTGAATAACTTATTTTTGTTGCTAATTGGGCATGAAGAGACTACTTATAGAGCATTAAGAAGAAACAAAAGACTATTTACAATGGGATACAATTTAACCAACATAAATAACATGAAAGACCTTAGTAATGTGATACTATTCGATGTAGAAATTGACAAGGTTTTTCGTAGAAATTTGTGCAATACAAATATTTTCCTTCAATAATAGAAAACAACATGAATACAGGGTAAGCATCTACAATTTGAGAGGCAGGCAATCTCTCCCAATTCCTACAATTCGAGAGGCAGGAAGTCTCTCTCAAACCCTAAACTTAAGACTCACAACAAACAATCTCATGCAAACTAATTCTAAACCTGTTAGGGTCTATTTATACTAAAACAATAATAAATAATAAAAAAATAAATTACCTATAAGCATACAAAAGACAAAATTTCCCTTAGACTAAGGCACCAACGCAATAATACTCGTCCTCAAGGTGAAAAAAAGTGAGGGTGTTCCTCCACCACCATTGACTATGTTTATTCATGTCTCCTTGTCACACACTATGAAAATCTGTAATGTTCAATCCTTATAATAATGTCATGGGATAAACTTCTTATCACACCGAAATCATAATTCCTTGGCTCCCTTCTCCCGCATCTCTGTCTCTAACCCTTAATTCCTATCCTGTGAAACCCTGCTTTGCACTTCAACTATTTGAGCTTTTGGTATTTTCATGTGTGTAGTAGTTCAGTATGGTGCTATGTCTATGTTGCTCCTATTAGCCTGTTCCATGGCATTATGATCTTCAACCAACTGTGCTAATTCTATAATTCTCCAAGGTTTGTAGTCTCAATGACTGAAGGGTTGCATGTATATTAGGCTTTAGATCCTTCATGTAGTTCTTCTCTAATACTTTTAGAAATCCCCCTCAGTCGTCTTGACAAGAACTCAAATCTCTCCCTATATTTCATGGCAATCCTTTCCCGAGTCAATGCAAAGAAGTGCTCGTATAGGTCTCCTTCCTGAATGACTCGTAAACGTTCAAACAAGCAACCCTTAAATTCTTCCCTAATGTGGATCAGGTATCTGACTCCCCTCCACCGAAATCATGTTATTGCATTCCCTTGCAAGCATAACCCTTTCTCCATGAGCTTCTCCTCCTCATTTAGTCTATTCATAACAAAATATCACTCCACTTGGTACACCCACCGCTGTCTATCTTCCTCCTCGAAGTCGAAATCTTCAACTTTCTAACCCCACCATCTCTGCCTCAACTTCCTATTCCTTCGCTATTTTCTTTCATGCGTCGAGGGTAAAACTCTCTGCTTTGATCATAATCATATCCCATCTTGGCTTTTTGTTTCTTCTCTGTGCTTCCCTTGTATAACCCTTCATATTTCGGTCCAACTGCCTCGATTAAAAATCTCTAATCCAACTCTCTCCACCCCAACCCCCCAATTTGAAGCCTTGGGAGGAGGTTCTTTGATGGTGGATGCTTTTCTCCTCGTGCTTCTCTCATCCAATTCTATTTCGATTTAGCTAATGATTTTCTAGTCAACCTTTCGTTAGGGTTTGCAACCTGAACCACCAGCAGGGTCTTGGATTGCATCTCAATGAGTTCTCTCAGTATGCCCTCCAAGCTTTCGAATATGCACTTAAATCGGTTTTCTATGGAGGAAAACCTTCATTCTATGGTGGAGAACCTTTCCTCATTTCCAGATCTAATTTGACTCCTCTTTTCCTCCAACTTCTCCAAATCTTCTATTTTCTTTACTACCATCTCTCAATCGTGGATTCATAATCCCTTTATGCTGAAATCCCGTTGTCAGATTCCCAAGTAACCCAAATCACGACTGTACCATAAGGTGTTTGAGCGGCAATCCCTTTCTTGCATTCAGTTCACACGATTATGTCTGAAGGACTGCCACAATCCCATTGTTGCCTCCGTGGTTAGCATTGGACGTGATTCCATGTGACAATATATGTGAGTTTTAGAGCAGAAGGATGGGAGTTTCGGGTCTCCGTATTTCGCGAGTCCCAACTTCCCAGTCGAGCATTGCTTTGCAATCCTCGATCTTCTTTACCAGTTGCCTGTTATCCTAAATGAGTGCCACAATCCCTTCGTTTACCTTCTCCAAAAATTCGTAAGCCTTGAATTGTATCACTAAGGCACAGTAGGAGGAGAAAGGTGGGACTTTCAGAACCTCTATAAGTTGTAATCCCACCGGAGTTTTCCCAGCTAACTCTGATCGCAGCTGTATGTGAAGACGGCGTGGGAGGAGGTGAAAGTGGAGTTTAGGGCTTTATCGTCGCCTTGCACTCGATCAAAACTCTGGCTCTCAATCCGCCCAATAATTTTTCTTTGATTCCTAAAACCACTGCTCTGATACCACTTTGATATGAGTTGATGTAGAAATCGACAAGATTTTCCACAAAAATTAGGGCAAAGCAAATATTTTTCTTTAATAATCCAGAACAACAAAAGTACAAGGAAAAACACCTACAATTCGAGAGGTACGCGATCTCTCCCATCTCCTATAATTTGAGAGGTAGGAAGTCTCTTCTAAAAATCTTAAGACTCACAATTAACAATCTCACGCACAATTAACCCTGTACCTTTTAGGATCTATTTATACTAAACAATAATAAAGAGTAAAAGACTGCATTGCCCTTGGGCACATAAAAGAAAAAATTGCCCTTGGGCTAGACCCAGCATAACATAATGGAAGAGAAATAACGATGATTAGATTGGCCAAAGATTTTTGGCAAACTTTCATTAATCTAATCCAAATCTCTGTTTACTAGAAAGTCTAATCACTGTCCCAAATTTTTTAAGGCAAATTTTTTTCAATTTTTTACTGGCATTTCCTTTTCCATGGTTGGCCAGGCATGTTAGGTTTGATCTCCTAGTTTGGGGATTCTTATCAAAAGAATCCCCATTTATACTGTAGCACATCGATGACGATTTAGTTTCCCTTTTTCTTTATCAGAAGAATGTCATGCAATTGATATTGCACTATCCTCTATCTTATTCATTTGTATCTATGCTAATTGGTTTGCTACTAAAACCTGAGAAATATCGAGCAATATATATTTTAATACTAATCATGTTCTTCTTTGTCTTCTTCATTTGTATATAGGTCAATCGGGTTGTTTTAACTTAAACCTATCATGGTTAGCTTAGTGATTTGTCATCATTATTACCCAAAAAGGTCCCTGAATATGCCTCTAATCAAGAATTACGCAATGATAAGCAGTTGTAAGAAGAATTGATTGCAAAGTTTTTTCTAGCTCGATGAATATAGAGTATGAGTAGAGCCACCTCTTTGCAATAAATAATTTCATTTATCGTCTTTTTAATCTTCATGTTCAATCTAATATTTTTTGTGGAAGATTTCTTGACTTTACTATAGATATAGATGTAGCCCAAAGCGTAGCAACGAAGAGAGATTTAAGTTTAGTTGTTTTCTTAGATGAATTGCATTATAGATGGCTTAGTTGATCTCTTGGGCTGCGAATGGTAAGTTAAACCAAACTAAAAGAAAATTCTAGGAGAGTGGATTTGATAAAAGGATCTTGAGAGATTTCAGTTGGCAGAATTTTGGCCAACAATACAATATTGTGTATTAGATTTCGTGAATATGCATAAAACATGGTTGGCCATTATTATAGCTTCATAGGTGAGGATCAAGATTGATGGCATATGATAAGCTATGTGGTAAGAGGGCGAGAAAAATAAATGAGCAGAGCTTGTCATTTACTAGGTGGGTCTGGCTGCTAATTATTCATTAGGCAGTAGCTTTGGGCAAATTTTGAATTGAGGGCAAGTATCCTTAAACATTTTCTCCCACAGAGAAATAGTAGGCTGGTAAGTACACTTGATGAGTACTCGAGTCATTCGAGCAAGTTGATTTGTCGAGTATGTGACTTTATGAGTCTCTTGAATGAGTTCAGTAGCTTGGTTCTGAGACAAAGCAAGGACTATCTTTTATACGACTTAATGAGATTCAACCTTGTGTATTCTAAGGATATGGGCAACTCTTTGGCAGGGTGAATAATGATTATAGAGTCGATTAATGAATTACAACTTGCTAAACTAATTTTGGGTTCTTATATTGACTTGATCCACTTGAGTTTATATTGATTTTGTTTACTTGACTTGGATAAATATGACACATTAATTTATTGATTGTTTTGTCCATTTTGAGAAGCTGAGAATGAGAATCTCTTTGAATAGCCTAATTTCACTAGGTGAGTTGGGCATGATCTAAAAGTGTTTGCTCTACAACATGCTTAGATCTTTGACATATGTTGGGCACATCAACAACAGTCGATATAAATATGTGGCTTGAGATTCATTCTTAAGATTTTTTATTTATTTGCACTTTCTTCTTCGTTTGCTTTCCAATTACATATGTTTTACTTTCTTAGAAGATGAGGAAGATTAAACATCCCATTAGTTCTATTTTGGTCTAAGTGCTTAAATAGAGATAGAGATAGGTAAAGAAGCGTAGAACTATGATGTCTGTAGAGGGATTTGCAATGTTGATACATCTAATTAAGAAGTTGAAGACTAAACCAATAAAAGAAGTAAAAGGTGGTCAAGAGTTGTGCCTTCTACCAACTAAGGTGGCTATTGATGAAGTCTTAAAGCTCAAGAAGATTAATGCTAGGAATGTGGCTGTGGAAATGGATGCTTCAACTTGTTTATTGAAGTTTTTTTGTGTGATTAATGATTATAGTGTCGATTTATGAATTACAACTAGCTAAACTAATTTTGGGTTCTTATATTGACTTGATCCATTCGAGTTTATATTGATTTGGTTTACTTGACTTGGATAAATATGACACATTAATTTATTGATTGTTTTTTCCTTTTTTAGAAGCTGAGAATGAGAATCTCTTTGAATAGCCTAATTTCACTAGGTGAGTTGGGCATGATCTAAAAGCATTTGCTCTACAACATGCTTAGATCTTTGACATATGTTGGGCACATCAACAACAACCGATATAAATATGTGGCTTGAGATTCATTCTTAAGATTTTTTATTTATTTGCACTGTCTTCTCCGTTTGCTTTCCAATTACATCTGTTTTGCTTTCTTAGAAGATGAGGAATTAAACATCCCATTAGTTCTATTGCCGTTTAAGAGCTTAAATGGAGATAGAGATAGGTAAAGAAGCGTAGAACTATGATGTCTGTAGAGGGATTTGCAATGTTGATACATCTAATTAAGAAGTTGAAGACTAAACCAATGAAAGAAGTAGAAGGTGGTCAAGAGTTGGCCCTTCTACCAACTAAGGTGTCTATTGACGAAGTCTTAAAGCTCAGAAAGATTAATGCTAGGAATGTGGCTGTGGAAATGGATGCTTCGACTTGTTTATTGAAGTTTTTTTGTGTGATTAATGATTATAGAGTCGATTTATGAATTACAACTAGCTAAACTAATTTTGGGTTCTTATATTGACTTGATCCACTTGAGTTTATATTGATTTGCTTTACTTGACTTGGATCACATTAATTTATTGATTGTTTTGTCCATTTTGGGAAGCTGAGAATGAGAATCTTTTTGAATAGCCTAATTTCACTAGGTGAGTTGGGCAAGATCTAAATGCATTTGCTCTACAACATGCTTAGCCTTTGACATATGTTGGGCGCATCAACAACAGTCGATATAAATATGTGGCTTGAAATTCATTCTTAAGATTTTTTATTTATTTGCACTTTCTTCTCCGTTTGCTTTCCAATTACAGCTGTTTTGCTTTCTTAGAAGATGAGGAAGATTAAACATCCCATTGGTTCTTTTGTGGTCTAAGAGCTTAAATGGGAATAGAGATAGGTAAAGAAGCGGAGAACTATGATGTCTGTTGTGGGATTTGCAATGTTGATACATCTAATTAAGAAGTTGAAAACTAAACCATTGAAAGAAGTAAAAGGTGGTCAAGAGTTGGGCCTTCTACCAACTAAGGTGGCTATTGACGAAGTCTCAAAGCTCAAGAAGATTAATGCTAGGAATGTGTTTGTGGAAATGGATGCTTCGACTTGTTTATTGAAGTTTTTTGTGTGGTACCATGACAAAAGTAGTGAAGCTAGTTTGAGACACTTCTAAAGATATTAGACCAAGCAACGAGTTGAACTTATTGATCCACTTTTTTATGTGAGATTAATATATTGGTCACATATGCGTGGTGATGCTCCTAAAAGTTAAAATCTTAGTTTTCATGTCAATCTCCAATCTCCCAAAGCTTTGGGAGCAGCTTTAGTCGAAGGAAGTCATTCCTTCAAGTTACCTAACTAAAGGGGGATAAAGTTGGGAATGTTGGCAAGCCAATTCTTAATGAAGCCCATTTGTAGGAAATGAATTGTCAGTAATGAGTGCATGACAAGAGACGATTTGCTCGTTGTTGGATATGATCACATTGGGAAGATCCTTAGCAATGGTGGCAAGTGGTTGTAATCAAGACTTTTTGCAACCATAGATATTAATAACACAAAATAGTGGCATTATAGCCCATAATAACATGACAACTCTTGTCCTATTTGCATTAGAAGGTTAAACAGGGCAAAATAGTGCGCATTATATGTGCTATATGCATTTATAACTCAAAATCCATAACTCTGATGATGCCTACCATTTTATTTTCCTATTTGTATTTTATTTTTTAGGTTGATTAATTTTTTTAGATTACTTGTATGATTTTAACAGTTCAGATCTAGCCTAATGCGAGTATTTTCATAACTAAGTTCGGCTTTTGTGCAAGTACAGTTGTCTTATCATCTAATTTAAGCAATATGATATGTTTGCGTGAGATGGAAATCTTTGTCCTTTAAATGCACATTTAGTGCACAAAGCTTGAATGCTGAATGATAATCAGTTAGGACTTCTTTTTTTTTTTTTTTTGGATGATGAACAGGGCTATACCTTGTTGGTGTTATATTGTTAAGGATGTCTGGCCCTTGAGTTTAGTTTATTGTATGTATTTTTTTTGTCTTTTATTAATAAATGGCACTTTTTCTTCATACAATGCTTTTCTTTATATTATAGCAATTTTTTTTCCCTTTTATAGAGTTTGTTTAAGAGTTTATTAATCCCTCAAAGATTTCCCTTAGACTGAAATGATTTATCTCATCTTTCTAAAATTTTGAAGTTTGAATATATTTAGATATGATGGAGAAACTATGATGTAATATTTTTAGTTTATTAGTCTCACAAAGATTTCCCTTTGACTGAAATGATTTCTCTCTTATTTCTATTATTAACCCTTTGGCTTGTGAATGTGTTGTTGTATGATGAGCTATGTGAAATTTTGAATAATCCTCTCATTGATTCCATAGATAATTCACCTATAAATATGTGAGTACAAGTAATAAAACAAAAGAAATAAATAAAGTACCTCCTATAATTATGGAATAACATAAATACCCTAAAATTAAAGAATCACATAAATATTCTATGATTAAATATAACAAGTATTAAAATATAATTATGAGCGTAATTCCACACTCACCCTCAAGTTGGGTTGTACAAATTGTACATGCCCAACTTCATTATTTAGCTCATCAAAGCTCGACTTAAGGAGAGCCTTGTGAGAATGTCACGCGGTTTGGTCTCTGCAGGAGTATAGACCAATTCAATGATTCCATTGTCCACCTTCTCCGAAATGAAGTTCCGATCAATCTCAATGTGTTTCGTTCGGTCATGATGAACAGGATTTTTTGCGATACTGATTGCTGCTTGATTGTCACAGAGCATCCTGATAGAATTTTCTCCCATAATTTCAAGTTCCTTGAGAAATTTTTTGATCCACATTCCTGAGATGGAAATCTTTGTCCTTTAAATGCACATTTAGCGCACAAAGCTTGAATGCTGAATGATAATCAGTTAGGACTTCTTTTTTTTTTTTTGGATGATGAACAGGGCTATACCTTGTTGGTGTTATATTGTTAAGGATGTCTGGCCCTTAAGTTTAGTTTATTGTATGTATTTTTTTGTCTTTTATTAATAAATGACACTTTTTCTTCATACAATGCTTTTCTTTATATTATAGCAATTTTTTTTCTCTTTTATAGAGTTTGTTTAAGAGTTATTAATCTCACAAAGATTTCCCTTAGACTGAAATGATTTATCTCATCTTTCTAAAATTTTGAAGTTTGAATATATTTAGATATGATGGAGAAACTATGATGTAATATTTTTAGTTTATTAGTCTCACAAAGATTTCCTTCGACTGAAATGATTTCTCTCTTATTTCTATTATTAACCCTTTGGCTTGTGAATGTGTTGCTGTATGATGAGCTATGTGAAATTTTGAATAATCCTCTCATTGATTCCATAGATAATTCACCTATAAATATGTGAGTACAAGTAATAAAAAAAAAGAAATAAATAAAGTACCTCCTATAATTATGGAATAACATAAATACCCTAAAATTAAAGAATCACATAAATATTCTATGATTAAATATAACAAGTATTAAAATATAATTATGAGCGTAATTCCACACTCACCCTTAAGTTGGGTTGTACAAATTGTACATGCCCAACTTGTTATTTAGCTCATCAAAGCTTGACTTAGGGAGAGCCTTGGTGAGAATGTCTGCGGTTTGGTCTCTAGAAGGAGTATAGACCAATTCAATGATTCCATTGTCCACCTTCTCCGAAATGAAGTTCCGATCAATCTCAATGTGTTTCGTTCGGTCATGATGAACGTGATTTTTGCGATACCGATTGGCTGCATTGATTGTCACAGAGCATCCAGATAGAATTTTCTCCCATAATTTCAAGCTCCTTGAGAAATCTTTTGATCCACATTCCTTCACAAATACCAAGTGTCAGTGCTCTGTATTCTGCTTCTGCGCTACTCCGAGATACCACCGATTGCTTCTTGCTTCTCCATGTCACTAGATTGCCGCATACATAAGAGCAATACCCAGAGGTTGATCGTCGGGTGGAAATATCTCTCGCTCGATCAAGATCAAGTAAAGACTTCTACCTTTTGACTATCATTCTTTTTGAATAATATTCCTTTCCCTGGAGTTATCTTTAAGTATCTTAAGATTTGGTAAACAACTCCCATATGTTTCTCAGTAGGACAGTTCATGAATTGACTCACTATACTTACTGAAAAACTTATGTCCTAGTCCAGTATGGGATAAGTAAATAAGTCTTCCAATAGTTCGTTGATATCGTTCTTCGTCGACTGCAGAACTATCATTCTTCATTCCAATTTTTTATATGGGTTTATTGGAGTATCTATTGGTTTGCATCCAAGCATACTGGCTTTCTTTCAATAGGTCCAATGTGTACTTTCTTTGAGTTACGACTATCCCCATTTTGGATCTTGCAACTTCCATTCCCAAGAAGAACTTTAAGTCTCTGAGGTCCTTGATTTCGAATTCATGGGCTAGAAACTTCTTCAACTTTGTCAATTCTTCAGTGTGATCACTGGTAAGAATGATGTCATCAACCTACACGATGAATACATCAATCTTCTTCTCGGATCTTTTTGTGAACATTGTATGATCAGCCTTGCTTTGAGTATAACCGCATTTGATAACTGAATTGATGAATCGGGCAAACCAAGCACGGGGAGATTGTTTGAGACCATACAAAGATTTCTGGAGCTTGCATACTTTGCCAATAGGGAAGGATCCTTCTAAACCAGGAGGTAAATCCATGTATACATCCTTTTCAAGATCTCCGTTAAGGAATGCATTTTTTACATCAAGTTGCATTAGCGACCAGTCTCGGTTTGCTGCAATAGAGAGTAGAATTCTAATGGAGTTCAGTTTAGCTACTAGGGCGAATGTCTCTCGGTAGTCAATTCCGTATGACTGCGTATAACCTTTTGCAACCAGTCGGGCTTTCAACCGATCTATGCTTCCGTCTACCTTACATTTGATTGTAAATAACCACCTGCATCCTACTGGTTTCGTATTCTTGGGCAAATCAGACACAATCCACGTTCGATTCTTTTCTAGTGCAACAAATTCTTCATTCACAGCTTTTCTCCATCCCGAGTGTGAGAGTGCTTCCTGAATAGAATTTGGGATATCTATGTTGTCAATAGAGTAACAAATGCATGATAGGAAGGAGATAACTTCTCATATGAAACAAATCGAGAGATAGAATGTTGAGTGCAAGGAACGTCTGAATCATCTCTCACAGGAGGGGTAAGCTCATAATCACTACTGTCTATAAATTTCATACCTGAGTGAGTTTCAGAGAGGTTTGGAGCCGGATTAGATTCTTGGACAGCATGAGGAAGCGGTGTTTGGTTCTCTATTCTTTCAGCAGTTCTGTTTTGTCTTGTATAGACCCGAAGTTCCTGAGGTGCGGGATGTGTAGATGGGTTTGAAATAGGAGATGGAGGAGTTTGAATAGGAGTTGGAGGAGGTTTGACAATCGAAAAAAGACCCGTGTCAGTTGGTAAAGGAACACAAGTCTGTTGTTCACTGCGACTCTCTCCCTGAACGACAGACTCTTGGTAGTATGACTGATGCTCAAAAAAGGTGACATCCATAGAATTATAGATCTTTTTAGTTGAAGGGCAATAACACTTGTAGCCTTCTTATTGGCCGAATACCCTATGAAGATGAATTTGACTGATTTGGGGTCTAATTTACTGCGGTGTTGTTTGTAAATATGAACAAAGATGGAGCAACCAAATATTTTGGTAGGGACAACCGAATGGAGGACACGGGTAGTCGGAAAGGAGCGAAGAAGGACATCAATTGGACTAAGGAAACTCATGATACGAGAGGGCATCCGGTTTAATGAGATAGACAGCAGTTAATGTTGCCTCGCCCCAATAATATTTAGGGACCGATGTGGTAAACATGAGACAGCGGACTACCTCCAACAAGTGACGGTTTTTCCGCTCGACAACCCCATTTTGTTAGGGAGTATCAACACAAGTGCCAAGGTGAAGGATGCCATGGTGAGCAAGAAAGGTTCCAAGGGAGGTGTTAAAAAGTCTCGTGCATTATCCGTTTTAAGAGCTCGAATTTTTGTATCAAATTGAGTATCATTTGATAGAATGCACGAAATATTGGTCCTACCTCGGATTTATCACGCATAAGATAGATCCAAGTCACGCGTGTGTGATCATCAATAAAAGTTACGAACCATTGGGCCCCAGAAATATTTTTGTCACGAGAAGGACCCCAGACATCACTATGGATCAGAGAAAATGGACGAGTGGGTTTGTATGATAAACGAAAGAATGAAGTAAGAGTGTGTTTGGCAAGTTGACAAAATTCGCAATTAAAAGAAGTAGGACTTTTATTAATAAATAAATGAGGAAACAGTTTCCCAAGGTACATAAAATTGAGATGACCTAAACGATAATGAAGTAACATGATTTCACTATTATTATTAACACCTGAATGAAAGACGGATGTACTCAAGAGGATTTAAGCAAGATGGACTGACATCTGGAGCACAACCAAGTAGGTGAAACATGACCAACAGAGAGTTTGTTGAGAAGATAGAGACCATCGCGCAACTCAAGATCGCCAATCATCCTCCCCGACTTCAAATCTTGAAATTCACGGACATATGGAAAAATTTAAGAACACAACGACAATCATGAGTGAGCTTACTAATAGAGTACCGGATTACAATCCAAAGTAGGAATACGAAGCACGAAGTGAGGAATAAATCTGGAGAGATGCGGACATAACCAAGACCAAGAACTTTGGAGGCCGATCAATCGACAATCCGAACGATGAGGTCGGATTACACGGTCGGTAATCCACTAATAAGGAGATATCCCCGGTCATATGATCGGAGGCACCTGAGTCAACAATCCATGGGCGAGAAGAGGTCGAATCCAAGACGAAAGCAAGTGGGGAAATACCTTGTTGGGCAACAAGGCTGGTCACACCCGATGTCACACTAGGAGGATGGACTGGTGACAGCTGACCGAGCATCTTCTTGAGGGCATGAATCTGGTCTTCGCTGAACGGGTTCATTCCTGGAGAGGCTTCGGTGGTGATGATGGTAGCTCCACCGAGGATCACGTTTGGGCTTTGCATTGGCGGGTTTGCCATGAATCCGCCAACAAGTATCCCGAGTATGTCCAGGACGACGTAGTGATCACACCAAGGGCGGCCCTGGCGTTGGCGGTTGTCTGTGGGTGGATGTGAGCAGCAAAGGCGGATCCGTCGAGGACTGAAGTGGACGAGGAAGCACCTAACATGACCTTTTGGCGACTCTCTTCGCGGCGCACATCGAAAAAAGCTTCACGAATTGTTGGGAGAGGTTTCGAACTCAAAATTCGCGAGCGAGTCCGGTCAAATCCGCATTCGAGGCCGAGGAGAAATTTGAAGGTGCGCTTCGTTCCACGATTCGGCAAAATATGATAGTGTCTTCGGACACTTCCAAGGGTACACCTCGAATGGATCTAGTTGTCGTGAATACCGAGTAAGAGTATTGAAGTATTGAGTGACGGAGAGATCACCTTGACGAAAGTCATGAAGAATGGTCTTAACAGCAAAGAGTTCGGCTGTATTATCCGAACTAGAATGTCTCAAGGGCAGCATCTCAGATATCTTTAGTTGTGCTATAGAGAAAAAAATTCTCGCCAATATCAAGGGTCATCGAGTTAACAAGCCAGGTCATAACTATATTATTCTCGGATTTCCAAGTCTTGTATGACGGATCTGTCATCGTCGGAGCTGGAGCATCACCAGTGAGGTAGTCATCTTTGCCTTCGCCACATACAAACATCATGACTGACTGCGACCATTGGAGATAATTCTGGCCGGTGAGTTTGTGGCTGTGATGAGGACATAATTATCGTCTGAATTGCTGGGCATTGGAGACCCAACTGCGGAGGGGTGACTAGAAGTAACATCACTAGTGGAGGAGGAGTTGCAGGCATGGTCGTACTTAGTCATTGGAGAGGAGAGGAGGCCAGCGGAATGACCAGAGAAGAGGCTGCACCGACGATGAGCACGGCTGGAACGGGTTGTGCTCGCGGTTGTTCGATCGCCGAAGAAGAGTAGGCGATCTGCTGTGGACGATCGCGAGCGGAAGCAGACGATCGAGCGGGAGACCGAGCGGGACGATTGAGCGGACTCAGACGATCGAGCGATAGCAGACGAGCGGTAGAAGACGAGCGGAAGCAGACGTCCGAGCGGGACGAGCGGAAGCAGACGTCCGAGCGGGACGAGCGGGACGTGCGAGACGATCGAGCGGGACGTCCGAGCGGGAGATCGAGCAGACGTCCAAGCGGGACAGGAGACGCTTCGAGCGGGACGCAGACGGCCGAGCGGGACGAGACTGGCCGAGCAGGACGAGGCTTCGATCGAGGAAGACGATCGAGCGGGAGAGGCTTGGCCTTATGGCTCTGATACCATGTTAAATTTTGAATAATCCTCTCATTGATTCTATAGATAATTCACCTATAAATAGGTGAGTACAAGTAATAAAAAAAAGAAAAGAAATAAAGTACCTCCTATATATATGGAATAACATAAATACCCTAAAATTAAGGAATCACGTAAATATTCTATGATTAAATATAGCAAGTATTAAAATATAATTATAAGCATAATTCCACAAGCTAATTAAATTTCAAAGTTCTCTATGTTTTCGCTCAAAAAGATGTCTCTTCGTCTTATTTATTTATTTTTTTGTTCTCCTAAAATAAATTTTGGTTATCCAATCAAGTTATAGTTTAAGAGTAAAACCACCCCCCACCCACCACTTCTAATTATGGGCCCATTTGGGGTGGCTTATAAGTGCGGCGGCGTTTTCAAAACGCTGTCGTACCGTTTGGTTTGCGCGTTTCAACTGCTTATCCAATAAGCCAATTTTAAATTCTTTAAAGAAGCCGATCGTGGTAAGGGACCTGCGGTTCGGCTTATCAGCAGCTTATGAGGGTAAGTTGGATAAACAACTCCTCTTTGAATAAGTTGGATAAGCATAAGCCGCCCCCAAACGGAGCCTATCACTATTTAACTACCTCTAACTGAAATGCGTGATTTTCCAAAGCATGAGAGGCTTTTCTGGGAGGCACCATTGCCATTTTGCTAAGAGTTCTATATTCATTATCTGCAGATTAAGAATCCTGTGCACAGGAAAATTTTTGATTTGCATCCATGATCTTAATATCATTAATAATAATAAATTATTTTATTTTTACCATCACATTAGTAAAAATGAAGTTGAGAAGGTTTTAAAGAAAATCAGAGATGAAAAATCAGCAGGACTTGATGATATCCTAATTGAAGTGTTGAAATGTTTAGGAGATTTGACAGTTTATTGGCTTGCTAAACTCTTTAATATTATTTTAAAAACTAAAAAGGTACTTGAGGGGTGGAGGAAGAATATTTTTGTCACCATCTTTAAGAATAATGAGGATGTACAAGAGTGTGCAAATTATAAGAATTAAGTTGGTGTTAATTTTACTTTAAAATTATGGAAGAAGATAAGTGAACATAGATTAAGATACAAAGATTTCTCATAATTAGTTTAGATTTATGCCATGCAATTTTATTATGGAAGCTATACATTTATTGAGAGATTTGATGGAGTAGTACAGAGAAAGTAAGGAGGATCTATATATGATTTTTATTGATTTAGAAAAAGCTTACGATATGGTTCCAAGAGAAGTCCTCTGGAGAGTTCTAGAGAAGAAGGATGTTGATATGACTCATATTTAAGTCATTAATAATATTTATACTAGAGTTGTTACTTTTGTTCAAACAAAATGAGGATTTACAAAGTATTTTCCTATTTCAATTGTATTGCATCAGGGATCGCCTTTAAGCCCATATCTTTTTGCTTAGTTATGGATGCTCTTACTGGACATTTACAGGAGGATATGCCTTGGTGTGATTTTTTTTGATGATATACTTTTTGTGGATAAGACGCGAAATAGATCAGGGCAAAAATTGAATTATGGAGGACTAATTGGAGTCTAAAGGCATTCGTTGGAGTATATTTAAAATTGAATGCATGGAATGTAATTTTAGTAGTAGCTCTAGTGCCAGAGTTGTAACTATGAGTGATTAAATCATTAAAAGATGTGAATGTTTAGATATCTCAAGTTTATTATTTAATATAGATGGGGATGTTATTAGTAAAATTAGAGTTGGTTGGTTGAAGTGAAGGAATGCATCAGACCTATTATGTGATAGAACAGTATCACTTGAACTTAAAGGAAAATTTTATAAGATGGTGGTGAGAAATGGTCTATAGCGCAGAATGTTGGCCTTTAAAAGAGAAACATAAAACAAAGTTTAGTGTTGCTAAGATTAGAATGCTTATGTGGATGAGTAGCTTGACACTTAACAAAATGCGAAATAAATATATCTGTGATAGGGTTGGTATAGCTCCGGTGGTGGATAAGATTAGAGAGTCGTTTTAGATGATATCGTCACATTAATATCAGTCACCGATGATCCGGTTAGGAGAGTAGATGTTTCATATTCGACTTATGTAAGAAATGCAGAGGTAGTCCTAAAAGGACTTGGGCATTTTGTATAAAAAATGATCTTAATTTATGAAAATTAAATGAAAATATGACACTCAATAGGACGCAATGGAGAAAAAGGATTCATGCAGCGGACCCCACTTAGTGGGATCAAGGCTTGTTGTTGTTGTTCTTGCATCCTTGGTGTGCGCTCATTTCCTGCATATTAAGATTCACATGGGCTTAGGGTTTTAGGTTGCATGGTCATTTTCACTTGAGTGGCTGGTGGCATTTGTCTAAATAACTTTCTTTTTAGCCATTTCCTGTGGTTGACTGTTAGGTCGGCACCAACGAGGCTCTTTCGCCATGCCAAGCCCGCCAATTAACTTGAGGACTTGTTTTAGGCGCGAGGTTAAATGTATAATTTAGCCATTTATTAGAATTGACCAAAGGATTACTTTTATTAGATCTTGCTTCTCAGGATTTTTTTGAAGCTACTGCAGTTGTCTTCTAAATATAACTGTTGTGGTGAAAATATTTTTTTGAAAATTATTGTGGTTATTATAATGTTGAAAAAATGAGAACTTTTCTTCTAGCTTTTGCATTTAACAAATTGACTGTAAAATGTTGCTTCATTTTTCTAAATAAATTAAAAACACGTCGAATTGAAGCATGGCTGCACTTTAAAAAGCATAGCAAATAGACCCTTACTCTCCTCTGACTATTTCAAGAAGGAAGGTCCATAGGGAGAGATGGAAGGATGTTCATCATGCTTCCCCCAAGGAAAGCAATATTTTAACCTTTACTACATTTTGTGGAACTTCAACGAGAACAGTTACCAGTTTTTCCTAGTTGAATTGAGGATGCCAAAATATTAATTTATTATGAAGCTGGGTGCTGGCTAAAGAGTTGGTTTACCTTGCTGTTCCAATTCAACAAGCAAGCCAGCTGATATATTATCACTCATATGATTAAATATTTGAATGAGTTGGAATGATTGATCATATCAAGCCATATGTTGCGTGGGCAATTTTGCAAGCCAATGATTTGGATATTTTTATCATGAGTTCATGACTGTAATTAGTTTTTTCACCACCACCATTTTGTTTGAATTCTCATTCCGTATTATCGAAATTTTCACTCCTAATATTAAGGAAAAGAAACAAAATAAAGACATCAAGATGCATTTTCCTGTACAAGTTTTCTTACCTATTATGAAATTTTATTTAATTTATTTGGCCAAACAGGGAACTCAAATAGCGCATCAGGAGGGAAGTACGCACCCATTAGCCCCATGTCTAAAGATGGTGATGATTATCTTTCTATGGTCAAAGTGCCATCAGCTCAGTCAAGCATAGATCATGTCAATCCAATACAGGGATCATTACTTGATCGCTTTGAGCTTCCATTAAATTCAAATAATTTGGATTCTCCCTGCATATCGGAATCGGGATCAGATATCTACAGCAAGAGAGACGTTATGCAAAAACTACAGCAGCAAATTAAAAGGCGAGATGATATGATAATAGAGATGCAAGCACAAATCACATTCCTCCAGAACTCTCTGAACGTTCAAATGGCACACACTACCCACTTGCAAGCTCAGCTTGACTCTTCGTATAGAGAGCTTTTTGATTCGGAGAGAGAAATTAAACGGATCCAGAAAGCCATTGCAGATCACTGTGCATGCAACACTGTTTCTCTAGAAGGGCCTTTGGATGCTGCTAATGGACATGCCGAAGGATACCATGATGACTCTGCTGATGCCAGGTTGCTTTGTAGTGGTTTTGAGAAGAGCAGAGGGGAGGATGTGATTGAGATGCTGAGGAAGTCGGTGGAGGAAATGAAGGAAGTGATTAAAGGAAAGGATTTCTTGATTCAGAGCTACAAGGAGCAGAAGATGGAACTGTGCTCAAAGATGACAGAATTGCAGCTGAGGGTTCCTTCTCAGCAGGTATCAGTACCAAACATTTTGTAGAAAATATTGGCAGAAGGAATTTTTTATTCATGTTTAGATGAAGTTTTTTTCTTTTCACCGATCTGCTGCTCTTTCATGTCTTTATGTATATAATACTGCGCTTATGGAGTTATTTGCTTTAGACATTGTTTCATTTACTTGTTTCAGCCTGAAGGCTTGACAATAGATCAAGAGGATTGAAGTAAAGACCCGAGGTGCTTTGCTTTGATCTAATGATTTTTGTATCTGATGAGTAGAAATAGGAATTTTTAATTACTTCGAATCCATCTGCTTCAATGAATGAACAGAAAAGTATGTGGGAAACATGCTGCCTATTTTACACTTAGATGGGAGTTTTTTTCGTTGTTGATATGAGCCTCCTTTTATGAATTAAGAAATGATTAAATTCTATGCCAAATGTTAATTTATCTACCATGAGATGAAAGAAAATGCATGTGTTTGTCAGAAATCTTGAGGGAAATGATCAAGCATTAGATTGTTTGATGTCAATAACTAAAATGGCAATCGAGGCATGATAGTTATGAGATAGTTTCCTAACCATCAGATAAACATGTGGAAACAGAAAGTAGTTAGTATGCAAAAGTTAATTTTATGACTCAGAAGTCTAAAATAGGAATTTGCATTTGATTGATTGGTTGGATTGGATTGATTAATACATCTTTTAAATTAGTTGAATCAAATTAAATATCATATAGAACCAAATTGGCCACATAATGTATTTAATGGAGTCAAATTAAATTGGATTATAATCTTGTTTATTAGATTCGGCAATTATCTAACCAAGTTTTGAAATTCTACCTAGTTCTAATTTCAAAATCTTTACAAAAACGCAATATTAATCGGCAAGCGCCCTCAGGTCTGAAAAGTCGTGTGTGGATTAGCAACGATCTGTAAATGCTCGCACGCATCTAGGGATGTCTCACGTGGACTGTTTGTGAGTAGGGGCCCAAGCCCAATGAATTAATTCGAAACCACAGCTACAGCCCTAAAATCCCAAAAGAATAAACCACAAAGAACTGATGGCTGGACGAGGGCTAAGAGAAAACCCAATCCTTTTTCAATAGAGAATGGAGATCACAACAAACATGTTTATGAAGAAAATTTCAACTAAAACAACACAGCTGATTGAAAATGAAGGTACAGATTGTCATCCACTTGTTCTAGCATTCTTTTCAGCTCATATTAAAGCTAAGATTTATTCAATACAATGGAGATTAAAAAGAATAGGGTTGGATTATTCTGGTTTCTGACATGTAATTATTGTGAATTTAATGAGCCCCTTTTTGTAACCATCGATCATCAGCGGCATCACAAGCCCTCCCTTTATAGTTCTCCATCCTTTCAATCCAAAAATTAAAAGAAAGTAGCTCAGTTTACACACCAAACCAACTTTTTTAAGAAATCAAATTACAGCATGAATCTTACCACTTCTCAAAAGAGATGTAAGGCCTCGCCATGTTAATGCTGATTGAATAACAGCTGGCCAAAATGGAGCAACTTTCTCAGTCCAATCAGCCGTCTTAACATCCTGTGAAAGGATTTCATTTCCAGAACAAAACAAAAAAAAAAAAAAAAAAAGGCAGTAACTCAAGATATTGATAAACATGTATTATGCTCAACACTACAGTTAAGAGTAACTTGCATGCTTTTACATGTCAGAAAAGTAATTTTGCTTGTAATTCAAAAAATTTTGGCAATTTTACCTTGAGCTGTAAGGAGCTGGCAATATGAAGATAATCAGCTGCAGAACACCACTTGGGTAGGTAATAAGACTTGCATATCTTATTCAAGAGATTGATCTCATCAGGCTTCAGTTCTTTCTCAGTTGGTAAGAGATCTCTATGGCACCATGTAACTATTATGATGGTGCCACGTGGCGCCGCAACTCGTGCCAGCTCCCTCACAAACTGACATCATAAGAATAGCTTATATACTTAATCAGGTAATGCCTCACAAAGCTAATCTATCACAAATAACATGCAGGCCAAATTTTGTTATATTGCTTTTCACCTTTTCTTTGTCAGGCATATGTTCGCCACTCTCCATGGACCAAACAAGATCAAAATGGCCGTCAGGAAAGGGTTGCTCCAACGCATCAGCTACCTGGAATGACACCTGCTTCAAAAAGAGAGTCATAAGCAAAGTGAAGAACAAAAGGTTAGCTATTCTTAGAAAAAAAATTAAATAAGATGAAGAGAAGAAGCATTAAGGGAGTTTGGTGAAGTTGAAAACCTTGTCGGCGAGGCCCTCAGCCGTGGATAGGTCCTGAGCCCTCTTAGCTTGAACAGGGCTCAAGGTGATGCCTTGGACTTGGGCTCCATATTTCTTTGCCAGATATCTTGAACTGCCACCAATCCCACACCCAACATCAACTATTTTGTTGGGCTTCTCTAACGGGCCATCTGTGTAAGCGCATATATAGAAAACATGGTAATTAATCCCTAAATATGTCATTTCACGGAGATTATCAGATTAAAGCTCCACTTTGAAAGCATGTCGCATCGCTCTCTTTGGATGACCTAAAACTCAGAGATACATATATATGAATTACTGAGACCCTGGACTTCCCATCAGTGCCATTTCATTGCTCTCATAAAGACAATCAAATTTATGCCAAAATTTGAATCTAATCGTCCCCATCTTCTAGCAATGATGAAATATAGTCTATTATACCATTTTATTCATAATGATGTGGTTCTTGGATCTTAATATTTCGACTCTGTTACACTCGTGATGTCACGAGCTTCACGGAGGTGTTCTCCATTCGTCAGATAATTTGATTTTGGCAACCATTACTCAACCATTTTAGTTGGTTTTCGTGACATATGCTGTCCGATCTAGGAAGTGGCTTTGATATATAATTGACCCATTAACTCTATTGTATTCATGACACCAAGAGCTTCAGGTAGTTGCCATTCATTCATTGATTAGAGACTTCACCATTGGTAATTGTCACTGGGCCATTATATTTGTTTGCTAGTTGCCCACATGTTGAAAGGAAGAGGGAGTGATTTATGTAGTTCGATCTAGAATTTGAGAGGTCTCTATAAAATGTGTGAAATGCCTTTTCGATATCTATAAATTGACCTTATTTCTGGGGATCTTAATAAGAGTTTAGTAGAAAGAAAATTATTGTTCGTTGGAGAATTTTAGAGCTTTAGTTCCGGTTGGGAACCACTAATTAGTGTTTTCTTGGCCTGTAATTCTCTCTCTCTTCCTCGAATATTGATTAGAGTTTAGCAATATTAGGACCATGCCCCCTTCTTGTGCTTGATGAATAATGATTGTTGTCACCTGAAGTGTGAAATCCATAAATGTCTTACATTGACGCCCATTGTGTGACTGAACATTGACGCCCATTATCTGCTACTATGTTGAACCCTGATCTCAAGCGCCGGTCATCCTCTGCTTATATTTATTTGATCAACATGGATGCTTGTTATAGTTCCATAGGTGTTTGACATCTAATTTCTTTTAGGGGATGTGAATTTTTGTTGAAAGGGAAATGACAGTTGTTTGGTTTGCTGCAAAAAGAGTGTATCGCATTTCATTTGCAGAAATTTTAAAAATGTGAATTTTTGTTTGGATGAATTCCAAATGCAATGTAAAATTACAATGTGTTTGAAATTCATTCTTTAGCTCATTTCAATATAATTTAAAATTCATTGAATTTGAGTGAATTTCAAATATAATATTTTGCGTGAAATGTTGCTCATCACTGCTGCCCGTCGTCACAGCCCCTCCACAATTGGCAACCACAAGGCATTGCCAACATCACCTCCCACCCACCACCGGCCACCTCCACTGCAATTGATCGGTCAACTTATGATTGCATATTTTACATTGATTTTATTTTTATAAGACAAACAAGAAATTGTGAAGTACCGCATTTGTTTGATTATAACACATTATTTCTATTTAAAACTATTTCTCTAACACCACAAATCAAACAATCCTAATTTTAATTGAAATTCAGTGTTTTTAAAATATTGTAAAGTTATTTGATTTAGTTTAAATTAAATGCAGACATTTATATTGTTCATGTAACTTGTCCGTTGAAGCTTTTTCCCTGTTTGTTGCCTTGAAATGTTGGTGAAATAAAAATAATATATAACACCCAACAATCATGACTTGAATCTTCTCGCCTACACTCATAATTTAAAAAGAATGCTGTTGATGGAAAGTCAGGACGGCGGCGTTCTTCCATCTATGGATGGATAACTAATAATACTAGCTTGTAAATAAAACGTGGAAGACAATATGTCGGTACTCTCTGGGCACCATACCAGCGCTGGTGACCCACATCCACGAGGCCGCACATGGACCATTTCAATTGGATTGGATTTCTCAGCGCTCACAGAGAGAGAGAGAGAGTACCTGAAACTCCGGCGAAGCGAAGAGCCTCCTCGACCATCCTTATCTGTGCGGCGCGGTGGCCGGGCAGCGCAGTGGAAGAGTCGGCGTCGTAGAAGCCATGGTGCATATGGTCCCCCCATACAGTCTCCCAAACACCCGACGACTCATCGTAGAACTCCGCTATACCTTTCTTTAGTCGTTCTTGGGCCGCCATCGCCCGGAACGAAAGCCGCCTCCGCCCCTCCGCCGACATTCTGCGGCGTAAAACAGGAGGCCTTCGGATCTTCAGAAAAGCTAGCACGTATGTGTACGACCCGCTGCTCATGGAATGGTTTCGGATACACGGCAATGAAGGCGGCGCGGTAGTGGTCGCAGGACCATCTTTGCTGCACCTATATTATATCCACTCGTCTTTGTCTCCGGTGGGCGCTGGCACACCCCTTAAATCCTGCTGAGATGAGCTGGATAATTGGGAACAGTTTGATAATTCAGATATATCAAAATAAAATAAGAGTTCAATTTAATAATTATGAAATTAATTAGTCTAATCAACACTGACAACTTTATATATGTTAATGATTACATTCCATCTCTTTGGGCAATGCGATGTCTGCTTTATAATATTTATTATTGTAATAAGACAATAATGCGATGTCAGTTGTGGGGCCATAATGATTGCAATGGTAGATATGTTTCTAAATTGATTACTTCACTCAACCAACTAGCTTGTATTAAATAATTAAGCGAACGTTAGAGGCTTTTGGTTACATTATTGCTTTCATTTTTTTTTTTATTTAATCGTATTTTAAAACATAATAAAGTTAGTTTTTTTTTATATTTGGATTTCAAATTGTACGTGTCATGCTGCAGTGATTGATCAGTTATATAGTAAATGATTTAAGCTGAGCACACACTAATTTTTACTTGCGCTTGAACTTAATTCTACAATTTTGAATGGGCTCATGACTTAACAATTATTGTGATAAAAATAATACATTAGAAAAAATAGCTTTAATGTTATAAGCAATTATTATGAGAATATATATATATATAGACCACAATCTTTCTTATCATTCTGCTTCACCCCTACATGAAACCCGTCAAGAAAGTAAGCTTGCTTACGCCATTCTTCCTACCCTTGTTTCGGAAAGTAAGCTTGCTTGCTCCTACCTGAAGATTTACATACATACCACTAAGTTCCTATGTATGCAAAAAAATGGAAGTTTAGGTGTTAGATATGTAGTACATAAGAAATGGGAGTAGAATTATTTGGACACAGTTAAGACATAAGAACACCTAATAAGATTCTACAAATTAATGGGCTTCATTACATCTAAAAATTCTCAACCATGTCATGTGCTCAACCTCATTCTCCCCAGCATAATTATATTCACATCGTTTGCGTGATTTGTCCTACTTAGTAAACAATTTAAAAACTTGCTTACTCTCCCAACTTACCTTACACTTAGGTAACTCCTTGCACCAAGCTAAGTGCCAGTGCTTGATTCAACCTCACAATTAAGACATTTTTTCACTTTGGCTGCATGTCATGCTCAAATTGGATTATATTGCTTCTTATAGAAAGGCTTATTAAGCATATGCATGTGAAACATTGGAATACGCTTGAGCTTAATTTTGTTGGCAACCTTTACCGCTTGCTTTACAACTTGTATGGTTCTCTCATAATGATTATTTAACCCTTTATATGCTATCTTATTGAAAAAATTCACTTGCAACTTCACCAACACCGAGTGCTTATACTTGACATGTTGCTATATTTTATCAACTTGCCTCTTCATTGGCTTTATAGCATTGTGCAAATCAAATTTTTTATAGTTAGTTCGCCTATGGTACTAATTACTAAATTTGCATGCATATGAACTTCTTTCTTATAGCAAGTTTTGACCACACTAAACATTAGAAATTACTGCATGTTGTTGTAAAGTAATCCATACCCGAATAAAAGTCTACTTATATTTCCTTCCCTTGCATACTCAAGGATAACTTTAGCTATATCTTCTAGTATTAATTGATCAACAACCTCATTTTCCTTCTGATCAACATTACATTCAAACACCTTATTATGCTCTAATCAACAACCATTCCATGAATTAGATTCCAATTTTCATGTTGGACAATAATTCCTCTAGCTCCGCATTATCATTACATAATTTAATTACTCATGCATGCCTTTATTTTATAGCTTGAGCCTTAGAATATCCATCGAATGAAAGATTGGCCCTTCCCTAAATGAAATGTGAAGTAATTGATATTGAACTCTTTTATACTTACGAGCAAAAAATTGCATTCATGTCGGCTCATTTACAATTCAAGGTTATTCGAAAAATGAATTGATCCACGTCGGGTCAAATCAAAATTTAGTTAGATCAATCCACGATTTGATTTCGCACGTGGGGTTGTTCTGTGAATTTAGGACTTAACGCCTTTAAAGTTTATGGCATACATGTTAGGAACTTAAAGCTTTTAAAGTTTATGTTATACATGTACGTTGGGTAGGTATGTGAATTTAGCTCGAGCAATGATAATCGCTCGAATCGAAATTGGATCATTTAACATTCTACTAATGTTAGGTTTGTCGAAGATCTTTAATCCGTCTAGCATTGATTTGAAAAACAATGGAACATAATCAACTAAAAATTAATGGATAATTCAAATTAATATTTAGTTTGTTTTTTGTATTTTGTTGGATTTAAATTAAATCTACAGGTTAAATCCATTAAGACGCTTCTTTTAAATATTGTCTGTCATTGTAGTTATACCAACCCTTTCAAGGATATATTTGCTTCGTATTTTGTTTCCAATTGTAAAGCCAATCATAAACCAAAGCACTTTCGTCTTCACAACTTTTAAACTAGATTAATTGCACACTTCTACGCATATTCTTAGAAGGAAATACTTCATATGATGTAAGAGCGTTCATTGTTTTCTCTAATGAGAAATCTAATTTTCATTAGCAAAATGAAAGTTCATTCGAAATCTAATTTTCATTGCCAAAATAGAAATTTACTTCGAAGTGAATTTTCATTTTGATAATTAAAATCATATTTCCCTTTGAAGGATGAAGTGAACACTCTCACTTCATGTGAGGTATTTCCTTCTAAGAATATGTCTAGAGGTGTGCAAATAATCCGTAAGAGTTGTTGAGAAAATAATAATAGGTGGATTAGTGGCTTTACACTTGAAAAAGAATGAGACAGAAATAAACTCTTGCAAGGGTTGATGTAGCTATAGTGAAAGACAAGATTAGACCCCAAAGATAGAATCAAATTTCGACCGATTATCAATCTTTGATGACTCTAACAGCAATAACTATTTGAGGTATTCCTTCTAAGAGTATGTCTAGAGATGCGCAAGTAATCTAGTAAGAGTTGTCGAGACAAGAATACTTAGCAAGATTAGTGGCTCTACACTTGAAAAAAAATGTGAAAAAAATAAACTCGTGCGAGGATTAGTGTAGTTATAGTGAATGACAAGATTAAAGCCAAAAATTAAATCAAGTTTCAACCGATTATCGATCTTTGATATCACTAACAGTCGAATGTTGTTAATGTTTTGCTTTCTAGCCGAATTTAGATTGGCTATAAATAAATTTGATCCAAAACTTTGGCTCGTCGCTCGACTCAATTTTTTCGATCAAATGTCCATCAGATTCAAAATTAAACTCAATCAATTTTAAGCGATTAATGTTGTTCGAGCTGTCTTAAGGTGTTTATTCCTTTTAATGATTTGATCACCCATTGTTATAACTCTGCCATTATGAAAACTACTAAGATTAAATTCTATGTATTCATTTGAATGCACTTTATAATGGTTGATTGTTGTCAGGTTTGAAAGTATATATGGATATTCATACATCAAGATCGTGGATATGCAGTAGATTTTATCCAGTAGAAAAGGGATCACTGAAGAGTCTTGAATGGCGTAGAGGCCTTTGTGGTTGCAGTATCACAACTTCCATCTTACCTATTTGAGGGTAGGTTTTGATGTTCATGTTCAAACATAAGAATCAAGCGCATATAACGCATGATTATTGGATCTAGACTTCACATGGGGAGATTGCCTCAACAAAATTCAGCTCCGGTCCTTCAAGCTATGATCCTCCACCTAAATTTCACTCAAGTAGATATGAAGGATAATCTTTGATGAGACAATGCAACATTACTCGAGTCAAGTGCAGGAAGAGACACCAAATCAGGAGGCTCAAACTTTGATGATTTACTGAATGCCGCTTAAAGTCCACTGTGGCCACTGTGGGAGGGATGCACTTCCCATTTTGAGTTATATGTAGCTCTCAGAATGCTAAAAATTATAATAGAGTTTAATATGCATCGAGAGTGCTTCAATTAGTTTGCAATATTACTAAAAGAGCCTAATCCAAAGAAAAATTTAGTTCTAAAAGATTTATACCGAACAAAAAATATGGTCTCCAAGTTAGGGTTGAAAATAGAAAATATTGATTGTTGTGTGAACGAATGCATATTATTTTATAAGTCCAGTGCAATAGAGACTAAATGCAAATTCCGTAACTCTCTAAGATTTAAACCTTAGAATAAAAAAATAAAAGGCAGAAAAAAGTTTCATACAAGTGTCTCTTCTACCTACCGCTTATTCCATGTTTTCAGAGTATTTGCTTCTACACATGCTGCTCCAAATATGACGTGGCATCACAGTAGGCCAGGGAATATCAACTCAATGAGTCATCCTATAAATGGAGAGGCATGTAAAATTTTTCGTATACATCCTAAGTTTACTGCGGAAATACGTAACATGTGCATCTATCAAACCGCGTCACCATACTCTATTTGGCTAGTGATTTTTACGCCATAAAATTTTCCCACTGAGATGTGCACAACAACACCCTTCTTATTCCTGACCTATGATTATATCAAGTCCTAGCAGTCCTAAAGGTCATATTGATATATATTTTCAACCATTGATGGTTGAGCTATAAAGTTGTTGGGAAAGAAGTGTCATGACTTATAATTTGACCATGAAATTCAATTTTTTGTTGAAAACATAATTAATGTGGACAATAAGTCATTTTCCAGCGTATGTAATGTTATCTGGGTGAAACACCATGAGAAAGTTAGCAGGTCCATATTGTATGAATTCATCTAAGGCATTCAAACTTCAACGTGACAAGAAGAATTCGTGGTTTGACTGTCACCGTATGTTTTTAGATGTTGAACATCATTTCAGGAGGAACTTGAATGTATTAAGAAGAAACAAATTGACAAATCAACGTCACCTTCAATACTATTTAGGGACGATTTATTTCAGATTGTCAGTGATCTTCCAAAGACTACTGTTTGTCCCGAGCTATCTTCATATCGTTCATCAGACTTTAATGTTACACATAACTGGACAAAGAAATCCATTTTTTGGGATATGCCTTACTTGAAGGATATAACATCGGGCATAATCTCGATGTGATGATGCACATAGAGAAAAAATTATTTGACAATATATTTAACATTGTGACGGATGTTAAAGGAAAGACTATGGATAATGTGGATTGTCATATTATATTTGAATGGCACTTGCAGAAGGCTGGAGTTGGAGATTCAAGAAAGTGTTGATGAGCCTAAAGCAAAATACTCTCTTACTTTGGCACAACACAGATCAATTTGTGAGCAACTTCATTCATTAAAATTCCCAAGCAGATATGCTTCAAATTTGAGTCATTGTATTGATGTGGAGGTGTGAAAGATATTTTGAATGAAAATACAAGATTGTCATATTTTTCTCTAAAAATTGATGCCAACCGCATTTAGCTGCTTGCCGAACAAATTTTTAATTCCACTGATTGAAATCTATGTGTTCTTCAAGAAGATATGTGCAACTCTCTTGAATGTTGATGACATGTGACAATTAAGCAAACATTCCATTAATATTATGCAACTCTCTTGAATGTTGATGACAGGTGATAATTAAGCAAACATTCCAATAATATTATGCAACTCTCTTGAATGTAGAAAAATCTCCTTTTTTGGGCTTAATTATAAAAATGCCCCTCACTTAATTAATTAATTAATTAATTATTACCAAATGCCACCTCAGTGATCCTTGTGAGTAGTTTTTATTGGTCCAAATTTCACAACAATTGAAGTCCTAATTTAGTTTAAATCCTTACCATTAAATTCAAATTAAGAAAAACTTCTCAATCTCCTCCACACATTTACCGCACTACATGAAAAGCCGCTTCCCACTATATTTTTGAGCCTTAACCCCTTTTACAACAAGGAATCACGTGCAATTAAGCCATGAATCCCTCTTCCTTCTCCAATTTTCATTTTCCCTCCTCATCAAGACAATTATCTTCTTCTCTCAAGCAAAAACCGAAATCTTGCTTTCTCCTTCCCAAAGCTAACCTTGAATTCTCTAAAGGAATATCAAGAGATCAAATCAAAGTGCAAGAAAAAGAAAAGAAATTCAGATTATAAACAAAGGTATGTAAATCAAATTTTATGTTGAATATAAACATTTAACCATGGGATTTCAAAGATAGTTCATATCTTTTATCAAACTAAATGTTTTATTTCAAAATTGACTATAGAATTTTAAAAACCCTTTCATTCCTTATCAAATCTCATGCTTAATTGTATAATTTACCATGTAATTCATTAAATCAATTTGTTAATTTCAAGTTTAATTGTGTTGTTACCATGAATTTTGTGTAAGTATTGATCGTTGATTCATGTTTGTTTTGGAAGTTGTTATGTATATTATCAAACCCCTTTACGATGTTACTATGTTAACATTAAAATTCCTCTATCAAAGATTATATGTAGCATGTTTAAAAAATAAGGCTCTTGATATATGTTTGTATTATTGTGGTATATAAGTGTTATTACGTAGAGTTAACATGCATATATGCTGAATTTGCCTAAACCGAAATCCATGTGGCATGAAATGAAAAGTTCCAACTACATTTTCCATGTTAAATCTTTTAATGTATCAAGCATAAACTATAAGATTTTTGTTATATCTGTGTAGTGGTATGTGAATTAAGCGTTTTAACCAAAATAAAGAACAACTACCTGTATTTTCTTATTCAGTTATTTTGGTTTCTTAATATTTGTTGTTTCTAAATATAATGTTACATTTTATATAAAATATCCATAGGATATTCTTCTAATTATAATCTAACATGTCTATGTGATGTTATATGAGATAATTTACATGATTACTCTCCAAAAATAAAAAATACTGAGAGTCTTGCTTATGCTTTCCTTCTTGGCCTAAAATCTCTATACTTAATTACGTTGCTACGAACGCATAATTAATCAAACCAAAATTCTAACTTTATCAATAACCTTCTAATTCAATTGGTAATTGTTTAATCAATCTAATTAATCTATTAAATAATTAATTAACACACTAAGTAACTAATCCATACATTAAACTACCCTTGATTTAAACTCATTTAGCCCAAGTTATCCTTTAAGCGTTGCTAATCACTCTTAAAAATCCTTGATTGAAATCTAATCACTCTAAATACCATTAATAAACATATAACCTATTCCTATTTACTCATTTAAACTCTTGATCGAAACCTTAGCTAGCCTAAAAATTTTCTAATCCATTAATTAACCATCTAATTGATTAATCACCTCTTAAATATCCTTACCGAAAAATACAAAAAATAGATTAATCAATCTAATTAACTTGATAATTTTCTAATTTAATCAATAAACATTAAATTAAGTTATAAATTATCAAATTAAACCATTAGAAGTCTAATTATATATGAATGAAGTTTATGATTGAAAATATGATCAAATGAGTGTGTAAATGTGTATGCATGATATATATGTAAATGTATTATAGGTATTTATGTGTGTAAGTTCAAAACATATGTATTAATTTAAGTTAATGCATGTAATTAATATAATTATGATTATATATTATGTATGCATTAAGTATACATCTTTGCATAATTATATATGTATATATAAATATTCTTATATGTATAACTATATGTATATGTAAATCATTTATCGTAAATCTTATGGATATTTCATATAAAAGCCCTATGTGTTAGGTTAGCATAAATTTTTGTTATTTTATCAATGTAATATCTCTATACTAATAATAGATGACTAACGTAATCTTTGTGATGTGGATGATAAACTACATGATTTGCATGTGAATGTGTTTTTACCTGTCTTCCTTGCATGTGAGAGTGTTTGCATGTTTATTTATTAATAGATAGGATAACGAGAAGGATTCAAATTGATGGACGAGAAATATAGGAGAACAAACTAGGTGAGATGAAAGGAAGCCTAACAAATTCTTTTAAATTTTTAAGAGATTTACATATTTTTATAAATAAAATAAAAGTACTCTAAAAGAAATATTTTTGTTAAAAGAAAATCTCTTCTACTTCAATTAAAAAGTCATATAAAGCTTAAAAACTCATGAAAATATTTTCTACTTCAATTAAAAGTGCTCTAAAATTTAAAAGTCTTTTCAAGTTAATAAACTCATCAAAATGATTTTCTACACCAATTAAAAGTACTCTAAAATGAAAACCTCAGTTAAATTTTAATCAAAATATTAAGAAAGAAACTTTTATACTTTAATTAAATAAGCTCAAAATTTATAGTCTTTTAAAATTTAGAAAAGATCAAGTAAAAGGGTATCTTCACGCCCTTTTTTAAGATTCTCTTTTAAACTAGTTTCTTTTAGAAAATTCTTTTCAAAGTTCAATTTTTAAAGTTTCAAGACTTCCTTTGGAATGATTTCTCATTGGAACTTATACTCTCGGGAAGTCTATGCTTTGAAACTTAAAAATAATTTCATTTTAAAAGAAAATCTCTTTTAAATAACTTATTCTTTTTATATTTCTTTTAAGAAAATATTATTGAATCTTAAACATAACTCTTTTTAAACAATTTCTTCTCTTAAACCATTTCTTTTGTAACTATCAAAATCAATTAAATCTTTAAAACATTTTCAAAAACTTTTATCTTCTTAAAATCAAACTCCTTCTTCAAAAGAAATTTTCTTAAAACCCTTAAGCTTTAAGAATCTAAAATAAAATATACGCTTGTCAAACGTTTTTCACTTGATTAGCTTAAGCATGACTTATATATTCACTTAGATTGAGCAACTGCATGAATGCATACGTTTCTTACCATAAATGTATAATTTCTTAACCTCAAATTCTTAAATATATAAGTCTTGTGTTATTCTAATTTAAATAAACCACAGTAAGATAAACTTATATTCCCAAATATTTTTTAGTGACATATTTTTGTATGAAAAATAATATTTTTTATTACTTTAATGGGAATAAAAGTAAGTCTTTATTATGAGAATTTAAATTAGAAGCTTAGCTTCATTTATCTAGAATATATCTATCGACCACAATTAAAACCTGGGGAGTGAGAACAAAACCTTAGGAAGAAAATTAAATCGTAAGATGAGAAAAGCAATACTTGATTGACAATTTGACCAGAACTTCACCTAAAATGGAAAAATAACCAAATAACACTGAAATAACTATTGATTTGTCATCGTAACTAACGATTTCTAAGAGAAAACAAATAACTTTTACTTGTCAAACCATAAAATAATTAAAAGTGACAAACTCAAATTTTTATTACCACACCTAAGGATAATTCCAAAATATGCCACTAGGGCAGTGAACGTAGAAGAATACCTAGGTCCATAAACATACCCTACATTAGTCATATCTGGAAGCCACAAGTTAGTTCTAGGTTCCCCCATAAATTAAAACTAGGTACTAAGACATAAAATAATTGACCTACCCCTGAAGACTATGAGTATTCTAGAATGAGGCAGCTCATGCTAACGAACAAAGATACTTACAACCACTTTTATAGCGGGAAGGATTACCCTAAGTCCTTGCTATGTCGATAAGGGAGAACTCTTGTTATTCTAGTGGTTAATCGTCCGAGGCTACCAAAGTATTTGAGACGATGGAAAGCTATAAGTATCTTGACTGGTGTGTTATTCTTATATTTAAGTTAAATCACCTATAGTTTCTGGTCCATACACATACCCTACATTAGTCATGTCTGGAAGCCCCAGGTTAGTTCTAGGTTCCCCCATAAATTAGAACTATGGACTAAGACATAAAATAATTGACCTACCCCTGAAGACTATGAGTATTCTAGAATGAGGTAGCTCATGCTACGAACAATGATACTTACAACCACTTTTATAGCGGAAAGGATTACCTTAAGTCCTTGATATGTCGATAAGGGAGAACTCTTATTATTCTAGTGGTTAATCGTCTGAGGCTACTAATGTATTTGAGACGATGGAAAGCTATAAGTATCTTAACTGGTGTGTTATTCCCAGATTTAAGTTAGATCACCTATAGTTTCTTGTCTATAGATGTTTTGGTTAGGCCTTCACATCCATCTAGAAATCTTGTCCCTTTTCCTAACCTTTAGACTGAGATATCTCTTAAACAATTCACCTTAATCAAATTAAACTTAACTCAATCCATATAAAGTCAAATCCAATCAAATCTGAAATCAATTTCAAATCCAAGATCAAATCTAATCCAAGCAAATCAAGTTCAATCTCAAATCCAATTTCAAATCCAATTATTTTAAACTTTTCCAAATTCAATCAAAATCCAACTCCAAACTAGTTCAGACCTAAGACCCAATCAAATCAAGATCCAATTAAATCTGAATGATTTCTCAACGCTGATCATTAGAATCAAGATCTATACCATTTCAATTGTTAATTTTTTGGCTCAACCCTAAGGATAAAATCTTTTGGAACTCAAGTGAAGTCAACCTATTCAATCTCATCCATTTCATCAAAGTCTTCAACTCTTGTTCAATCCATAAATACTCATTAATGATTATGAAACATATAAGACATAAGCTTTAATTGAGAGTTTTTAAAGAGCAATTCTTGAGATATAATTAACTATGAGGGATCCACCTTATAGGGTTATCTTGACCCATAATTAAAATAACCTTATCTTGAGGCGTTCCTAAAGCGACTCACTCATCACTTATAATCACTATAGGCGTTCCAAATCTATTGTAAATATTATTCATTAAAAATTCTGAAATGCTCTGAGCATCATAATTTGAGAAAACTACCACATTCTTAAAAACAAATAATGTATACCCAAAATATGTATATATCAAATATATGTACACACACATACATGCACGCGCTCGCACAGACACATTTATAGCAAACAAAACATTCATATCACATTAAAAAATACAACATATATTTGTACACACATGCATACAATTGTACAAATACATATATATGTGCACACACATGTGCTCGTAAACACGCATATATATGTGGTATATCAGATATGAAATAATACAGAGAATGTCATAAAAATAAGGTGAAGCAACTTGACTCATTATAACTTCATATCCTCAAGGTAAAGCAATGTGACTCATTACCCGCAAGCCTTTCTGTCCCAGTAATAGCAGCATACCCGCAAGCAATGAAACTTCACAGGAATTATGTGGTATGTATAAAATGACTTTTCATGCATAAGTTTTCAGCCTTCACATGTTAAATATATAAATGCATAGAAATTTTGTGATATGTATGCAAATTTGTCTAAAAAGAAGCCTTACTACTTGGGGCATTGGGGTACAGGTTTATCATGTCTCACAAAGTATATGAGGGACAACATGAGCATGTATGTGTAACCTCTTCCAAATATGAGATATTGCAATCTTTGATAGGAACATTTGAAATTATCTAAAAGAAAAAGAACTTCTTATATCGATTACAGGATATGAAAAAGAACTTCATATGAAAAAGAACTTCATATATTAAAAAGAACTTCATATATCAATTACAGGATAAAAAAAAGACCTTCCCATATGAAAAGAACTTCAAATCCCTAATCCACCATAATTTTTAAGTTTGGTGGAAGTAAGCCAAGCTATATTATGATTACATGACCTTCCCAAATACTTTGCTATGATTACAAGACCTTCCCAAATACTCAGCTGTGGCAAAATCTAAACTCCCAAGTACTTCAATTGATAATACATGTCCAAACAAGAAGTACAGTTGAAGCATGGGCAACATCAATAATATTTCAATTAATAATAAATCCATCAACCCCACCATGTGCAATAGAAATTGTCATGAGCATTCACATATAAACTGCACAACTATTATATATTTACACATCAAAGCCGTAGTTAGGATATAAATGCTAGAACTGGATATCCTAGTTATGTGTATCAAGCAAAAAAAAGGATAGAGATTCCAAGACCTACGTGGCAAAAATCTACATTCAATAAACTGTCAAATTTCCATATAGCTATTTTTGCAGCCAGTCCACTCCCTTTTCCCCCACCCAAGACAAATAACTAATACAATTAAAGAAACCATAATTAAAATTGAGATAAGAAAATCTCAACAATCAAACTATTTTAAATAAAGATAGTTGCATAACATGGGGCCGTAATTTTGATATCCCCATGTATATAACACCAAAACATAACCATCTAACATCTTTTCATACATGAATAAAGTGGTATGTATGTAAAGGAAAGAAAAATTTAAAAAGACAAGAATATTTGCACAGGTTATAGCAGCAAATGGGACTATCTTAAAGGAAGGGAAAGAAAACATAAAATAAAAAATAAAAAAAAAGTGCTCAGATGAAATTGAATTAAAAAAATGAGACAATTACATATGCTTTCCACAGGTAACATCTTGAGATGCCGCATCTTCATAATAGGAAACATCTAGATCTCCATATTGGTAAGTTAAACCACAAATGGAACAAACTTAGATACTCCATCCAAACAAATTATAAAGCATATCACCAATAATAAAAGCAGATCAATTAAAAGCAAGACACCAATAATAAAGATTGCTATGTTATGTCCTTTTAACTGCCTTTTAAAGAACAAAAATATAGCAACAACAAAATCCTTGGCATTCCAGCCAAACAAATTATTATCATCCATTTTAATTGACCTCATCACAAAAAAATCTTTAGCTTCATCAGAAGCTTAGAAAAAAAAAACATCTCGAAGAGACTGTTTTCTTGAATCATTTGTCAAGTTACTCATTAATACCCACACCGTGGGAATGAAACAACTCTAAATTCCAAACACAACTTTATTCCAACACAATTGAGTGTATCTATATTGCAAAAGAAAAAAAAATTACATTGTTTATTAATCAAATTATTTTTAGGAATTCCTTCTTTTGCCAACATATATGTAATTCCGCACAATCATATTGCATCCTATAGAGAAAAGCAAACTTAAGGAATTCTAAATAATTTCAAGGCAGTGGTTTATAAGAAAAGCCACTCACATCACAAATATGTTATTGTGTCAATGACATGAATATGTTCCAACTTGAGAAAAAATGTCACTGCCCGAATATATAGTCAACATCAAATTGATAGATAACCATCTATGAGTAGTGGGTAAAGTAATATATCTCCTAACCATCTACATATATTATACATTCCGAAGTGGAAAGACACTTTGAAATTCAATTACTATACATGTCGAAGTGGTAAAGCAATATATCTCTGGTATGAGAAAACACTTTGAAAGCTTTGAAAGCTAGAACAAATGCTTGTTAATTGAAAGCAATTATTGACCCCTATCACATTGAAGTAGAACAAATGCTTGCTATCTAGTAAAGTTTGAAAGCTAATTGAAAACCGCAACCCATCTAAAAAATGGGTTTTCTTTTCCATCTCTTTGAATTTCCAATCAGACAACTTCACCCATTTCCCTTTACAAACTCATGCTACAGTGCATCGTTTTGAACGAGGCAACCAAATGAATACTTTTCACAGATCCGAACGGATAATGTTGCAGAGGAGAAGAGAGATTCATGCAGGGAAGAAGACAGATTCGTGTAGGGGAGAAGGGCGAAATGTCTCCCCCTTATAACGATTTACCCGGATTCGAAGCAGAGGAGAAGATAGATTCATCAAAACAAATGAGAAAGAAGAGGGGCTTTACGCTTTTAACTTTGAATAGAATCGTGCTTGGTCGAGAAAAGCGCAGGCGGCTCGCGAGAACTTCTAGGTCGGAAGAGGAGAAGAGTTCGGGCGCGCAGCCCGCTTTCTCCCAAACTTCGCGGTCCATTGCCACGAAGTCGAGCCCCAAACACCACCGCGAAACAAACTTCGCGGCAGAAGGTCGCGCCGCACCCAAAAAAGCGCAATCAAACGAATCCTTAGGAAAGAAAATCTGTTTTATTTGTTAAAGGGTAGATAGGCTTCAAGAGTTGAGAGGGAGAGGATCTTGGAGTTCTTGTGAGAAAGAGAAGCCACGGCAAGATGAAGGCTCATCTCTCTCAATGTAAAGCTATATAATTCTTCTTAATTACCTTAATGATTTGATTATTGATTCGCTCCCGTGAATGAAGGTCCTAAAGACAGAACCACATAATTTGCTTTGTGTTCTTGTCCAATTTCTTTCTACAGTTTATTTTTCCCTTGCAAATTTTCCTTGTGTTGCTCTGTTTCTTGCTTGTTGCTGTGGTCTTGCCCTTCTCCTTCGGCAATCCAGGTACGAGGACTTGCAGGAGGTGTTCGAAGTTGTCCAGGAGGCATTCAGCTTCCCAACTCCCTTTCGACAGTCAAAGCAGAAATTCATTCTGCGGATATAGTTCTGTAGGGAAGAGTTGCCGAAGCACTGCAGGTGCCCTTTGGCAATCCCGGTTTTGGCTTGTAGCAATAATTTGGAAGAAGCTTTGCAAGAAGGAGTTCGACACTTATGTGCAAGGGAACTCAGGAGTAATGCAGGTTATTCGATTGCCCAGGTGATATTCTGGCAAGTGGCAATCTGCGGCAATCCATCCCCCCTCTGCCTCTTGGTGGTGTTCGGTTCCAGTCCAGCCCAGAAAAGAGTTCGGCAGTCCTGAGTTTTGGCTACAGGGATTAAACAATTCCTTCAGCTGTCTAGTTATTCTGCAGCCCTGGTATTTGACAGTCCATTGCTTCGACTGCCCAGGCTTCCTTCAACTGTCCAGCACATCAGCAGTCCAGCTCTTCTGTACATAGGTGTTTGGTGGTTCAGTTTCAGTTTTTCACAACAAATTCGTTAAACAAATGATGCCCAACACAAATAAATTTTTCTGGCTCGATTTATAAGAGCCGAACATGAACACCCCTTTGCTCGTTCATTTACTATTTACTTATCTCACACACAAATCTTCTTATTTACGCATATAGCACCTAAATTTTCTTAATACCCCAAATAACCTCTTCTTCCTCCCCGTTTTCGTCCCATCATCTCTTTTGCTGAAAGAATCCATGGAAGCTCCTGTTCGTGATAGCAACTCCTTAGCCGATATCAACCTTTTCTCATTGGCTTCAACTCCTCTGGGGCTGTAAATGAACAATGCACTTGATGAACAACTCAAATTCAGTTTGATTAACACTCGATCATGTTCGTTCAAATAAGTAAATAAACAAGTTTAAATAATTTTTAAAAGCTCGAAACTTAACGAACTTAACATAAATATAATCAAATTTGTTTATTAATGTTCACAAACAAATTGATTTGTTGTTTACAAGTAACTTGTTAAATATTTGATTTGAAACTCGATGATAGTTTATATCACATATGATATATTATTTAAATTAAATTTAATTAGCTAGAATTTTATTTAATTTTATATTTAATAGTAATAAGTTTTTAATACTAATAATATTTTAGATTAATTACTAATTATATATTTATTTTATAAAATTTTAGTTGTTATATGTGAAATTATTGTGTGATAGGAAAGTACCGTTTAGACTGAAAGGAAAATTTTATAAGATGGTGCTGAGACCTTCAATGCTCTATGGTGTTGAATGTTGGCCTTTAAAAGAGAAGCATAATGTTAAGTGTTGCCGAGATGAGAATGATTAGGGAGATGAGTGGCTTTACACTTAGAGACAAAATGCGTAACGAATATATCCGTAATAGGGTTGGTGTTGCACCAGTGACGAACAAAATAAGAGAGAGTCGCCTCAGATGTTTTGGTCACATTAAACGTCGACCACCTGATGATCCGATTAGGAGAGTAGATGTTTTAAATACAACTTATGTTAAGAAAGGCAGAGGTAGACCTAGGAATACTTGGGCTTATTGCATAAAAAATAATCTTAATTTATTAGAATTAAACGAAAATTTGACACTAAATAGGACGCAATGGAGAAAAATGATTCATGTAGCCGACCCTACTTAGTGGGATTAAGGCTTCGTTGTTGTTGTTGTTGTATATGTGAAATTACATAAGACTTACGTACTATGTATGAAATATCCCTTGAAATGAACTTTAGGCCCTCACAAACCCACTTTTTCTCCATCCTCTCATAGTTTTGCCTCTTCCGATTTCATCCAAAACATCCGAAAACTTGAGTCATTGTGGCATGCAAGTAATGAAGTCAACGACCAAATTATGAAATGCAAGAATTTTTGAAACTCCGGTCTCCAGTATATCTCCCTTCTCCACTCTGCTCCTATGTCCTACCTGATTAATTGACACATTTCTCATTCTTCCGGACACCCCACTTTACTCACTTCCACTTCTTTAAATCCTATAAATCTTCTTTCAAATTTCATTTACTATATCTGAGATTTAAGATAATAAAGAGGAGAAATGAGATTTAACATATTGTATGGTTTAAATTTGTCAAATCTTTGTTGTTTTGCCAATATCAGTGATTTAAAGCAACATGGGGCGAGATTTAATATTTTTTAAGGCTTTATTTGCCATTTTTATTGCTTGGTAGGATGTATGTTAAATTATTTATTAAAATTTTTATATAAAAAATTTAAATACTTGTTTTAATTTTTAGCTCGTTTAAATATTTATTCACTTGTCATAAATAAATCAAATTCAAATATTGAAAAATATAAACAAGTTAAATTTGAACAATACATGAAAACTCGAACCAAGCTCAAATCAAACATGAACAATTTATAATTATATCAAGTTAAATCGAAACAATGATATACTCAACTCTAACTCTAAATTGGCGAGAAAATTATGAGAGGAGAGATTTCAAAGTGGAGCTTTCCCTTAAATTTTTATGAGGGGCGTTAATTATTTTTGAGGTATTAAACAAAATTTAAAGGCTTTAGATGTAAATATGTAAGATATGTGACTGAAATATGTAAATAGGAAAGTTTTTGGTGTCATTTATATAAAACCCCCTAAATTTTATTCTATATGTACCAATTTTTAGAACCCTAATCGCGGCCACGGGCGAGGCGGGACGGGGCGAGGGCGACTTTGATTCTGCGAAGATCCTTCCTTTTCATCACAAGGGCTTCGGCCAAGAGGTAAGATATTATTTCATCACTTCGTTTAGTTGAAGAGAGGCTGTGACGCCTGTGATCGCACTGAAGCAAAAAGGTTCTTGGTGAACTTAGTTTCTTCAGTTTTATTTTTATTCCTTCTAGCGATCTTTTTTTTTTTTTTCCTTTTTGTTCTTGGATCTATTGGCTGTTACCACTAAGTTCTGTTAATTTTTTTTTGGGAAATTTACATATGCGGCACACAATTCTTATGGATTTATCTTGATCCGTTCTTAGATTATTGAGTCAAAGTTTGAGCGTTGCTGTTACATTTCTAGATCAAACTTTGACAGTAATTTTTCAACAGTAACGTATTGATTAAACTTTAACAGTAACAGCAACACTGTTAAGGATTAAAATTTATGAGTGTTGCTGTACCTATTTAAAGTTGTTAGGATAAATTTAACATACAAGTTTAAGCAATAAAAAAAATCAGTATCACATTAATCTTAACAAATGATTTTTCAGCAAGTCAAACTTTAGCATAGATTAAATAAAATAAAGTAGATCTCACATGGAATATATTATAACAAAATTATCTTAACAAAATAAACTTTGGTAACACTTATTTTAACAATTTAAATGATTTGAAAAAACAATGATTACCATAAAAATTGATTCAATGAAACATCTTTAAAGCATTTATTAATTAATTTGAATGATTTTCCAGTCTGATGGATCAACATGAATTAATCTTCAACATAGATTAAACATTAATACTGGCAAATTATTTAATGATTATAGCCTTACTGCTTTCCAAAGCAAAATGATTTTACTGAAATAAATTAAATTAAAAAATTGCTAAATTATGTAAAATCTGAAAATAAAAATGACATTAAGTTATATACATGAGCATATACTACAATTTTTTAAGATCACCGGCATAGGGTGATATGCAGCCAAAAATAAATGTAATTTTTAATATATTAGGGCTTTTTACATATCAATCACCCAAAATTTTAAGTGGAATTTACATGTGCAGCACCCAATTCTTATGCATTTACGTATATCACACCAAAACTTTCATTTTTACAAACACAACATCCAATTTAGCACTAATCATGCTTTTCAACCGTGAAATTCACATTTTGATACATAGGTGTGTTGTTTAGTTTGTAAAAATCAATGTTTTGGTGTGATATACATAAATGCATAAGAATTGGGTGCTACGTTTGTAAATTTTCGAAATTTGAAATATAAAAGGTTGACTACTCCTATTTCAAAAGAAAGTAAAGATTTTGGTGGTTGAAATATAAGTTTTAAATTTATGTGACCAAAATGTTATTCTTAATGTTTTGGGTGATTCGATATTTGATATGTAAAAACCCTAATATAATAATAATAATCCTCAGGAATATTAAAATTTTTTACTTCCAACAATAGTATACATAAAAATTTGATCAACATACGGGATCTGAACCGTTCCCCTTAGTGTTTTAAGAGCTATTAAGCTCTCCCTAGCTTTATAGCATATATTAGATCCTCTACGACCCTCTTTGCTCACCGGAAGACAAGAGGAGTTGTGCGGCGACAAAACCTTGGTAAGCATACCACCTTTCCGTGGATCTTAAAATTTCATGTTTTTTGTGTGGTGAGATCTTGAAGTTGGCGACTTTGGTGGAGTCGTTGCGAGTTTGGAGAAAGCCTAAAATCTATACAAAATTTCACGTTTCAATGCAACTATTTTCACTTTAGGGTTTTGGATTGCTAATTTTATCTTCCAAATTTCAGATTCGACGGTGAACAACTTTTCTGGAGTAATCATTTTCTTATTTTAGATGTTTTACTATAGTTTGTCAAGAAGGATATTTGATAAAATTCATCAATTTTATGTGAGAGATACGACTACGAAAGAAACCTTATTGTTTTTTGTCTATAACTTTGCTCTCGTATCAGAGCGAGAGTAATGATTTTGTATTTTTATCTTTTCCATCACTGCAATGAATAATATGTTTCTATGTAAGGGAAAAAATGTTACTTACGGAAGGGATGCTTGATGATTGTATTTCCTCATACTCAATCTTGTACTTGATGTATTTTCTAAAAGTTAAATCAACGACTCGTGATGGACTTATTGGGTTTATATACTACTTTAAGGTAATGCCCCTGATTCAACCGAGCTACTATAAACTTTGTTTGATATTGACTCGTAGCATGGAGTCTGACCTACTTCAAAAGATTGGCTTAGACTTTGCTCAATGGCATGGTGATATATTCGTTGTTACAATTATAAATATTGCATGGAATATGAAGTTATCCTTGAAATTGTTGGCATCACAAATATGATTTATTCCATTACAAAGTTGGTTAATTAATTAAATTAAGTGATTCTTGATCAAAATGTGGTAAGTTCATAACACTTATATTTTTTAGGGTTCATCTATGTGTTTGCCAAATTATCATGCTTATTTATACCTTATTGGTCGATTGAGAGGAGCATTGGTTTCTTTCGGACTTAAATCATATCCGTATATGGAAAATACATTTCGTGTATTGGTGAATGATTTGGAATCAAGTAGAATTTTTTTGTATTTGATTAAGTTTGCTCTTCGTTAGTCACACGTGTAACTTTCTCAGTCTTTCAGAAATTATATTTGCAAGTAACTTTCTCACCAGGTTTTATTTTTCTTTCTTTGGAATAATTTTACTTTCTACATTTGGTGCTATCATTGAGATAATGAATAATGAAAATAACTTTCATTAGGTGCTAAATTCACAACTACAAGAGGATGAGCTCATAGAGACAGACAAAATCAACATTGCAGCTTGTATTTCACCATCTTAATCCTTTTATACTATAATGCTTTTCAACAACCTCTTGTTTTTAAGTGATCTTTATCCATGATGTTTTGCACTTTAATATCCATTCTATGATCTCCAATAGGGGTGTAAACGAGTCGAACACGATGAGCCTAGACTCATCTCGTGTTCGACTCGTTAAAAAATATCATTGTTCGTGTTCGGCATATTTATATTTTGAACACAAAAATTTATTAGTGTTCGGCTCGTTTGTTTAGCAAACCGAAAACGAGCTAGTCACGAACAAAAAATCATTTTGACAGACTTAGTCATGTATGCAGCCGTTAGAGGTGCAAATGAGCCGAGCTTGTTAAAAAATATCATTGTTCGTGTTCTGTTCGTTTATATATCGAGCTCAAAAAAATTATTTGTGTTTGACTTGCTTTCTTATTGAGCCGAACTCGAGATATTTACGAACAATGATCTATTTCGATAACACCAATCACATAGCTGTAGAATGTTAAGAGAAGGGTCAGATTTAAATCTCGTTATTTATATTAAAATATTCATTTAATTAGAATTTGATATATTTTTATTCTATTTTTAATTAATAAATTTAATGATTATAAATTTTTGTAGCATTGTAGTCAATTAAATTATTTAAAAATTATTTTAAAATTATTTCGAGCCAACACAAGCCGAGCACGACGAACAAAATTTTATTCATGTTCGGCTCGTTTATTTGTAGAGCGCAAAAAATTATTAATGTACGACTCGTTTGCTTAGCGAACGAATCGAACACGAGCTACTTAATGAGCCGAACATGAGCAGTTCGCGGACAACGAGCCATTTTGACAACCCTAATCTACAATACTTAAGAAGGCTTGATGGAAGTATACATCAAGACTTCCAATTGTTCAATAACTTTGCTAATGAGCCATCTTCTTTCGCGCAGTAAGGTAGTCTATGGCCTTTTCAATGCTATTGTCAAGCTATCTCATTTGGTCGTCTAAGTCTGCTCTGTAAATTCACATTGCAAGCTATCTCAATCAGCCCTCTCGATCATCTTAGCCGGCTATCATAATCCCTGTGACAAGCAAATTGGTCGATCCTCTCGGTCATCTCAATCAACTATCTCAATTTTTTTAGCAAATTATATCAGCTAGCTCTTATTCTCTGTCGGTTTATCTTGGTAAACTTGGAGGACAACCATCATTACCATCATGACTATTTCAAGCACTCGTCTTCTCGGAATTTTCTCTATACTCTCCATGTAATTTAATGGAAGTCATTTCATCATACTCCAGATTTCTTGTAATACATAATTGCGTATGTATAAAATGTTTCTTAGCTAAATTTTGGTTGGCTTTTTCGATCATCTGATGTGCAACTTGATGCTCAATGTTGCAGCAGCAGGTCCAAATGATTGTACTTATAGTGATCTGCTACCCATTTTTATATATACGTATAAATTATCTCTTGGTCATCTCAATCAACTATCTCAATTTTTTTAGCAAATTATATCAGCTAGCTCTCTAAATCTTCTCTGTCGGTTTATCTTGGTAAAATTGGAAGACAACCATCTTTACCGTCATGACTATTTCAAGCTCTCGTCTTTTCGGGATATTCTCTATTCTCTCCAAGTATTTCAACGAAAGTCATTTCATCATACGCTGGAGTTTTTGTAATTCATAACTGCGTATGTCTAAACTGTTTCTTGACTAAAGTTTGGTAGGCTTTTCAATCATCTGATGTGCAATGACACTCAATGTTGCAGTTGGTCCAAATGATTATACCTGTAGTGAACTGCCACCCATTTTTATACATACGTAATTATGTATGTATAAAATGTATCATAGCTAACTTTGGTAGGCTTCTCAATCATCTCATGTGGTCAATCATCTCATGTGCAACATGACAGTCAACGTGGCAGCAGGTCCAAATGATTATATTTTTAAAAACCTGGCATCCATCTTTATTTTAATAAAACTCCAAACAAAAATTTTCATCATTTTTAGATATCGAGACACAACATCTTGGTATGCAGGTAACGCAATTAAAGTTTGTAGACTATAAAAATGTCAATAATAAATTAATTTAATATTAACTAAATATAGTTTGATGCTTGTGTGAAGAAAAAAAAATGTTTTTCCTCATGAAAGGCATGACAATCGTGTCGTTTTCAATTGCTAACCTTAAAGTCTCTAAAAAATTTTTCATTCGAATTAACAATCCAGTTTTACCTTAGCTGACCACACAATAGCTCTTTATCCCTAGCATTGTCCCCTCGGTTTATTTTCTTCCTCTGTGAACCAAACTAATGGATTACTTTCCAACACTCTTTTTTGAGTGAAGAGAGTTTTTTTTTTTTTTCAAAGGCTGTCATGTGCATAGTTTTTGTTACTATTCTTTCAGAGCAATTTTGTGCTTGTTTTTCTTGCGAGTTGTAGGTCTAAATTATTTGTAAATTTTAAAATCGGCGTGCAGTGAACTTTAAAGTTATTCACAGAAAAAGCGTTCTTTTTTATTTTTAAAGCAAGCTTAAGAACATGTTTTGTTTTTTGGTTTAATGATTTTAGTGCTAGACTCTATCTTAGCAAAACATAAAGTGAGTTTTGAAGTTGATATTGTTGGCTTCTTCAGTGGTGGAAGATCTATGTAGTCTTGGAAGGTGTTCAACCTTTTGGTGGTGAAGAAATGAAAAGGGACCCATCCTTCTTAATAAAAGGAAACGAGCCAAAATGATATTTTTATCCATATCTCTTCAAAAGCGACAAGCACTTCTTATTCTTCAAAAGGCTACTTTTTATTCATTGATGGAATATTCTTAAGCCACAAAGAGGAGTGCATTAATTACCTTATATTTGAATTTATGATTCAACCTATAAATTAATGAGATGTAAGATTGGTTTGGCATGCAATTAAAAAAAAAAAACAAGAAATACTTTGGAAAGTTATAAATAATGACTCCATTGAATATATTTTGTCATATAATAGGATGATTGTTACATTGTATATTGTCCTAGAATCATAAAATCCACCATTCAATATATGAATTCTCTAGCTCAAGATAGGCTGAGACAGAGATGGGAAATGAATGTAAATATATTGAACAATTTGCTACACTACAATAATTCTTTGTTGATTTGAGTGTTATGGATGGTTAGGGTTTGTGGATTGCCGGAAGTGCCAATCTCAAGGTAACTATAATAAGCAGAGGATTTTTTTTTTATTTAGTTTCATGACTTAAATATAAGCATTTGCGTTCAAATCTTCAATGAAAAGGTTATTTCAAATTTGAGCTTCTTTATTTCACTTAGTTCTGTATTCACAACATTAATGAAGTGGAAAAATGCAACTCTGAACCAGTTAGTTTTTGTTCAGCATCATAATATGTTGGTAAAACCCTTTCACCTTTTAAGCTACTTCTTCAAGATATTAAACTAATAAAAGGGACTTGATAGCATTGGCTTGCGCCGCTTTCTTTCACCCTGAAGTTGAGCATAATGATTAAGTACTTGAGCTCAAGCCTAGTGACTTCCTACATCAACAAAGACATTACCCTCCTTACCTCACCAATGTTAGTTTTGGCTCTTTCAGCATTCCCTTTGTTGAGGGTTTGCATATGCTTATTGATTAAAAAAGCTTTAGGGTTTTCGCATTCCCATTTATTCAAATGATTTTTTATTTAGGTGATTGAACAATATTGCCCTTTGAGGAACATTCAATCATATATAATTAATCATAGAAGTATTGATGGCTCTATGCTGTGAATTTTTCAGAATTATTCTGTTTTTATATGAAGCATTCCTCGTGCAAACTAGAAGGATTCTTTATTGAATTTAAAATTTTAGTGACACCCATTCAAATATTGGTTTTAGTAGTAAACGTTGTTATAACTCATGAGTGCTGTCAGGGATACGAACCTCAGTTAAAAGAGTAAATCATTTCTATAATTTGGGTTGGAACTATGGTGAAAGGAATGGTTGAAACTAAGGTGCCTTTTTTGGCTTTACTACCTGAAGAAAAGTAATCATTTTGGAGAGAGGCCTTTGGGAGGATACCTTTGGAGGGGTTGAGAATAATTACTATAAAATGTGGGTTTTGTTATATTTTGGGTGAATGATGTTCTCTGTACTTATTTTCCAAATAGGATTTGATAGTAGAGGGAAATAATGTATGCCCCAAAGTTGTCAAACAACACGGGAGGTTATTGTCTTTTTTGATAGGAGTTCATGATTGATTAGAAGGGATATCTTTAACTTTTAAGTCATTGCCTTCGAACTTGGTGGTATTTGTAAAGATTTGTCTTATTATCTTTTGGTTTTCCAGCTGTTATCATGGTGAAGCACAATAATGTGGTGCCTAATGGTCACTTCAAAAAGCATTGGCAGCGATATGTTAGAACATGGTTCAATCAGCCTGCTCGTAAGACTAGAAGACGTATTGGTAAGTCTCCCACTCAATTACATAAATTTTTGCCTCTTATATATATATATATATATATATATATATATATATTTTTTTTTTCTTGCCTCATTGTGTATGGATTAAATTGTTGGTTGGGTAATGCAGCCAGACAAAAGAAGGCAGTGAAGATCTTTCCCCGCCCGACATCTGGTCCCCTTCGCCCAATAGTCCAGTGCCCAACTCTTAAATATAATATGAAATCTAGAACTGGTAGAGGTTTCACCCTTGAGGAGCTCAAGGTGATTTTCAAAATCTTATCGAAGTTGCTCACATTTACTGTTGGTATTTTTATTGCTTCTTAGGCCTTCATTTGACTGTCTTCACGTAGCTTTATGATTTATGCATATGCTTGCTACCTATAATAACTACTATATCTTTTATCCAATTTGGGCTTCCATTTGTATTTTGTTTAGACGCATGTCAATTATATTTTCTCTTTGGTTTACAAGCTTGTATATCTTGCAAATTCTTGAGACATCTGCTGGCAGACGTTGGCAATGAGTGCAATATTTTTGGTATATTTCTTAGGCGGCAGGAATTCCAAAGAAGCTGGCTCCCACAATTGGCGTTGCAGTGGATCATCGTCGGAAGAATCGTTCGTTGGAAGGTCTCCAAGCCAATGTTCAAAGGCTGAAGACATACAAGGCGAAGCTGGTCATCTTCCCTCGTCGTGCTCGCAAGTTCAAGGCTGGGGATTCTGCACCGGAGGAACTTGCTACGGCGACCCAGGTGAAGGGCGACTACTTGCCTATTGTCCACAGGAAGCCTTCAGTTGAGTTGGTGAAGGTTACTGAGGAGATGAAGGCATTTAAGGCTTACGGGAAGCTCCGGGTGGAAAGAATGAATGCTAGGCAGGTTGGTGCCAGGCTGAAGAAGGCTGCAGAAGCAGAGAAAGAAGAGAAGAAGTGAAAACTGTTTGCCAAATTATAGCCAGAGGTTTTGGTTAGTTTTCAGCGTGTTTTGGTTTTTTACCCTAGTCTTTGTTTCAAGGGAACATATTTATTTTGGAATCAATGGACGACTGTTGCTCTTGTCATTTAAATTAGTTTGGCTTTGCACTTTCTTCAATTAAGAGTGCTGAATGATCTTTTTTTTTTCCCCCCTTTTTTGTGTTTGCAAAACAGCCAAAAAAAAAAAAGGCAGAGAGATAGAGATAGCTGCTAACACTTTGTTCTTGCAGAGAATTGATTTGTTGAACTGATTTGATATGGTCAATTAGCTGTAATTAAATTAGGTTATATTATTGGGGCCATTTTCATACCTATCACACAATTCTCATGTGTTTACATGTCTCACAAGTAAACTCACATATTTATACACATAGCACTCAAAACTGTAATATTACATAAAAAATAACACAATTATATCTTTTGAATCCTGCAAGGTTTTCAAACTGTTATGTACATAAATATGATCGTTTAGGTGTGAGATGGGAAAAATACGTAAGAATTGGTTGCTATGTATGTAAATTTTCCTATATTTATTCTTAAGCTGGTTTGTTGTTGTCGTTGTGTCCTTAATTAAGGCATTGTTATAATAATAAGTTATTATTATTTTGTGATTGGTTGTATGATTGTAATCGTCGAAGTTCTTAAATGTTACTGTACTTTGGTTTTTTTTTCCCTTTTTAAAATGTTTTTTGTTAATAAATGTTTTGTTATTAAAGCTGAATTTTAATAGGTTTAATTTATTTGATAAATGTTTTCAAATGACCAGACGTGATGGCGCTATATCTAACGGTGCATAAATAATGATTATGATTGGTCTCCTGATCAGTGATTTACCCACAAGTTAATATAATTTAATTAGAGGCAATTACATCATTATTATTTACAAATTTTAACACTTCCATCTATTTTTCAAATGCTCAATCAAATATTAAAATTCATGATAATTTTTTATTTTTATCAAATTCTCAATGTTTTAATCGATTCGGTACTGTTAAAATATCACCTAAATATTAAATTTTATTAATAACTATTTTTTTATTTCACATATAATTATCCCTATTTTTTTAGAAAAAAATACCTTGATTTTAAAATTTCTCAAAACACCTAATTTTTTAATATTTTTTAAAAAATAACTGCAATTACCAATATATTTTAATTTAAAATAAATATAAATAAAATAAAATAAAAATAAAAAGTTTAAAGTGTTGACAAATAAGGCCTAAGCATTCATTACAGACATACTAGCCTTAATTAATAAAAAAATTCTCGTCATGAAACAAAATGATTAAATATAAAAATTTATGTGTATGAGGAGACGGATATGAGATATTCAAAATAAACTTATAAAATTCCAATAAAACGAGCGATCCCTTATTGATTTTTAAAATCTAACAAACTTTTGAAAATTTAACCCAAAATACAACTAAAAAAAAAAAGAGCAATCTATTAAAAACCCAAAACTATCATCTTTAAAAGAAAATTTATTAGAAAGTCACACAATTATTAGTGTTATTAGTGACTCACAATTAAGATAAGGGTATTCTCATGCTTTCGTCATCCACAGGCGCTTATCATTAAGCACACTTTTCTTATATATAGAGAGGGGTGGGTGAGGCCTTGTATTATGAGGATTGGTGAGAGCGCAGAGTGAAATTCTGTCCAAGAAAGCTGTAGAAGTGAGATTAGGCTTGTGCGTAAAGTGAGAAGTGCATCTAGAAGTCTTGGGATTCAAGAAGATCCAAGAAGATGTATGGCTCATCTTTAAGCACTATGTATTCTATCGCAAATATCTTAAGTAAGATCGACGATGTTTTCCTCCGTGGATGTAGATCCGTTTGGATCGAACCACGTAAATTGCTTGTGTTCTCTCTTGTTGTGTTTTTCTCGTTCTTTCTTTGTTGATCTTCAGCCGAGACGATTATCCCACAACAATTGGCGCCGTCGTCAGGAAATTCGGCACTTCTCGGCTAGAGGCATTTGGCATCCAAGAATCGGCAAGGTGGCATTTCTTTGAACAATTGCGGACATTCGAGCGCCAGAGGAGCCCTTGAAGCACTCGCAATTGTTCGGGTAGCAGGTATCGCAGGTGCTCCCTCAACTCTCCCTTTCCTCCGGCTACGAGCAGAAGTTCGGCAGTCCTGGTTCTTGGACTACAGGTTCTTCTTGGACAGTCCCAACTGCAGTAGGGAATTCGGCCTTCAAGGAATCCAGGGAGAAGGGACTCGCGGGAAACAGACCTGCGACTGATTTCGCAGACAAGCTCGGAGAGGAGTTCGGTGGGACAGAATCCATACGGCCCTACATTGTAAGCTGAAAGAGCCATTCGGCATTCTTGTAGGGAATTCAACGATTCTTTCTTCCCGTCAAGAATCGCGATCGGTCTCTCCTTCCCCCGATCCAGCCTCCTCGACGAGACCTCCGCCTTCGCCGGCGCCCGCTTCGACTGGAAGGAGACACCGGAGGCGCACATGTTCAAGGCCGATCTACCAGGGCTGAAGAAGGAGGAAGCGGAGGCTTCCAGGTGCGATGTTCGGCCTGTGCGACAAGAGCAAATAGTTCGCGGCAGGTCGTGGTGTTCGGTGTGCACGAGACTAGCATACAGTTCCGCGATAGTTTAATTTTCCGAACGAAGGGAATAGGTGTTCTTCTGATACGAGAGTTCTTTAACTTGGCAGAACAACATACGACAGTCCAGTTCTTTGAAGAAATCCATAAAGAATAGCAGGCGAGGGCAGCTTGTTCTGTCCCAGCAAAACAGTGCAGGAACCGGTAAGAATTCTTTGACCAGCCGTATCTAAGGTGCAGCAAGGAGTTCGGCTCTCTATTTCTTCGGCAATACAAGGAGTTCTACAGCTTGGTGTGAAGAGCTGCTTGGCGGAACAATGGGTTCTGCTAAATTCGATATCGAGAAATTCACAGGGAAAAATGACTTCGGCTTGTGGAGAGTAAAGATGAGGGCTCTACTTGGTTCGGCGAGGCGTTGCGAGAAGCACTGCGAGGTTCGGCGACGATCTGCCGTCCGACTCGACCGAGAAAGAGAAGAACGTCGTGCCGGACGGGGCTCACGGTCTAATAATCCGCGAGTTTGGGCGACAAAGTGCGAGGGAGGTGTCGAGGGAGACAAGCTGCTCGAGCCCTTGGGCCGAACTCGAGTACTTTATATGACTAAATCTTTAGCTAACAGACTTTTTCTGAAACAACGCTTATACTCATTCAAAATGCACGAGGACAAGTCAGTTTCGGAACAGATCGACGAGTTCAACAAGATAATAGATGATCTCGAGAACATTGACGTCAAGATGGACGACGAGGATAAAGCGTTGCTGTCGTTAAACTACTATTCCTAAGAGCTACGAGCATTTCGGGAATGCGATGCTCTATGGTAGGGTACGGCTATTACCTTGGAAGAGGTTCGATCTACGATCGAAGCCGAGGAACTTCGAAGAAGCACGACATGAAAGAAGAGGCCGGTGGAGACGGTCGACGAGTTAGAGGAAGGCCAGAGCAGAAAAGTTCCAAGCGATCGAACGGATCAAAATCCGGAAAGAAGAGCGGAAGTCGGTCGTCTAAGAGATCTAACAAGTGTTACCATCGCCACGCAGAAGGTCACTCGGGAGAGGCTCGTCCGGATAGAAGAAAAGCTTTCGGGAGAAGCCTAAAGATTCGGAGAAGCGAGTGTAGCCTCGGATGGCTATGATTCGGCGAAGCTTTGGTGATATCGGAATCGGAATCCGACGAGGAGTGGATCCTCGACTGCGGGTGCTCCTTCCGCATGTGCCCTCGCAGATTAGTTCGAGACAACTTGACTGCGGCAAACGGCGGTACGTACTACTTGGAGATAATAAAGCTTGCGGGGTACTTGGCGGCGGAACGAGTCGAATAAAGATGTTCGATGGAGCGAGCGGATACTTCAACACGTCGAGTACGTTCTCGAGCTCAAAGAAACCCGATCTCTTTAGGTACTTCTGGAGTCGAGCGGATACACGTTCGAGGCGGAGAATGGTTGCATCGAGTAGTCGAAGGTTCTCTCATTGTCATGAAAGGGGTCGAAAGAATGGGTTATACTCTCAATTGGAAGAAGCGTCATCGACGACTACTCGAATGCGGTTCGATCAGAGGCAGACGAGACCAGATTATGACATATGAGGCGGGGCACGTAAGTGAAAGAGGCTTACAGAGAGCCGTCGGCGAGAATTTGTTATGCGGGGATCGAGTCGACGAATTGAGGTACGTGAACGATGTGTCTTAGGGAAGGCTACTGGGGTGAAGTTCTACTGGAAATCACACATCTGAGAAGCCACTGATTACGTACACGATGATTTGTGGGGACCGAGCGAGGACTCGGACTCATGGAGGAGGAGATACTTGAGTCTATCATCGACGACTACACGGGAAGGTATGGGTCTTCATCCTTAAAACCAAAGATGAAGAACTTTCAGCGTTTCGAGGACCTAGTTAACTCTCACTGAAAACAAGACAGGAGCAAAACTGAAGCATTTGAGAACTGATAATGGTTTAGAGTATTGTTCAGAACAGTTTGAAGAGCTGTGCAGAAAGAACGGTATTACAAGACACAAGACGATCCGGAACACTCCTCGACGAATGGCCTAGGTCGAGAGGATGAACGGGACTCTCCTGAGAGAGTGAGATGTATCTTCTTGAATGCGGAGTCTACCTAAAAGTTTGCAGGGTGAAGCTGTGTCTACTCGCTTGCCACCTCATCAACGGATGTCCATCGACGACCATCGATATGAAGACTCCTTTGGAGATGTGGTACGGGAAACCGGTAAGCTACGATAACTTGAAAGTTTTTGGATGTATTGCTTACGCTCATGTCGAGACGAGGATAAGTCTGGAAGCAAGAGCTTTGAAGTGCATTTTCATTGGATATCCACACGGAACCAAGGGGTACAAACTTTGGTGTCCAGATCAGCAAAAATGCATCATCGACGAGACGTGACATTCGATGAATCCAAAATGGCAAATTTGCGAAGCTACGTTACTAAAAACGATGCTGCTAAGGAGGGTTCTTCAATTGAGGTGGAGCTGCACAACAACTACGGACTTTGAGTCGATCGAAGGACTGTTGTGAACATTCGAGATGAAGTGACGGAGGACCGAAGCAGAGACGAGCGGAAAACAAATCGGATGATTACGGTCGACAAGAGACGGACAAGAAGAACTATCGAACGCGGAGAGATACTTGTCGTGCGGATATGATCTTACGCCTTAAGTGTTCTTTGAAGTGATAGAAGAAGGCTGAGCCAGAACAGCTATAAGGAAGCTTTAAAGAGCGAGGAAAGAAATAGATGGGTTGACGCCATGAATGAGGAAATGGCCTCTACGATGAAGAACAAGACTTAGGAACTTGTGGATCGACCAACGAACAAACGCGTAGTTGGTTGCAAGTGGACCTTTAAGAAAAAGGAAGGCACTCGGGTATTGAAAAGATCGAATACAAAGCTGGACTCGTTGCGAAGAGATTCACTCGGGTAGAAGGAATCGACTTCAACGAAATTTTCTCGCCGTGGTAAAGCATTGCTCCATTAGGATGGTTTTAGCACTAGCGGTTCGATTCGATTTGGAATTAGAGCAACTAGATGTTAAAGCTGCGTTCCTACATGGAGAGCTTGAAGAAACCATCTACATGGATCGTCAGATGGAGTCAAGACACCGAGACTAAGAACGAGGTTTGCACTGCTTAAAGAAAGCTTTATACGGATTGAAACAAAGCCTAGACAATAGTACAAACGTTTTGATGAGTTTATGCTTGAAGATCGGCTTTGTCGGAAGCACTACGACGAGTTGTGTATATATGAAGTGGCGGGACGAGTGAAATAAGTACGTACTTGCTCTTATATGTAGATGACATGCTATGTAGTAGCGAGAAACGAGGAGGAAGTCCAGAAGATTAAAGGTATGCTCGATTACGAATTCGATATGAAAGACACTAGGACCTGCTACAAAGATCCCAGGAATGGAGATCGAGAGAGACGGAAAAAGGGCGAACTTATTCTTATCTCGAAGTCTTATATTCGAAAGTTACGGCGAGGTTCAATATGCACAAGGCAAGCAGGTTGCGACACCGATTGGTCGGCACTTCAAATTATCGAACTCTCAAGCACACGAGGCCGAAGGCGAAAAGAATACATGGAGGGTGTCCCTATGCCGAGTGGGGTCGGTAGCATCATGTACGGTATGGTGTGCGACAGGCAGGATCTAGCCTACGCCGTCGGTGTTGTTAGCGGGTTCATGCGCTAATCCAGGCGGACTCAGCTGGGAAGCTCTAAAGTGGATTCGAGATACTTGAAATCTTGCAGACTTGGGACTACTCTTTAAAAGACGGGAAGACAACGAAGAAAAGTTAGTAGGTTACGTGGATTCCGATTATCTTGGAAGCATCGACACCGGAAATCATCGACCGGATTCATCTTCACCGTCTTCGATGCTGCGTCGGTTGGAAGTCTAATCTTCGATCCGTCGTAGCGCTCTCAACTACGAATGCTCGAGTACATCGCCGTGACTCGAAGCAATCAAGGAAGCCACGTGGCTAAAAGGCATGGTCGAAGAGCTCGGGATACCTCGAAGTGGTAATCGTGTTCTGCGACAATCGGAGTACTATTCATCTCACCGGGAATCGGGTCTTTCATGAAAGGTCCAAGCACGTTGATGTGAAGCTTCATTTTGTGAGGGACGTCGTCGCCAAAGGCTGCATAGTGGTGGAGAAGATACTGCGAGGAGAACCCCGTCGACATGCTCACCAAGGCGTTCATCTATTGCTAAGTTCAAACATTGTTTGGACTTAGTGAACTTTACCACGGGTTGAGGGCTCCCTCTGAGGGGGCCAGGTGGAGGGAATCATCTTTGCAGAGCTTCAAAATTGAGAGTCAAGGTGGAGAATTGTTATTAGTGACTCACAATTAAGACTAAGGGGTATTCTTGTACTTTGTGCATCCCCTAGGCCTTATCATTAGGCACCTTTTCTTATATATAGAGAGGGGGTGGGTGAGGCCTTGTATTATGAGGATTGGTGAGAGCCTAGAGTGAAATTCTGTCCAAGAAAGTTGAGAAGTGAGATTAGCATGGCGCAGGAGTGAGAGTGCATCTAAGGGGGTCTTGGGATTCGAAGATCCAAGAAGATGAGGGCTCATCTTTGCATATGTATTCTCTCATGCAAATATCTTAGTAAGATCGACGATGTTTTCCCTCCCGTGGATGTAGATCCGTTTGGATCGAACCACGTAAATTGCTTGTGTTCTCTCTTGTTGTGTTTTTCCTTGTTCTTTCTTTGTTGATCTTCTAGCTGAGACGATTATCCCACAACAATTAGATTTATTCTCAAAATGAATAGTAATACTATAAATTTTAATCAAATAATATATATACTTAAAAATAAAGCCAATAATTTAAAAACGTCAAAATCCAAGTTTGTTCCCACCTCCATTAAGAGAAGAATCAATGATGCAATCTCCTTCAAAATGAAAGACCATTCATCTGACAAAATGATATCAATAAATATAGTAATTTCCAAAATTAAGAATGAATGAAAAAAAAAGAAATTATTATGATTCACAAAGGTAATTGAAAAATATTATTAATCTCTTATAGTAAAGTTTGTTCTGATGATACAAGAATGCATGAAAAAAGAAAATAGAAACAAAAGAAAATAGTGCAAAATTATGGCAGCAAAATATTATTAATGATTCATAAAGGTTATCTGACAAAAGGGTATCGAGAAATATAGCAATCTCTTACACGTGAGTTACCATCTCTGGCGAGAATGCCTTCCAGATCACCCATTATCCTCGCCAACCAGATCTCAAGTTTCCTCTGAATCTCTTTCAAATTGCTCCTAATGGAATCCAGGGACCTCCTCCTCGCCACCTTGGTCTGGCCGACCAGTTCAGTCTGAAGAGCGTTTAGTTTCTGCCTTGTCTCATCTGCTCTGTGCTGCAGCATAAATGCTTCAACAAGGAACTCGGTTTGCCACTGGGTCCGGAAATCTGGGTTCATACTTGCCTCACAGCTCTCACTTAGTTGCTTGAGTCAGTGAAAACCAAAACAAAAGTTTTTTACCTCGATCAGAATTAAAACAGTGAAATGATTCTTTTTGAGAATTATAACCCAAACTATTTTGAAAAATTAGGCCAAAATTAAAACAAGAATAGTGATTTGGAGGGATGATCGAGTATTACCATTTTCCTGCACAAATCATCAATCTTCCCAGCTAGAGATTGGTAACGCTTTGCTTGTTTTCTCAACAACAAGGAAAGTTTTGACGGTTCCCCTTCTTCAACATTCTCTAGATTACTCAAATCTTGTTCCAGTAATTTCAGCTTGGAAGAAACACCTGCATCATCGCTGCTTACTTTCCATGGATACTCCCTCCTGAAAATAAGATGATTAATTACGAGAGATTATGCTGCTAGGCTGTGAGAATCCAGACTATTTCTTCGGTTCTTTAGAAGGATACCTTGATACAAAATGCTTCGTAAGGTACGTTGAATCATGAGAATCAAAATGGATATCCTATAGAGATTCCATTCATATAGAAGTTCTGATTAGCAAGTTAAAGAGGCAAGTTTAACAGACACTAACAACCATGTAAGGAAAACATAAATTGAGAAAGATAAGCGAGCTGGGGAGAGAGGAAAAAGAAAAACATATGATGATCTTTCCTTAATTAGGATGCCACAAGTACTTACGAGCAGTAACAAAGCAATGGAAACAAAATCTACAACAAGAAATAATATCAACCAGACAAGTTTTAGAAACCATGAATTATTCTCAACAATATTATCACCCCTCTCTTCCAAGTCATTGTACTTGCAACCAAGTGCCACTTTGTTGTCAACATGTTCTTATTTGACCTCCGACCTCCACACTTCCATTCCAATGCCAATCTCTTGGCTAAAAATGCATGACACCAAGCACCTGATCAAAGAGAAGGATCGTAAACCTTGTCTCTTTCACCTCATCGTAATCATTGACGTCAGAGTGGAGCTCCCATTGTATGGTTTCTTTTTACTTCGATGCAATCTCGTCAACTTTAATACGTCATCAACCCCCTTCTCAATGACTGACATGTTGCTAGCCTTTGCACTCCACATCATTTGCACTTAACGATTGATGTACACTCTACCATAACCAAGATACTCTCTGCAACAAACCATGACGATCCAATCACAATATCTGCCAGTTAGTATATTAACATTAACAAAGGCATCTTAAACATACTAACTTTGTGCTACGACCACCACCAAAGCTTTGTATATGCCCCTTTCCTCTTGTGGCCGCACTATAGTAGATTTTGCTTATTGTTAATCTCCATTGTCAACCACTGGAATGGTTTATTTATCTCTTTTGCTTCACACATGTTCACCGCTACAATCTCCTCACTTTCCTATTGGTGCCTCTATCAATATTCTCCATTGACACAATTGATGCCTATAGTTTCTCCCACCATTGATAGGCACAGGTCATCCCCTATTTGAGCATCTTATCCATGTCTTCTCATACATAGATGACCACCAACTCTCTGTAAGAACCTTCAGGTAAGGGAAGAAAATGACAGTAAAGTGAAAAGTAGCTTTTTCATATTCTACTTTCACCATAAGTCACGGTTTGTACAATGGTTAAAATATATAGAGCTGTATATACATAAGTTAGTTATAAAATGGGTGGTTGGAAGGAAGTAGCAGAAAATTCTCGGTTTAATTTTGCCTAGGGTGGGCATCGGTGCTGCTGCAGTAGGCGAGTGGGGCAGGCAGCAGAAAATGTTCGGTTTAAATTTGCCTAGGGTGGGCATCGATGCTGCTGCAGTAGGCGAGTGGGGCAGGCAGCAGAAAATGCTCGGTTTAAATTTGCCTAGGGTGGGCATCGGTGCTGCTGCAGTAGGCGAGTGGAGCAAGGGTTGTTACATCCCCCTCCCCAAGTTGATAGTTTCAAGTGGAAGTGACAGCTTGGACCTGATGCGCTGAAATCTTGCATTCTGGAGAGCTTTCGTGAAGATATCTGTTAGTTGATCTTGTGTTGGTATGTGGTGAACAGCGAGATGTTTGTGTCGTACACAATCGTGACGAAAGTGACAATCAATCTCAATGTGTTTGGTTCTAGCATGAAAGACAGGGTTGTTGGAGAGAGCAATGGCAAACATATTGTTGCAGCAGAGAGTAGAGTGATGTTGAGAAATGCCAAAATCAGCCAGTAGTCACCGGAGCCAAATCATGTCTGCGGCTGCCAATGCATGTGCTCAATAATCGGCTTCACTAGATGATCTAGCAAGGATGGATTGTTTTTTCATAGATCAAGATATTAGTGTGATGCCAAGAAGGGCAAAATAGCCTAAGGTGGATTTACGATCTTTCGGATTGCCGACACAGTCCGAATCCGAGTAGGTGATGAGATCGAGGTTGGAGCGGTGCATAGGAAGACTGACATAATGTGTCGTTTAGGTAGCGGAGAATCCTCTGGAGCTGAGTGCAGTGGTAGTTGTAGGCTGTTGCATGTGTTGAGAGGCAAGTTGACGGCAAAGGAGACGTCCTGGCGTGTGAGTGTGAGATGTTGTAGTGAACCCACAAATTGTCGATATGGTCTGGGGTTTGATAGAGGTGTGTCGTCTGTTGGAGTTGAAGGTTGTTTGGGTGAGCAAGGACTGGAAACTGGTTTTGAGTTAAGCATGCCCATGGATAGAATGAGATTGGTTATGTAACATGATTGAGAGAGGTGGAGTCCATATGGAGTGGTGGTGGCATTGATTCCAAGAAAATGAGAGTGGACCTAAGTTTCTCATGTGAAGTTTGTATGGAGTTTTTGAATGGTTGAGTTGAGAAGGTTGGAGTTGTTTTCGGTGAGGATAATATCATCCACATAGATGAGCATGCAAATGTGTTGCGAGATTGTGTAGGTGGAAGAGGGATGGATCAGCTGAGCTAGACAGAAAGCCAATGGATTGAAAGAGTTTGAGAGGGTGGCAAGCCATTACCGTGCGGCTTGTTTGAGGCTGTACAAAGCTTTATATAGGAGGGATGAGGGAACGTGGGGTCAATGAAAAATCCTTGGGGTTGGGACATTTAGATTATTTCATTGAGGTGCCCATGGAGAAAAGCATTCGACACGTTGAGTTGAGAAATAGGCCATTGATGGGTAAGAGCAATTGTAAGGAGAACAAGAATGGTAGGTAGTTTTGCTACAAAACTGTATTTTTCGGTGTAGTCTAAGCGGTGCACCTATTTGAAGCCTTGAGCAACAAGGCGGGTTTTGCAGCGGGAAATAGATCCATTGGGTGTGTTGATTCATCCATTTGGAGCCAATGACATTTTGGTGAGGTGAAGGAGGGAGCAGAGTCCAGGTGACTTGAGATTGTTGTGCTTGACATTCGGTGGACATGCCTTTAAGCCAATAGGGGTGTTTGATGTCCAAGGAGTAGCAGGTGGGTTCAGTTGTCATTTGGTAACTGAAGTTAAGTATTTGGCGTGGTTTGAGGAGCCGGATTGAAAGAGAGTTATCATGCGGTGAGTGGATGTGGTGGGTGGTGAAGGAATGGGAGGTGTAGGGGTGTTTGGTTGAAGTGTGGAGTTAGTTGAAGAAGAGATCGATTGTATGGGAGTTGGTGTAGTGGAAGGAGCTGCTGTAGGGGGCGGTGAAGGAGAAAATGAGGTAGGAAGTATCGATGTGGGAGTAAGTAATAGTGGAGGTAGATTAGCCATGTGAGATGGGGGTGGCATATGGGTGTTGGTATTTTGTTGAAATGGGAACATGAATTCATGAAATAGAAGATGACGAGATGTGTAGAGTTTGTTGTTGGTGAGGTCAAGCAGTGATATTCTTGGGAAGTTGCATAACCAAGAAATATGCAAAGAATAGAGAGGGAAGCTAGCTTATGTTACGTGTAGGGTAGGAGCCAAGGCTAGCATAGGTACCCAAATATTTTTAGATGGTTATTGGAGGGAGGACGATTGTGAAGTAGTTTGAAGGGGATTTGGAGTTTGTGATTGGGAATGGTAGTTGGTTTACGAGATATGCTGTGGTGAGTAGAGTGTCGTCCCAAAATTGGGAGGGTAGGGAGGTGGAGGACATGAGGGTTTGACATTTTCAATTAGGTGCTGATGTTTACGTTCTGCCACACCTTTTTGTTCAGGAGTGTAGGGGCAGGAATGTTTATGTAGTATGCCATGATGATTGGTTATGTGTTGAAGGTGTGATTGAAGTACTCACCACCGCCGTCAGATTTTATTTTGAATGGGTATTGATTTCCAACCATGGTTTTAAAGTGGAGAACTTTTTTGTGAAGTTTAATTTTTATTATGAAGAAAATAAATCCACGTGTACAGAGTGAAGCCATCAAGAAAAACAAATAATACGTATAAGCTTGTATTGATAAAGCGGCAAAAGTACCCCATACATCAGAGTGCATTAGTTCTAAGGGAGAAGATGATTTTGCACTAGAATTAAAAAAAAAAGGGAGCTTAGGCTCTTTGCTATATTGCAAGCATTACAATGAAATTGCTTAGTTGAGCTACATAGAAAAGGAAATGTAGAGGCTATAACCGATTGTATTTTGGGTGATGGATGACCGAGTCATTGATTGCAAAGTTGTGAAATGTGTTGGACGAAGAGAAGAGAGAGTTTAGATGGTGAGTGCTTGGATGTTGGAGGATGCACCGAGTAGAGACCTTGAACACAAGGGCTTTTAAGAAGGATACACTTGGTTTTTAGGTCGGTGATTTGATAGCCGTCATAGGTGAAAGTGATAGAGCATAAGTTAGCTTGGGTTAGTTTATGAACTGAAATGAGGTTGTAAGCTAAATTGGGAATATGTTGGAGTTTGGGAAGATGGAGTTTACTCAGAGTTGTAGGTAGGATGCCTTGTCCAACTTGAGCAATGGGAAGTTGTTGACCGTTCCCAACTGAGATTGTACTATTGCCGTGATAATCTTGAGCATTCTGTAGATGATCTGGTTCAGCGGTTAGGTGCTCGGTGGCTCCAATATCAAGATACCACTTGCTATTATTGGGGTCGATGTTGGTGGAGAGTAAGGCTGTTGGTGTTTGATATGATTTGTCATGGCGATAACCAACATTTGAAAGCTTCAAGTCTAGGTTTGGAACAGATTTAACATACGGTGGGAGTGCGATTGCTCTTGTTGGAGTTTGTTTGGGGCTGGTTAGATTAAGGCGAGGTAGCTTTCCAATTTCCATTTGCATAGTGTTTACTGAACTGACCCCTGCCTCGTCCATAGGAAGCAAGGAGGCCAGTGGAGTTGGATAGTTCCTCAAAAGCTTCATTTGCTATGTTGATCTCTTCACTGTATACTAGAGTATAGAAGTCATCAAGAGAGACTGGTTGAAGGTTTGTGCGTATGGCTGTTCTGAAGGCGTGATAGGTGGAGAGCAATCCATTAAGAGTATGGTGGATGATATCTTTTGGATTGAGAGGAGCACCCGCCGAAGCAAGATGTCTACTTTAGCTTTGATTTCAGAGAGGTATTGATGCATGGATTTATTCATCATGGTGAGATTGCGGAGCTCGTTCTTCATTTGAATGATCCATGAACGGTTGGATGATTGGAGTCTCGTTCTATTATAGTCCGTATGTCATTGCAGCTGTCTAGGGAAGCACGTAGGGTAAAATGGAAGGTGAGATGAATGAGTAGAGAGCTGCTGCCAGGTTTGGTTGATGCGCGTCCACTTGTTGAATTCCATATTAAGAGAAGGGCTTCCATTAGCATCTGGAACATGCCTTGAAGGGCATGGACAGGAACTGCCTAGAAAGCTGTCATACCCGTTACCCGGAAGAGTTTAGTGACTTGCACCCCCCATGTGGGGTGATTATCGGCAATGAGTTGGGTTGAGACAAGGTTCTTGATGTTGCATAGAATGGATTTAAGCTGGGATGAGATGGGATTGTCAGTCGGCAGAGAGTTGATCTGGGTTGCGGCATTGTTGCCGGAAAATGCACCAGAGAAGCAGGAAGAAGTGGCCATTGCGACCAATATTTCAGAGCTGAGCCAGGAAGTGTGCTGAGACTGGTATGTTCCGGTACCATGTAAGAACCATCAGGTAAGGGAAGAAGACGACAGTAAAGTGAAAAGTAGCTTTTTTTCATATTCCACTTTTACCATAAGTCACATTTTGTACAATGGTTAACTTATATAGAGTTGTATATGTTAGATTAATTATGGGATTACAATGTAATTAATAAATGTGTTGGGTCATTATTTAATAAGTCAAAATTATTGTGGTCTAATTAATAGTAAAGTTTATGAACTTTGAGCACGATTTGTCGTGAAATTATAAGTGTGGATACTATAAGAGCAGAATTCCGATTTAATGAGGCGAAATTGGAATTAAACGAATCCTTCATAACTACCTAGGTTAGTTCATGATAAATAGAGAAGTAATGGTCTCGATCCGCATAGTTAAAAAACTCTCTTATTCCACATCAACGAGAAACTAAGGAAAACTCCGGATAAATTGCAGATTGGAAGATCATTGCTTGCAATCGATCAAATGGATTCGAGTACGCTTCCGTTATCGTATCGATTCGGTTTTCTCGTTGATTTGAACGTGAACGAAAGATTCGAGTGAGCGATTTCCTAAAAGATTTTGATTCGATCAAAATCTATTTGGAAAATCTAAAGAAAATTTCTAACTATTGGTATCAGAGCCAGGTTCATGTTTTTGTTGAGATTCTCCTCCTCTTTCGTATTTTTTTATCCCTTTCGTTCGCCTTTACCGTGAAGGATTCGCCGCATAAGATTGCGGCGGCGGGACTACGGAGAAAGGAATGCCGCAACGGGGCTGCGACGTCGGTGGGTGCGGTGGCGCGTCCTCCGACGGCGCGCAATCCGGCGAAAATCAAACGAGCGGCGAAAGCGAAGCCGCCGGAGGGAGGCGCCGCCGGAGCGGCTGCCGGACGGGGCAGCCGAGGCCGGCGCGGAAGGCGGCGCGCGGCGGCGCCTCGGTTCGCGAACCGCGAAGCGGAACTCGTTCGCGGAACGGTTCCCGGTCCACGAAACCGGTCCACGGACCCGGTCCGCGAAAAAAAAAAAAATCAGAAAAATAAAATAAAATCAAATCAAATTTATTTTATTTTGTTTAGTTTTAAATTGATTTTCTTGATTTTATTTTATTTTGTTTAATTTAATTTTTATTTTACTCATTAATTAATTAATTAATTAACTCATTTTAATTTGGAAAGTAAAACGAGTCATTTAATTTAATAAGTAGATTAAATAAATAAGTTAATTAATTTACTCATTTTAAAATGAGTAAATTAATTGTAAAGTTTAGGATTGATTAATTTTATAAAATCAATAATATTCGTTTGTAAATGCGTAGGCTTTATGGGCACTATAAATTAGCTTCATTATTTATAAATATGAGATTTTATAAAATTAAATTAAAGTTTAAATTAAATTCGAATAAATGGTATTTTAAAATTGTACGTCATTTTTAATGAACTTATTGAAGCGTGATGTTGCAGAAGTGACTTCTCATGTGTAGATAGTTCATGACGAATGATGAATGTTGTGTGTATGTAGGTTACAATGCGAGTATTAATTGGCCAAAGGAAAATTAATGCTGTCGCTAATCATCTGTAGCTGTGATAGTAAACGTATACGATTATAAGGAATTATATAAGTAATAAATCGATCCAAAGATAGATTTATTACTCGATATATGTTATTGTTAATGTTTGATCATTACAACAGATTACTACTATGATTAATATTATTGTCAGAAAACTTGATATTAATGTTGCGTTAGGTGTCTTGAGATGGGATTTACTAGTTAATTGAATTTAAACATTTTATTAATTAAATCTTTTGTTCGTTTTCGGTTGTTCTTCAATGTATCTGCTTATCTCGATTCGGTTCCAATCCATGAGGGTGATAGTTTTAAGGATTGGAAGAGAACATTCTCGATTCGTTAGCATTGCATGGATACTAGATACAGCGTTAAGAAAGAAGAAAGCCGCTCGCTCTTACGGATGCGAGTTCCTCAGAGGATAGGAGGAGCTTTGAAAGTGGGACCGTTCTAATCAGCTTGAGTCTAATGATCATAAAGCGCGGCATCCCGAGGCTTTAGAAGTGCGATGTCTCGCGAGATCAGCGATCTTCGCGATTTTCACTCTTGAAATTGAGAAACGATTTCTGAAGCGATAAAGCTGGCTTAGTATTAACTTTTAAAGCGGTTCGATGAAGTTCGAGAGCGAGGAAAATATAAGGGAGTACGTCATGGAGATGTCTAATATTCTTGAAATTAAAGAAACTAAATCTCGAGTTGACGGATGACTTACTCGTGCATTTAGTTCTTATTTCTCTTCTCCATGATTTGGCGATTTCAGTCAGTTTATAATATCAAATGAAGAAATGGACTCTTAATGAGCTTATTTCTCATTGTGTGTGAAGGAAGAAAGGTTGAAGCGAGGAAAGACTGAAAGTCTTCATCTCGAGTAAGCACCTACAGGAAAGGGCTCAAAAGAAAGAATGAAGCTCGCTAAGAGTAGAGGGTCCTTCTCAAAGAAACAAAATAAAGTTCAAAATTCGGAAAATATCGGTTGTTTCTTTTCAACAATGAAAGACATCAGAAGAAGGAATGTGCTTCAAATATCACTTGGCGTGTAAAGAAATGTACATTTCTAACTTTGGTACGATTACGAGGTAAATTTGGACTGTCATCGAAACACTTGGTGGTTAGACTGCGAGTGCTACTACTAACATAAGTGTTTCGATGCGGGGTTATGCAATTACCGAAAACTGAATGATCTTTGAAAGATGCATTTATGTAGGAGATGGAAAATCGGTAGAAGTGGAAGCGATTGGGCGTTTTAGATTGTTATTATGTACTTGAATTCTTATTTGGATTTGATAGATATCTTTTGTTATGCGTCATTTAGACAGAATTTGGTTCTGTTTGTTGTTTGGACAAATTAGGTTATTGTTGTTCGTTTAAAACGATTGTTTCGGTTTATACATTAATTCGATATTAGTTGGAGCTGCTTACTACAGTGGTATATGACAATCTTTATTTCTTGCAGATCTTTATCTTGCTTATAATGAAACTCGAATGTGGAATCGCGAGAGTCTTAGCGAAAAATTAATAATGAAAATTCGGGAGCGTTATGGCAGAGCGTTTAGGTCACATCTCTAGAAATAGAGTTGAAAGACTTATGTCGGATGGAATTCAAATTCGATTGATTTCTAAGACTTTGATGTACGTATTGAATGCATTAAGGGAAAACGGATCGAAAGAAGAAATTAGGTGCATATAGAGTTACGAAGTCTTAGAATTGATACATACGGATGTTTGTGGATCAATTTCTACGAACTTCTTGGAATGGTCAACAATATTTTGTATCATTCATAGATGATTATTCAAGATATGCATCCATATTCTTATGTAACGAAGTCCAAGTATTGGACGTGTTCAAATCTTATAAAGTGAAGTTGAAAACCAACTACGCAAAAGAATAAAGAAAGTCAAATACGATCGTGGTGGTGAATACTACGGTAGATATGATGAGTTCGAGTGAACAACGTCCAAGGCCATTCTTAAATTCTAGAGGAGTGTGGAATTGTCCCACGATACGCTATGTCGGGTTCACCTAGCATGAATGGTAGTAATTGAAAGACGAAATCGCACTTCTTAAAGACATGGTAAGAAGTATGATCGGTCATTCTACCTTACCAAATTCACTCCGGGGAGAAGCACTCGAAGACAACGGACTACGATTCTAAATAGAGTACCAGCTAAAGCATTGCGATTACACTTTATGAGCTTTGGACGGGCGAAAACCGGTTTAAAACATTTTCATGTTTGGGGTTGCCTAGTGACGTAGGCACATGGCCCACTTGAGAAAAGTTAGATCACTAAAACGATGGCAATTACTTTGTTGGTTATTCGGAGCGATCTAGGGGTTTGAAGTTTTATGATCCCAAATTAAAGATAATTTTGAAACAGGAAGCTAGCAGATGTTCTTTGAGGATATTGAATTTGGGGGGAGAAATCGGGTTAGAAGACTTTGTCTTTGAGGAGGAATCGAGCCATCTACTCTTGTTGAAGAGGTGGTTTCTATTCTGTAATTGCTTTTGATAATGATCGAGATCTTACTCCCGACATTGATCAAGTTGCAAATCGAGAACCCCTTGAGGAACAAATTCAACAACCTCAAGAACAAGTTCGAAGCAGCAAGTGCTTTGCGACGATCCACTAGGGAAAGAAGAAATGCTTTATTTCGGATGATTATATTGTATTTCTTCGGAACATGAGGAAAATATTAGCGTGATGGAAGATGATCACATCAGCTTTCGTAGTTATCTGAGTCCAATTCGGAAAAATGGATCGAAAGCGATGAATGAGGAGTATAAGTCTATGCGAAGATGATAAAGTTTAGGAAGCTTGTTCAATTCGCAGAAGGAAAGAAACCGCATTGGTTGTAAATGGATTTTTAAAACTAAAAGGGATTCGAAGGCGATGTGGAAAGACATAAAGCTCGTCTCTGTATGTAAAGAACTTTACTCAAAAGAAAGGGATTGACTATAAAGGCGTCTTTCTCAGGTTTAACAAAGGACTCTTTCGAGAGTAATCATGACAACTTTGCTTCATTATGATATGGAGCTACGTCAAATGGATGTCGAGACCGCATTTCTCAATGGAGACATTGATGAAACGATCATATGGTGCATGACCGAAAAGCTTTGTAATAGGAGACCAAAGAATATGGTTTGCAATGACGAAATCCATTTATAGGCTCGAAACAAGCTTCACGTCAGATGGTATCTACAAATTTCATTAAGTGATTCTTTCATTTGGTTTTGAAATGAATGCGATTGATGATTGTGTGTATCATAAATTCGAGTGGGATAAAACATATTTTTACGATTTTGTATGTGGATGACATCTGCTCACACAAATGATATAGACGTATTGCATAGAAACAAAGATTTCTATCAAATAATTTTGAGATGAAAGATCTTGGTGATGCTCTCATTTGTTTTAGAATCCGAATTCACGAGATCGATTCTCAGTGTATTCTTGAATTATCGTGAAATGTTATATTGATAAAGTCTTTAAAAGATATGGCGTCACAGAATTGTAGACCAATTGACACACTTGTCGCTTAAAGGAGACAAGTTCGATCTCAATCCGCGTGCCAAAAGAAACCTCGAGATTCGGAAATGCTAAAGATTCACATGCTTGCAATGATAGGAGTCTCATGTATGCTCAAGTTTGTACGCAGTAGGATATTGCGTACGTTGTTGGAGTTTTAAGCGAATACTTAGTAACTCGAGAATGGATCGTTGGAAAGCGGCAAAAGAGGTTATAAGATGCTTAAGAGAAACAGATTACATGCTTTACGTATAGGAGATCGAATCATTTGGAGATCATTGGGTATTCGACTCAGATTTCTTTGGATGCTAAGACGATAGAAGATCCACATCAAGTTACGTATTTTTGTTAAGTGGTGGGTATATCCCGGAGGAAGTCTAAAACAATACACTAATAGCTTCATCCATCTATGGCAATGAAGTATATAACGTGTTATGAGGCGATCCAACCATGGTATATGGTGAGAAATTTGTCATTGCTACATTGCACATTATGGAAGGGATTGAAGAGACCATTAAAATTATTTTGTGATAATACATCAATGATATGTATTCCGAATAACAACGGAGTTCAATCCAAGTCAAAGCATATTGACATCGAATTTCTTGTTGAAGGAAAGAATACTGAGTGGCAAGATTGCGATAAAAGCGTATTGGAACAAACTCATGATTACGGACTCCTTACTAAAGGGTTCGATACTTGAAGTCTTTCATGGCATCTTCGCTCGTATGGGTGTTATAAAGGCGAGGAAATTTAGATTCGATGGGAGTTTGTTAACTTATATTTTAGGCTACATGTTTTATTTTGTGTACAAAACATATTTGGATATTTTACGATCGAAATATGGTATTTTATTCGATTCGATACACTCTGTATAGTTAAAGTTTGATCTCAACTTAAGTAAAGTAGAGCCGGTTGAAAATTGACATGAAGTCGACTAGCGCTTACATGTAATTTTAATTCCAGCGCATTCATGATTGATACTATGTCGTTTGATTATATTAATATATGTGACGAATTGATGGGTTTAGTTGTAATAAATCTGATGAAGACTAGCTTTGATCCTATATTGATATGATTAATGGACGAGATTAGTAATGCGCATTTATAATAATGACAACAAATTTTGAGCATTTCTAAGGTTGACACATTTATTTTTTACGTATATAGTCCAGGTGGAGATTGTTAGATTAATTATGGAACTTCTGATGTAATTAATAAATATGTTGGGTCATTATTTAATAAGTCAAAATTATTGTGGTCTCAATTAATAGTAAAGTTTTATGACTTTAGAGACATTTGTCATGAAATTATAAGTGTGGATACTGTAAAGACAATTCCAATTTAATGAGGCGAGTGGAATTAAACGAATCCTTTCATGAATCAGCAGTTAGTTACTGATAAATAGAGGGGTAATGGTCACTGATCTGCATAGTCTAAAAACTCTCGCTTCTACATCAACGAGAGAAACCAAGGAAAACTCTGGATAAATTGCAGATTGGAAGATCATTGTTTGCAATCGATCGAATGGATTCGAGTACGCTTCAGTTATCAGTATCGATTCGAGTTTTCTCATTGATTTGAACGTGAACGAAAGATTCTGCTAGCGATTCTAAGAGATTTTGATTCGATCAAAATCTATTTGGAAAATCTAAAGAAAATTTCTAACAGTATATACATACGTTAGTTATAAAATGGTTGGATGGAAGTGGCAGGAAATGCTCTTTCCAGATTTGTCTAAAGAGACAAGTCGGTGCTGCTGCTGCAGGCAAGTGGAGCAGGGTTTCTTACACTCTACACAACTAATCTGCAAAATACTTTTTTACAATTTCCATAACTCCACAAGTACAGGGTTGCAATCCTCCTACGAAAATTTGAAACAATGGGCAACAAGCATCTGGCTACTCAATCTTTGATCACAATTATTTTCAATCATACATTTACAAGTATGGAGCATATGTCGCGTCCCGGGTCTAACAAATGATAGACCACAACAACACGAGATATGATGGCGGTCTATCATAACTCACAAGTTAATCTTAAAAGTCGAGACATGTTAAAGTTGTTTCTATCAGGGAAAGATTCAAGAATAAATATTTGAATGCAGAGCATATAAGCACAAGTACAAGAAAATAGTTTTTTTTTTTGCATTAATAGTCTTAAAATATTTCAATAAGCAAAAAAAAATAACAAACGGGGAAAATAAAAAACTATAGAAGCAATAATTACAAAATTCTACATAGATTAAAATAAATAATTACAAAAAACTAAAATAACAAATTAATTAAACAATTACTGAAAGTTCTACTTTTGCAATAACGGCTTACCAGCCAACTCAGTAGAAATTGTAAAAAAATTACCGAACAATATTCAAATTCAGCATATAACTCTTTTTCATTAAAGTAGAAAGAAAAAATCAGAGGCGTGCATGAGAACAATAAATGAGACATAATTTATAATACAATAATAACATTATGAATATATTATATCATCAGGCAAAAATAATATTGTATATCATGAATGAAAAAGTGTCGCAGGCATTAAGATGATTCATAATATGGTGATTTTCATGATAATGTGCATGAAACAATCCTCAATGCATTTCTATGGTACACTATCCATCCATATGCAACCAAACAAGTATAATTATATATATTTAAAAGCTAACTCAACTTATTATTTAAGAGACCGATGACCGGGACATCACACTTCGCCCTCATGTCCTTCCTCCAAAGCTACCATCTATGACTTCTCCGTCTCAACCCCCTCTCACAGTTGCCATCCCTACCTCCTTGTGTCCTTCCTCAACCAAGAGCTCGATAGCCACAATTGTGAGCCTTTACCCCATCTCCTCTCCTCTCTCTTCCAACAACCAAAGCTACAATAGCAACATCATCTCCATCAATCACCATAATTTTCCTTCAAATTATTTCCATCGTTCCATTTCCCTTGAGGCTACTTCATAGTAGTTGACATAAATGAAATCTTCCCATTTGTCTTAATTCTTTATACCAATCATGACGTCATTAAATCATCTTTAATGATTGAATAATTATTCTTTCTCATATGTAATTTAGCCATTTTATTTGTTTGATTCTTTTAATCGTGAATTTTAATTTTAATTTATTTAAATTCAAAATGTTAGAAATTAATCTTATCAATAAATAATAAAATTGCGTTTACAGGGTAACTTGGGTTTGTGGTGTTGTACTCATCTTAGTTAACTATTGATATTTACTAGGTCAAATTCCAAGATATGCAACACAGTTCTCTAATTTTGTTACTCAACTATACAGAATTGTAGAAAAATGCTTCTTTTATACAAAATTATGATAGAAAATTAATATCGACCCAATCCACTAATTATGCAAAATTGATACCAATTATAGCATGTAAAAAATCATTTTGGATAAATTTTGCATAGTCGAGGGATTAAATTGAAAAAATATAATACTCTTAGATTAAGTTAGTTATGTATAAATAATCTGAAGATTACTTTGAAGTTTAACCCAAATTTCTTCAAAGCATATATGTGTACGTATAATTGATAATAAGTTTGAATCAGTAGGGTTTGTGAGTTAGTATTCATCTCAGACTATTTTTTTGAATCCCAAAGGAATGTGGTTTGAGTGTCGCAAATTGAGGTTGGTAAGTTTTATTTATTAGAAGATAAACATATCATTAATGTTTGTAGTAGAATCCTTCAAGATTTAAGAGACCCGAAACTCCATTTTCTCCTCCTTACGCTTCATCCTCATGAAGCAATCACGAATAAAGTTAACTAGGAAGACAATGACAAGAATGTGGCTTGACTCTCGCGATATAGTCGTGATTAGAGCTAACTGAGAAGGCAACAACAGGATTGTATCGTGCGCTCGCGATTAGAGATAGCTGAACAGGCAACGACATGATCGCGAGAGATAACTAGGAAGGCAAGGAAAAGCGGGATTGAGGCAGTGGCATGGAGCAGGTTCGACATAGCTTGCGGTTTCGTGTGACACCTGCGACGGAGGGGGTGTATACAACAGGCTTCGTATGCAACCAAGAGCAAGAGTGGGGCTACGAGCTGGTTTGCGAGTGCGTAGGATTTGGGGGACTAATTTGTTCTCGAGGCAGAAAGTTAACAAGCGAAGCTTCAGTTCTTTAGGCTTCAGTGGAACACCAGGGCAATTTCGTGTGAGGACAAGAAGGAAGCCGTGTGATTGAAGATGTCAGGAGTCAGGGATAGTGCGGGAGATAAGGGATTGGAACTTCCAAGGAAGATGAATCTAAAAGTTCTGAAGGTCTTTGTCGAGCTCATACAGGAAGCTAGCATCTTGACGTGAGCCACTATCTTAGCGCGTGCTCCGACACAGGTGAAGATAGATCTCCCACTTGTGAATCTGTAGTTAGATGGACTGACCACGTATATGAGTTGGTCGCGTCGGATCGAGGTCGCTCTAGTAGAGAAGAGATAATACTACTGGGTCAAGCCAAAGAGTGACAGTGTTAACGGGGATGAGTGGAGGACCATACACCCTCAAGGGGAGCTAAGGGTGTATACGAAGAAGATGAGGTAAAGAGGGAACAGTATCTATCGTGCCACTCATGCCAACAAGTCCCTTGTCCTAGCTTACACCGACACCTGAGACACCTACACCATCCACCTCAAAATTCGATGACACAGGTTATATAATTCATCTCCCTTTTACTTCCATTCCCATGATTTTAAGGAGAACCTCTCGCAGTAATGCAATTCAACCTCCTGATCGTTTCGGTTTCTCATATGACATTATCCAATTTGCCTCGTACTCTAATATATCACATTTACACGGAGCACTCATTGTATGTTTAGACACTCTCGCTATACCTAAGGAGTATCCAAAGTGGAAGACTACTATGCTGGAAGAACTTTATGCTCAAGATAAGAACAAGATATGGGAGTTTGCATTGCTACCAACAAGGAAAAAGACAGTCAGGTACAAATGAGTCTTAACAGTGAAGCAGACCTTAGAAGAAAAGATCGATGGCTAAAAAACACTGTTGGTAGCGAAAGGGTATAGTAAGATGTATGACATCGATTACAATGAGACATTTACACCAGTGAAAAAGATGAGCATAGTCATAACGCACATCCCTCTGACTGTGAATGGTGGATGGAGGTACACCAACTTGATGTGAAGAATGTGTTTCTTCACGGGGATCTACTAGAGGAAGTGTACATGGAGATATCTCCAGGCTTCGACATAAATAAAATAATGGGCAAAGTATGTAGACTAAGGAAATCACTGTATAGTTTGAAACAGTCTTCTCGTGCTTGGTTTGATAAATTCAGGAGAGTAATGGTATGCATGGGCTATCAGTTGATAAATGTCGAATACACAGTATTCTTTCAACGACATGATGGTCGCATTACTATCTTTTTGTATATGCGGATGATATGATTATCACGGGCAAAGAATTTAAGGCGAAGGACCTGAGACAATTTAGATACTTCCTTGAGATTGAGGTGGTTCGTGGAGTAGAGAGGATTGTTCTATCTAAGAGGAAGTATGTGCTAGACTTGCTCACAGATGCGGGCATGTTGAGATGCGAGTCTGCGGTTTCACTAATTGATCAGAAAGGAAAGGGAAAATTGAGCACTGATGCAGAAGAGTTACTTGATCGTGAGAGGTACCAGAGCTTGATAGATCGTCTCATCTATCTGAGTCACACTCGTTCCAACATATCATTTGCAGTAAGCATGGTGAGTCACTACATGCATGATCCTAGGAAGGACCAAATGGATGTCGTGTATAAGATTCTGAGGAACCTGAAGAGTGCAACAAAGAAAAGCTTGATCTTCAGAAAAAATGAGTATTCGGGCATTAAGGGCTACTATAACTCTGATTTGGCTAGTAGTGCTGACCATAGGAGGTCCACATCATAATACTGCATGTTCATAGAGGATAATTTTGGTCGATTGGAAGAGTAAGAAGTGGTCGGTAGTTACGAGGTCAAGCGTAGAGGCAGAGTACAGGGCCATGGCCTTAGGAGTGGCCTTAGGAGTTGTCAGGATGTTATGGCTGAGAGCTCAATTAGTAGAGCTCAAGGTGGATCAAGGAACTAAAATGAAGTTGTGGTGCGACAACAAATTAGCAATAATCATTGCCAACAACCCGAGGCAACACAAGAGAACCAACCATGTGGAGATTGATGGGTTCTTCATCAAGAAGAAGCTGAATAACAGACTACTAGAGATAAATCGTGTAACTATAAGAGAGCGAGTAGAGATTGCCTCACCAAGGGACTTAGCTCATTAGATCTTTCTAGGTTGTGAGTGTTAAGATTAATATATAGTTTAGGGCCCTATTTGTAAATAAAAAATATAGAAGTCTAAGGATTTATTTGTAAAGAAAGTTGTAAAGCTCTATATAAGTCCAAGTCTTTAATGAATATATGTGATTTTTCTTGAACAATTATTTCTATTTTGCTTATGGTCAATAAAATAATATAAAAATTATTTCTTTGCTTTTTATACTTTTTAATAGTATCTCTTAATACAACAATCACATTGATTTATTTTTTTGACATAAAACAAATTTGATCCTTCATAACTGATGTAATTTTTTTAGCATACATTCTAGTACTTTCCATCATAAATTAACATTAAGACTAATAAGCTTCATTCTTCTATAGCTAGCATAGCATTAAGTGTCACCTTAATTTTTTAATATTAATATTATAATACTTCTTCTATAATCAACGACATTCTCCTAATTTTCAAAATTTTAGTGAAAGATTTAATAACTAAACGACAATAGTATCTCCTATGACCCTCCTAATCTTAACAAATTTCGCATTTAGAACTAAAATCTTACCTTTATAAATCATCTTTAAAGCTAACATCAATTTTTTATCAATCAATAATATGCTTCATTATATTGCTCATTATGCTCTTCCAAAATAATTTCTTCTTTAAAACTCTCCTTTAATAATTTCTTAAAATAGTATTTTCTACTTTCCTTGATGATTTTTATTCAATATAATTTATCTCACTTCAAATACATCTAACTTAATCAAAGCCTCAAGATTTCTTCTCTCCTGCATTAATTATTTTAATTATCTATTTGCTCATTATAACTTATGCAAAACTTCTAGTTTTGTTACAATAATTATAAGTATTGAAAGTATTCAAAAATTTTCTCCTTAAAAATACATTTATTTTATAATAACTTTTTATACTTTCTCATTCCACCAAATATCATTATCAATAAATGACAAATTTGCAAACTCTCATAAAACTCCTACATGTATCTTAAAAGAAAAGCCATCTTATACCATATTAGGTTAAGATCAATTAAAAAACTTCAAACAAATACCCTTAGTAATCTATCATCAAAGGATAATAATTCCTGACATTTTAGATTCCACCACCTTATTCGAAAGCAATAATTTAATGTAATAATTTGTACAAACCTTTAAAATAAACATTGATAATTTCTACCATACGTTATGTGATCAATCACTTTCCTAAAATCTTTTAATCTTTGCTAAATTTTATTTCTTCTGGCAAAAAAATCATTTTCATTTGGTGGCTCCACTTTTGTAACTAATTATGTATTCTCATTTTTTTAAAGTATGTTTTCATAGCTACGCTATCATAAACAGCCATAAAATCAAGTATAGCTTTTATCATTACATTTCTCTCCTATTTCATAACATCCATGAATAGGCTCATAGCCCATTCTACTGAAATCTGTACTCCCACTTAAATCACATCCAATAAATATTCATCCTTCCTAATCATTATTACACTAACTTTAGTCACAAGATATCTTGTTTAATAGAATTGTTTTATCTATCAAGTACTACACTAACAAATATATTTCAATTGCTTTAGAAACCAAACAAATAAAAAAATCTAATCAACATGTTGTAGGAAAGTTAGATTACAAATTTTGCTAGATGAAGAAGTGGTAAGGATAGAGAATGACTAATAAATTATCACAATTTATTCTAGAGACAAAATATCTTCTCTAACTTTCATTGAGAAGTTACATTACAAATTTACTAAAAGAAAAATGATTGGAGTAAAGAAAACTACTATAATTTAATTTTAAATTTTGTGGAGACAAATGTCTTGTATATCATAAGAAAGTCATTATAAGTTTTGCTAGAAAAAAGAGTATAATTCATTCATCTCTACCTAAAATTGATTTTTTAAACTATCTTTTGATACAATTTGAGGTCTTTTAGGCATCGACAATATTGATATTGTCGATGATGTCTACATTTGTTTGTGCGTTTAAACAATGATTGATAAGATTCATGATTTGGATGATTTATTAATCAAAGAGCACTATATAGTCACAATAAATATATAAATCGATAAAAGAATGATGTTTTCTTGATAAATAGACAAGAGAACAAGAGATAAAAACATGTTTTCAACCAGATAAAAAACCTCATAATAGAGTTTAGATTTAATTGCTTTTTTTCATCCTCATGCTAACATTAGAAGGAGAATAAGAACATTAGTAAATAAGAACTCCCTAGAGCCCTAACAGAATTCTTAGCATTTCATAAATTAAAACAAAAAAAAAAGAAATATCACCACAGCAAACCAATTTATCTGAATTGGAAGCACAAACCAAGCCAATGACAATAAACATCCCATGCAAGCCTGCAAACCCCATACAGTAGTAATGAAATATTTGTATTATTCTGCATAACAAATCCTCCCAAGATCATAACTGCTGATCAAACAAAACAGCAAAAATGTTCAATTATTCAACAAATAAAGATGCACCCCAACTAAACCAATAGCAGGCAACAGTGGCTGCTCAAGTGAGGGTGTTATTGATGTTGTAGTTTGGATGGTCACGATGAGAATCACTTGGTTCAGCTGATTCATAAGCAGAAGAGAATTCAAAAACAGAATCACCTGAAATGACAGTGTGAAATGTCTAAGGATAGTTCTCTATTTGGTTCTGATCCTTCGTGAAGAGAGAAAGACGGGATGGAGAACCTGACATGGTTTAGAAATTTTGCAAAGGTGAGCACAGTGGCGGGGTGGTTTCCACAGCCAGCACCGACGCCGGCGACCCAAAAGAAAGGATTGACATCAAGAAGGACAACGATGAGGCTGGCATCGTCTGCGAGAATAGGATTTGAAGAAATGGGGCACAGAGAACAAAATCCGTAGAAGAAAGAGAGCTATTTGAAGGGCGAGATGAAATGAGCTCGCCTGAGTAGAGCTTCGAGGGGGCGGATGCCATTGGAGAAGTGGAGACCGAACGGGAGAAGTTGCAGAAGGATTGGAGAAGTGGAGACCGTTCATGCGGCTACATCTACGAGGGGTCGAGGGATCCGTCCGAGAGGAAGGCAAACGAGAAGTCAAGTGATTCGCTTAGGGCAGAGAGAGCGAGGGCGTGTATGTCTTTCGCTCGAACGAAACGTGGATCACGTGGTCCTACCCTAGATCCACATTTAATAGAAAAAAGCGAACGAAGTTTTTAAAAACCCTCCAAAACACAATATCCGAACAGTCAGTGGCGTTTTCAAAACGCCACCGCTGTGAATAAGCTTTCCCAAACACACACTGAAAAGCATAATCACTTATTATATTTAAATATCATCATCAACAATTATCTTAATAACAATCAATCTATCATTAACATTATTTAACTTAATAATTTTATCTTTCAAAAAATCCCAACTTAAATCCTATCATCTTAATATGATTTGAAACATATAATACGTTATAATCTTCCCCAAAAACTTCATATTATTTTCATTCCAAAAATCTTGCAAACAATCAATATTTACTTTTTCATTTAATCATCATGTCCATCAATTCTTTTTATCCTCCCACTCAAAGTTCTGAAGTTTCATGCAGTGAATTTAATTCAAGATTTAGATTTAATCAATCAGCGCTTGCATTTCACTATAATCAGTTTAAATTATGATACATCACTTATTACTTGAGGATGGCATCCCACTCACCCTTACCCAATTTTTGCCACAAACAGTTTAAGGTGCGGCATGTAACTTAAGAGTGAGGTTCTACTAAGTCTTCATCTATTTCTCACTAAAATTGTGTTAATTTGTGAAATTTTGCTCCTTGGAGTAGCCTAAGAAATTGAAAGCCATCCACGGAAACATTGTTCGTTTTCTGGAAGAAAATAGACCTCTCCATCAAAGCTTAAGAAGGATGCCAAATTTTCCTTACAGAGCTAGATCAGTTATCACAGCTATAAGAAAAATTTTGAAATAGTGTAACAATTCCTTCAGAACTGCATCCGCCTAGCCGGAAATAAGCATGAAAAATCCACCAGCATTTGATGTTTTTCGGTTGTCTTTCGTTTCTCCTTTTTTCTAAGAAAAAAATTATTTTGTGGTGCGGGTAAAGCAGAAACAGGAAGAGAAGATGCGGTTCATAAATGCAACCTAAAGTTTAATTAAATCGTCAGTAATCACGACTGCTCTGCATAGATCTAACCACTCATAAAATACAAAAGCTAAGATAAGACTGAGAAGCAAGACCAAAAAAGTGTCATAAATTTAAGAAATTCAAAACTACAGCTACAAGGCATAAGATATACATGACAAACAATCGATTTCAGCAGGCGGCGACAAAATGTCTAACATTTAAAATAAGGGGAAGATAAAGAAGAAATAAAAACAGGAAGAGAAGATAAATTACATTTTCAGTAGTCAGGGATGCTCTGCATTAAATTGGACAGTACACATAAAAAATGGAATCCACGAAACCAAAGAAGATTTAGAGTGCGTTTAGGGCAATTTCTCAGTAGTGACGGCGTTTTGGCGGCGTTTGCGTTTTGAAAACGCCGCCTCACCATTTAGATCCAGTGTTCGAGCAGCGTTTGCGAAAACGGCATTTGGATTTCTATATTAAATGCGGACCGCGTGTCGAACCAGCGGGCCGCATGTCGAACCCGCGGGCCGCGTGTCGAACCCGCAGTCCGCGTTTCCAGAGATATTTTGACGGGTTGCCCCTTCTTGTATCGTCTACTCCTTCCTTCTCCAGCTTCTTCATAAGGCGCCTCATGCAATGTCATCTTGCAACCTTCCCTCTTTGTTTCACGAGTTCTACATCTCCTCTACTCTCGCAGGAAAGTTCCACCCCCTGTGATCTCCCGCTTATCCCTATTCTAAGATCTCCTAGGCCTGACGCACCACTACCTCGTCGGCTTTTCCTTCACTTTCAGATACCCTAATTCAAAGCTGGCCTTATAAGCCCTCTCGCCTTCCTCCCCGAAAAATCCACCCCAAGCTGAATCCCTCTCTTATTGCGTTTGATACATTCCCTACCGCAGCATAAATCAGATCTTCTTATCCTTGTTAGAACCCAATTCTTCCTCTCTATCACGTCACGAGAAGCCTGATTATCCGAGTTTAGTTCCCTATACATAAAAACTCATCCAGCTCCCACCGCAAGCAAACCAACCACTACTAGCTCCAACTCAAGCTCCCCACATTTTCGCGTCGCCTCTTCAATCACCAACAATAATCTTCAGGTAAAAGAGTAAGAAAATGGATTTATGATTATGTGAGATTTATTATTGTTATCATTTTATTTTATTTTTTGCTTTCTCAAACTCAAGCTAAATTCTGTTTATTTCCTACTATCAAATAGCTAACTTAGGATAGGATTTAACATTGTCATTTTGCCTGATTTTGCAATGTTTTTAGTGTCATTTTGCTTTCTTTTATTGAGGGAGCTACAATAGATTCCAAAATTCTCTAGAATTTAATTGTTTCATGTTCTGTTTGTGGTGGATTTAGGCTTATTCAAACACACAAAATCCCATGGTCTTAATGAATAATAATAAAATCAAGAAAATAAATTATGAACCATAAATAAGATAGACTTTTAATGTTAGAACAGACAAATTTATTGAGCAGTAGACACACTATATTTACATATTTTAATTGTAATTTTAATAATTTTTTTAGTAAACTTGATACTCACTGTGAAATGAGGTGCATATCCTTTTTTGTACTGGTATGAAGTGATTTTTTATTTCTAAACATCGAATATATAACTATAACAGTCCTATTGCAAACATCACCACTGCACAAGGATAAAATGATCAGTTGTTTTCCAAACGCATAAAAAATAAACAGCAAACCAGCTTATGTGGTGATCCTTATCAGCAGATTATTGATAAGCTGCAACTGCCCCAAACAACCCTTAAAAGAAAGCAAATAACATGTCCTAATATCAGCACTGTGCACGAGATATACATAAGAAGCAACCGATTTCTGAAACTTTAGTAAACTACCGCAGGAAAAAGCTCCAAAAATCCTAACCTCCCATGCTCCCTTTGGGCTCTCCATCCACCGCTTCGAAATTTCTGAAGGAGGCAAGGAATCTTGTCCAGACCCATTTTCCCGGCAGTACATCATCGCCATTTTGTCTAAGTCGCCGCTCCGCTCAACAAAACATGCATCAAATACCGGATCTATCCCCTTCGGAGTCCTAATCCTCCCCATCCACGAATAGTCATCCCCACAACCGCCCTCATCCTCCTCATCGTCGCCCAATACCTTCTCCACATCTTTCTTCCTCATCCCCTCTTCCTCTCCTTCTGCCGGCTCCGCCCTCCTTGACATGAAATCAATCATCTCGTCCCGCTCAGCCAAGTCCCGCTGAAGCTTCTGGACGGAGCACCGAAGCTCGGCCTCCAAGCGTTCCTTCTCACCGATTTGCGAGCGGAGTGTGGCGATCTCGTCAGCAGCGGCTTCGATCTGCTGGAGGAGGCGCTTCTCCTCCAGCTGCCATGCTTGACGGTTGCTAGCGAAGATCTCCGCAACACGGGCGTTGGCTTTGGATTCCTCCTTCCGACGGGAGCGAATCTGGCGGAGCTGCTCCTCGGCATGGAAGAGCTTGAGGGAGAGGATCCGGTTGCGAGACTGAAGGGAGAAAACATGGGAGAGCGAGGAGCGGGGAAGTAAAGCAAGGAAAACAGAAAAGCTGAGACCGAGATAGGAAGAAAGCAGAGTCGATGGGTCTTCTTCTTCCACAGAGAGGGAGATGAAGGAGGGTTTCGGATTCGGATATTCTTCTTCGACCGCCATGACTCTCGACTAGCGGAGCAGCTAACAACTGAACTGACTGAGGGAGCGTAAGAAAACGCACAGCATGTGCTCCGTTTTTATAGTTACAGACAAAGTAAAATTACCTTGGTAACCTCGTTTGTTTCAAAAAATTACAAGAAAAAATTGATGCTGATAGTAGTGGACTGGGATATCTAATGAGGAGGAAATATTACATCAGGACTCCACACGTAGAGCTATGTGTGGAGTTCAAATCTGAGCCACACATCAACTAACTTAAAAAAAGAAAATTACAGTGGTACTCACTCTCATACATCTTTTGATTAATGTGTGGCTCAGATTGTGACTTCGCACGTAGCTTTACGTGCGGTGTCCTTATGCAAATTTTGTCATGTAATGAGTCATCACTGACCTACGCGGCCGAGGGGAGCGTTATTTTTTTTCCAATATTAAGTTGTTTGGCTCAGACATGAATTTATGTTAAGTAGGAAATCTCGTAGAATTTGAATTTGATCTGAAGATCAAATTTAATAAAACAAGCATATTGATTCAGAGACAAGATGAAAAAGATAAATAGAGCACAAAAAGATTTGCCCCTTACAGGCGAAAAGGGGTGTTCGCGGGGTTCAATTTATTTCACTGAATATTTAAGTTACAAGAGAGGGGAACCAAAAACTCTTAATACATGAAAGTGTCATTCTATTTATAGATGATAAGAGGATAAAAAATAAAATTACAATATTACTGAAGCAATAAATAAAACGGAGGAGGAAGAAGAAGAGATAATGATGGACGCTTACAAAATTTGCATCAAAGGAATTATATTGGATACCTCCTCAATTTACAATAGGTGGAGATTCTTCTAGAAGATATTACTCCAACAATTACTTAGGATATATAATCATATAAATGGAAGAGGGAATGTGGAGGTGATCCTGCAGCAGCTCAATGGACCAACCAACATGTGTAAAACATAAATTAGTTGGAGATATTAGGCCCCTACAAGCTGAGGGGACTTGTCAAGAACTTGAAGCTTGGACTTAAGAAGATTAAAAGATGCATGACCAATGGCTTAGTAAAGATGTCTGCCATCTGATCCTGAGGGAGATAAAGATGGCCTCCTTATATATTTTCCCAAATAAAATGATAGTCAATCTCAATATATTTCATGCGTGCGTGGAAGACTAGATTATTAGCAATGTTCATAACAGTGACATTATCACAAATGAGTTTGGTCTGATGTTCTCGTGCACCACCTAATTCAGCAAAGAGTCGGAGGAGCCAAAGGAGATCGGTGCTTAATGTTGCTAATGCGCGATATTCAGCTTTCGTGGACGAGCAAGTGACCGTGGGTTTTTATTGATAGTCCATGTGATGGGAGTGGCATTGAGGAAGGTATAGAAGCTCGAAATTGATTTTCAACCAGTCGAGCCACTAGCCCAATTGGCATTGGAGTAAATTTGAAGAGTGAGTGAAGCATGAGTTATGATAAGGTCGGAATCTCGGGTACGCTTGAGGTAGCGTAGTAATCATTTTAGTAGTTGGTTGTGATAGCCCAAAGGTTGGTGCACATGTAGGCACAGAAGGTTGATAGTAAATGCAATATCGGGTCCGGTGATCATCACATATTGAATTAAACTTGTAATGTAGCAATATTTGGTGGGATTATCAAGGTGTTCCTTTGACAGACCCATAGCATACCTCTTAGTTGAGAGCAGAGTCTCACATGATTTGCAATCGAGCTAGTCGTATCTTGAAGAATGCAAGAGGAGGTATTGAGTTTGATCGAGGAACATGTAGGTCTCAATGCAAGCCACTTGAATGTCGAGAAACTTGATGCTTGGCGCAGGTTCTTAATCTAGAAGGTGGACACTAGTTTTTGTGTGAGAGCCTCGATAGCAGCCCCATGATTTCTTGTTATAAGTATATCATAAACATAAATTAAGACATAGAGTTGTTGTGTTGGAGTGCTTGAGATCAGTAGGGAGGGGTCAGTTTTGCTGATTTGGAAGCCATGGTCTAGGAAGAGCTTTGATATAGTGGTGAACCTTTGCCGAGGGGATTGTTTAAGCCCGTATAATGCTTTCTTGAGTAAGCACACATGGTTAGGAAGCTAAGGATCTTTAAAGCCAAAGGGTTGTTGCATATAAATTGTGTCATCAAGCTGTCCATGTAGAAAGGCTTTAACGACATCCAAATGGAAGTGATCACTGTTTGTTGAAGGCAATGGTGAAGAGAGTTTGAATGGTAGCCATTTTGGCAACTAGCTTGAATGTTTCAACATAATTGATCATGTATTCTTGTTTATAACATTGAGCGACTAAGCAGGATTTATAGAAAGCCACGGTTTCATTTGAGTTGAATTTAGTACAATCTGTCCAACGACAATAAAGAACGGGTTGTTTGGTATTAGAGAAACTAAGTCCATGTCGCTTGGGCTTGAAAGGCATAGAATTCCTTCGTCATGTGGGGTTTAATGGATTGTGCAAAGGAGGAAGGATCAAGTTGATGTTGAAGTTTGATGTGAAAGGTTTAATTTTTGAATGGGTTTCAATTTGCCTGTTTTGGCCCGAGTTTGGATGGGGTGTTGGATTGGTGTAGGTAATGGTAGTATCGCGTTATTGGGAGAGGTAGATTGTAAGAGTTGGGATGGCAATTTGGTTTGGGAAGTGATGCGGAAGTCGGGTTGTAAGGGCTGTGGTGATAGTGCGCTTTGGGGGGTCACGAGGTTACGAGGATTAGAGTAACGACATTGGGGATTGGAGTTGGAGGGTGTGCGGTTTACATCATGGGAGATAGTAGAGTGGGGAACGAGCAGAAGAGGGTTGGGCTGAGTAGACGGAGTTGCGTGAGGAGTTAAAAGGATGGATTTGAATAGAAAAACTGATTCATCGAAGATGTCGTCCACCATGTGTGCTCTTATTTGGAGAGTTTAGTGTTCTTCCCCGAATGAGTAGCTTGGTGATTTGTCGTGATGGGTTGAGGGTTGGGATTTTGATCGGCTTTCGAATAATCATTTGCTTGATTAATTTCTTCATTGAATAGCAACAAGAAAAAATTATCTAGACCCCGGGGGTGTAATTGAGTGTGGATCGCTGTTTTGAAGGCTTGATAAGTTTTTGGTAAGCCATTAAGTGTATAAAGAATGACATATTCATTGTCCATGTGACCTCCAACTCCCGATATACTATTGACGATTGCCTTGATCTTGGCAAGTTATTGTGCTATGGATAAATTGTTCATAGAGATAGTTGTAGCTCATTTTTTAGTTGAATTAGGCGAGATCGATTGGTGGGCTAGAGGTGCTTCACGATTTTACCCCACACTTCCGCCGTCATGGGTAGATGCAAGTCATAAGATAGAACAGCCGAGGAAAAAATTGAGTAAAGATTCGTCGTCAGATTTTGATCCATGAGAGTCAACATTGTGTAAAGAGGATTGGGGGTTGGGAATTGTTATCGGAGACAAGGAATTTTTGTGGGCATTTATTGCTGCCATCCAGGTAGCCCGGGAATTTGTTTGCTGAATCAAATTTGAGTACATGGGCTCTCCAGTCTCCACAACGGGTAATTGCCCGCAATAAGTTGAGTGTGAGCAATATTATTGGTATTTCTCATAATGAATTTAAAGTTTGGAGGAATGGTAGTTGTCTGCATAATTTTCAGCCGAGGGATGCACGACGGAGGTGTTACCTCGAGTCTCTGATGTTTGTGATGCTTCCATGGTAACGTTGGCGATGAACATGTAGTCAGTTGTCAATTGGTTGGAGGAGTCCCAATGAGGATCAACAGTAGCAACATTAGAGCTCCTGCTTCGATACCATAATGCAACAAATAATACAGAGTAGGAAGAAGAAGAGATAATGATGGACGCTTAAAGAATTTGCATCAAAGGAATTACACTGGTTACCTCCTCATTTTATAATAGGTGGAGATTCTTCTAGAGGATATTACAGTAGTAGGTAGCTAGGATATGTAATCATATACATGGAAGAGGGAATGCGGATGTCTTCTTGCAGTAGCTCAATGGACCGACCGACATGTGCAAAACATAAATTAGTTGGAGATATTAATTACACTTGCTAAATAGGGAACAGTACAGATTGTTTTGGGTATTTTATTTATCAGTCAGATTATGTTGTCTGTCTAGCTAAGGCTAAACCGTTATGTTGGAAGGTGGTTAGCTTGGAAAGATGGTCGACTAAGGCGACCGGGCGGTCTGGAGAGGTGGTCGATCAGTTGACTACGGAGGTCGGCTATTGAAGAGAGTGACGAGTGCGACTTCGCTTGCCCTCGCTCGAACGTTCATTCAATCTTGAGGTGGACAACTCATTGATATTTTCACTGCTGCTAATGTCGAATCCGTCAAAATCCACTCGGGAATTTTCTAGACATACAAACCCCGTAAATATGATCGTTGTGTGGACGGAGACGAACCTCGTCAGGGATGGCAAAAGAAAAGTTGTAATCCGCCTATCAATCAAATTTATTAACTGAATAATATTACAATAACAGTCGAGAATACAACCAAAGAGCCGTCACGATGCCACTCAAAGAACACCACAATAATATTACAATAACATTATAATAACACCACAATAACTGTACAATAACACCTCAATAACATCACAATAATATCGTAATACCACTATAATAAAACTGAAATAACACAAGTCGAGAATACCACCACAGTCATAGCAATATCATTCAAATAACACCATAATAACACATCAGTAGCGCCTCAATAATCCCACAATAATATCAAAATAACAACATAATAATAACAGTTGAAAATACCACAACAGAGCCGTCCCAATACCACTCAAATAACACCTCAATAACACCTTAATAACATCATAATAACAACACAATAACTTTACAATAACACTTCAATAACAACACAAATAAAACTGAAATAACACCAGTCTAGAAAATCACAACTACCACAATAACCTTCAAATAACAACATAAGAACACCTCAGTAACACCTCAAAAAACCAACGTAATACCGCAATAATACCATAATAACACTGAGACAACACTAGTCAAATATCACCACAAAGTCTCTGTAATATCACTCAAATAATATCTTAATAACACCTCAATTACACCACAATAACACCGTAACAATACATAATAATACTACAATAATTGTACAATAAAACCTCAAAAACACTATAATAATATCAAAATAACATCATAATAATACTAAAATAACACCAGTCGAATACAACTACAAAGTCGCCACAATACCACTTAAATAATATAAAAATATCACATTAATAACACCACAATAATACCATAATAATATCATAATAACACTGAAACAACAACAATCGAATATCATCACAGTCTGACGTAATATCACTCAAATAACACCTGAATAACACTACAATAATATCACAATAACACAATAATAACACTTGAATAACACCAGTCGAATGTCACCATAGAGTCGTCTCAATACCATCCAAATAACACTTTAATAACACACCACAATAACATCATAATAAAACTGCAATAACATCACAAGAACACAAGTCGAATATCACCATAATGTCACTCTACTAACACCACAATAACAACTACAATAATACAAAAATAATACCGGAATAACACAAAAAAGAGCATTATCATGGCATGAAAACGCTAAAATAAAATTCAACATGAAAACAACATAAGCCTCACAAAAACAAAAGTCAAATAACACCACATAACCGCCATAATAAAACTCCAATAACACAACAAGAAAACCAGCGGAATAACACTCCAATAAGGCCACAATATCACTTCAATAATACCATAATTACACTCAAATATTAACAAAATACAATATCAATCCCACCTCAATACAACCATAATACAAATCTAGTAACACCACAAACTACTAAAATACTACCAGAATAATAAGACAATACTACAAAAATAAGATCACTACAAAAAAATTCACCATTAACATTAAATACTGCTAAAAAGATCATCACCACATGAAATTTTACCTTCACAAAATCATCGCAAAAAGTAACAAAAGAAATATAAACATCGATTCAGAGTACAAAGGAAATCAAGCAAATATAAATTGATGTCGACGTTTTAAATGCAGCTAAACTCACCTCCATTTCAAACTTCTCGCCATTATTTTCAGACTTCATCATCAATATTTCTCTTCCTCCAAGACATAGGGACTGCGAAAGTTATGCGACCGACGACCGACAATGCGAGAGAGATTTCAAACGAACCAAATCATAGATACCAAAATCGCACGTGAATAGACCCTATCTGATGGTGATAGAAGAAAATGATTATTGATTCGGTGCGCAGGGTTTTGTTTACGAAGAAATGGGCTAGGTCAAGCCAGATCATGCATTAAAATATAGAACATTTAACTTTTTATTCAGTAGGTCCGACGCTTACACGTGACGTTCATTGGAGTCTGAACCCATAGCTGCGTCCGGACTCCATATATAATATTTTCTCTGCCTCGTGAGGGAGAATAGGCCCTGCGTGCGTAAGAAGTGAATGGAATAGGCTGGGAGCGATAGTATTAGTTTATTATTTTTTTATTTTTTTATTTTTTAACAAATAACACAGGTGGCACAAGTTAATTGGCAAAGTGGACTGTGGAGCAATGCAGGAGATGGAGATTAACGGTGGAATTACGAGTGTATATATATATATATATATATATATATATATATATATATATATATATATATATATATATATATATATAATTATCTCTCAATTTTTAACATTTTATTTTATTATTATTTTTAAAGAAAAAAATTAATTCAAATGTCTCGATTTACGTGCTAAGTATTTGTGTGTTATAACCAATTAAAATGGGAGACACCCGCAGGTAACTCAGAGCAACCTGTTTTGTGATAGGTGATGATTTTGGCAACTTTGACTATGATCGAAGCTATTTGAGCCCAATTGCATGGAAGCATCAGAAATCTGTCATTTTTCGTCCAGTTTGGTTATTTGGATCACGAATGATCCCCTAACTAATTTCAACATTCTGGATGTGCTCGTGCGCTCCATTTTGTGATCAAATATCATTCAAGCAACTTCCGTGACGACTGGTATAGTTCAGATTTGATTCACGCGTCTAGTATTTACAGTTTTGTCATTGTGGGCATGCTTTCACCATTCGATCGTGAACGACCGTCTTTTAGGTAATTTCAACGCTTTGAACACGATGCTATACTGTTTGTCACTCTCCCTCTTGTCTTATATCCAATCAATTTTTTGTGAAATAAACATGAGGGTGAATAAAGATAAAGTGGAGCAAGCAACGTTAAAAAAAAATAGCAAGATGGAAGTTGGGATGGCGCATGACAAGGAAAACTTACATGTTTTATTCTTCCAGCTACTATTCTATTTTGTATTGTTCATTATTGTTGTCATATCAATATCAACATGGATTAAAACAAAGCAAAATTATGACAAAAACGCATAGATATCTCTTTTGAGCTATGATCACCAAAACTTTCATTTTAAGCAAATGGGATAGGACTTAACCACATTCCTTCATGGAGTTAGCCAATACCAATTCAAACTTTATTCGCAAAGAAACAATAAACATCAATATTACTATATTAAAATCAAATAGCTAAACAAAAACAAGCATAATTAATTGTAGTAGGGAGTATGTTTTAATCATAAACTATTCGTGGAATAGTGTTCTCCCTAAGTCAGAGTTACATGTACAATCAGAAACATGCATAATACTTTTAAAGATTGAATTCACCTTCTCATGCTTAGGGAAAGTGGTAATGTATGATGTGTAAATACACAAGAATAGATCAGTATGTATGTAGATCTTCCTTATTTGTCTTAATCTAAAACCCATAAATAGTACAAGCTATATTACATTCCATTGGCATAAACTGCACTAGCGCTAACATCAAATCTTTTCAACAATTCAGCTGCCAACATCCAAATACATGCTAAAGAGTAAAGGCAACTCTATATTGTTTGACGTGCCACTTACAGGTCGTCCATCGGGGTTGGAGTTGGAATACTTGAGCTTGTTCTTCTTCCTTCTAGAACCTCAAGCCTCTTAGCCTTCTCTTTCTCCAGCAAATAGGTTTGTTGGGCCTCAGGCATGGCCGTCATGATAGCATGCAATCTAAGGTTCATTTCATCTAGCTTCTCGATCAGCTTGTCATTCGTGAACATGCCGACACACACGCTGCTTATCGTCTGCCAGCTTTCACTTAGAGGTAAGATAATGATCACAGCTGAACCAATTGTTCCCCAAGCAATGGCTATAATTGCCCATAATGTGAAATAACCCAAACTGAATTGCCCTGTATTCAGCAATCAATAATGCATGCATGATTGAATCAGCGATCATTAATGAGGGTGGCAAGTTTTATACTTACTAGTCTTAAATTAAGAAAAAATTACCTGCAGGAAGAGTAAGAAGAGGCCAGATGATAGCAATGATGGCAGTAAAAGTGATACCCCATTTCATAATCCAAGCCTTGGCTCTCATCAGCTTCTCCTCCCCGAACTCCTCATCAGGTAAATCACCTTTCATCTTCTCTACTGTAGTTATCTGCCTGGTGGTTTCCCAGTCGTACTTCTGAGGCCACAAAAGACTTGAAGCTGCATGAATCAGTCCGCCGATGAGGATAGACACAAGGTTCCCAGCGAGCATGGGAGCATTCCTACCAGTTGTATCAAGGTCAATGCGGCCATATTCGATTTTTGTTACTGTTAACCAAGTCATTACACCAATGATACAGCCACTTATCGTTCCAGCAACAGCACCAAATGCATTGGCCTTCCTCCATAGAAGCATGAAAGCTATGGGAATGACTGCAGAACCAACGAGTATTCCCATGGCCAGGTACATCCAGCCAAGGGAGACTCCAGCCTTGTTCAAGATCACAGCGAGAAATCCCATGAAACATCCAAAACCAAGAACGACTCCACGGGATACTTTGAGGATCTGCTTTCCTGTAGCATCAGGGTTTATATAGGTGCGATAGATATCATATGTGCACAACGAAGAGACTGCTATCAGTTCAGAGGAACCAGCGGAAGTGACAGCCCTGAAAATGATAATTGATTGTCCACTTCAGGTTAACCAATTAAGCACTTCTATACATTCAGCGGAAGTTAGTGTACACTGAAGGTCCCCGGTTAGGGTATAGAAAAAGAATCTCTGTAAATGCAATAGTAGAATGTTTGTTGAGTTTTAAAAATAGTATTAACTTTCAACTACATCCAACCAAATAATGAAATCTAATAAACTCATCGTTTTTCAAAACATGATATCTAATTTCAAGCAAACGAAAAACTTACATAAATAGCATAGTCAATAGAAGCACAGATCCACCTTTCCCCATCAGGGCAATTGCAGTAGCAGGAGGAACCAAGCCATGCCCAGCTTCACTTGCCGTTAGTGGAAGATCAAGGGCAAGCGCTCCGAGGCCCAAAGAGGTTGCCAGTGAAAAGGGTACTGCAAACCAGACTAGTCCACCCAATAAGTAGCCTTTGTGGGTGGAGGATGGACGAGCAGCTATGGCACTAACCCAATAGCCCTGCATACTTAATCATTTAGCATAATTAGAAAAAAAGCTAAATTAAAAAAAAAAAAAAGAAGAGTAGTAGGTTCAAAGACAGACAAAATTAATTACATTGTCCACAAAGACTGTGCCGAAGTTTCCAACAATATTGATGATACCAAAAATAAGGCCACCAGAGCTTAACATCGTCAGGTATGATCCTTTATGGTTCCCACGTACAGGCCCACAAGCTTGACCTCTATGAGAAATGGGTTCTCGACATATTCTAGATTTGCTAACAACCTCTAATAAGCGATGATAGACAACTTTCGGGCTTCCTAGCTCACTGCTCGCAGTGTAAACCAAGTAAACAAAGATGACCAACACAATGTGCACTGCAAAATAATAAAAAAAGGAAGTTTTTCATAAAAGTTCTAGAAAAATAAGAAATGGATCTTTATTTACCAGCTGGGTTGGTTAGAATAAAAAATAGACAAAGTAGCCCTCCTTTCAGTCAGATAATTCGAAATGGGACTTTATGCATCATAGCATAGTTTCAGTCAGTAAAGGAACTAGTATTGCCAAATATTGCAAATAGTTTCAGTCTTTATTTGTCAAAATATTGCCATATAACAATTGGAGAACATAAATTCTACAGACACAAACTAAGAGAGTCCAGCGAAATTTACTTCTTTTAACAAAAACGCAATCCATGTAATAAACCATTCAATAATGGGATGAAGTACCTATAACAGAATGAATGTAGCTTGCCAAGAAGGTGGCCTTTAATCCTCCTGCTAATGTATAAACTACAACTCCAAGAGGGATCAAAAAGCTTGCAGCATATATGTTTACACCAGTAAGAGCATTAACCACTGCAGAACCTCCCAGAAGCAGCATTGCGGTCACAATTATATTTGTCATGAAACAAAATACAAGGAACACAATATGTGCAGCAGTTCCCCACCTGTACATGTAGGCAAACAAAATAAAAACTAAAAATTGTGTTATTAAGACAAGAGAGATAAATCTGAATCTGTCGTGACAAAATTAGTGTGGTATTTAAGGTTACCGAGCTTTGACAATTTCACAGACTGTGTGTGCATTAGGAGCCTTTCTTTTGATCTCAATGGCCATGATACCAAACAAAATCACCTGAATACAAGAAACATAAGAACTTTCTCATATTTTCTTCAATTTTCGATATATACTTCCCTGAAGAAATGAGATAAGTGACCTGAATGGTAGCACCACTAGCATACCAAAATGGGCCGCTGATTCCATATTCCCATGCAACGTTAGAGCTTTGCAATATTGTTGCAGCCCAAGTCCACTTAAGAAGAAGCAAAAAAAAATTAAAAATTAAAAATTAAAAAAAAGTGAAAACATTTTCCAATATTCCAGTGTTACCAGCAGAACATCTCCTGAGTGCTAATTATTACCTGTGAAACAATAACGCTTGCTATGAGCCCAGTTTTGACATTTCTTCCAGCCGTATTAAACCATTCAGATGTGTGGCGAGACCCAACATATCTCTTCTCCAACCACACCTGACCTTGTTTTCACAAGTAACACATGTCAAGAATCATCAATATAATAATTTGAAGAATCCCTTCGGTAGATGAAAGTGCCCATTACTATTTTAACTTGAATAATTATTTGATTAAAACCAAAATGAGAAGCGACCTTTTTATTTAGTCAACAAATTTAAGAAAAAAACAACACATGCAAATAGTATTTCATAATGTTAATAAGAAATTTTCTAGGCATTCATTCATACTTTTGTTGAGATTACTTTAAAAAATGATGATGAAGGATAATCTCACGTCAGATGTCAAAATTAAAGTTGCGTTTCCTTTGGTGAAACTTATTAGAAGATTAGCCACTCTTAGAATTGTTGCAATGTAAGTTTAACTTCAAAAAAAAATTTCCGACCGCCAAATTTATATTTTACTAAAAAATCATATTATAAATAATAAGAACCCATACTTACTAGATAAATCATAAGGCTGTTAAGCCAAAGCAGGATACAAATCAATGGTTCAAAATTTGGGTTGCTTCAGATAATAAATACACTGATAAAAGATAGGGAATAAGTGTCCTATAGAGCATAGTTATGGATCATAAAAGCCACTCCATGATTTTTTTTATATCATTTTCTGACAAAATACTTCAGGCGAAAGCTACCACTAAATGCATAATGGATGATTATCTGCTATATGTAAGAACACAGATGTGGACAACAGTTTCTTACGTGAATGATATAACATCTCCTAAACGCTGTGAAATTAGACTCTTAAATAATGAGATCTTCCTATATGGTTGTTTGTTTCAATATAAACTGCATTAGGTATAATGCTTATTACATGCATGGAATCAGCTCTTTCTTAAGGGTAGTTACGTAGACAAATTACTATTAAATAAAATTTAAAAAAAAATCATTCGCTCAGAATAAAGTCAAACATTTCTTTTCCAATGTTTTTATTTTCTAATTTAGTATTAGGTAAAATGATTTACTAAGAGAGGTGCTGCAAAATCACATATTTATTTTGCAACATATTATAATAAATTTTAAATTTCAAATAATTGACCTAGTAAGATCTTCATTTATTGCCCAAGGTCTAGAAAATTGCATTAAAGAGATAAAATCGTATGACCTATTGGACCAATAATATCTCAAAGATTAAGAATTTGTGTTGTGACACTTTAAAGCTCAAAACTCACTTGATAGTAGCACAAATTTTAATCGTGATTTCCATTAACTCAAGAATGTCTTAAAATTATATACTCATGCATAATATACATAAACTTATTTAGTAAAATAATTGTTTTAATTAGAAAATTTGGCTAAAATTAGCTTGCAATTTGACTTTTTTAACTCACATTGAACTGAACTCATGTCTTTATAAATTGTATAACAAAAATATGTCAGACTGAATCTCTCATAGAGACGACAAAAATAAGTTAAACTGAATCCCTTAGAGAGATGTCCCACAGTCAGGACGATACGCAGTCTGGACGACCCCAACCCGAAATACCATAGTCGGGACCACCCACAGCTTAAACAACCCACGGCATGGATGACAAGCAGCTTGGACGACCCACAACCTGGACGACCCGCAACCTGGACGACCCACAGTCTAGATGACCAGCAGCTTGGACGACAAGCAGCTCGCGACCTGTAGTCTGGACAACCCGCAACTTGGATGACCAGTAGACTGGACAACCAACAGCCTGGATGACTCGCAGCTTGGACGACAAGCTCATACATATAAAATATCATAATTACCCTTGTAACGTCACCACAAAAGTAAGAGAAAACATGTAACTTTATATATTGCGCCCTCTACCCTATAAATACGGGATCATTTTATGAATAGAACACGTTTGAGAAGTCTGGGAAGACCCTATAATATTGTATGTTATTATGCATTTCTCTCTCTCTCTCTCCTTACGCTCTATTCCTTGGGAGTGAGTCACGGACAAATTAAGATTCAAAATCCTAAAAAGTGTGGTAAGTATGGATTATGCCACAAACAAGAAGAGAAGTAACATGAGGAGAAGAACAGAGGATTAAGTTCGAACTAGCTAGCCCCAATTTGGTCGGTCCAGGTCCCAATCGACCCAATCAGGACGATGTAAAGTCTGGACGACTCATAGCCTGGACAACCAGGAACCTAGACGACCAGTAGCCTTGATGACCTGCATCTTGGACTTGTAGTCTGGAGGAACCGTGGCCTGGATGACTAGCAACCAGGACGACCCACAACCGGGACAATACGCAGCCTGGACGGCCCGCAGTCTAGACAATCGACTTTACATGGATAATCGGCCTAGTTGAGCTGACCGATTTGGGTCTGCCGACACTCGGCCTCCCACATTCAGCCACATCCAATCAACTACATCTGCTCGACCACCTCCATTCAGCCGCTTGCATGCGGCTAGAAAAATAGATACAAAAACTGATGACATTTCAAGGAAAATCTCCCATAACTTTATTTTTTCATTATTTTTTTCCATTAATATGCATATAAAGAGTTTGCCACAAGCAATCCGAAAAATTTGCCCTCACAAGCAAGTATTTAAAAAGTAAGGGGGAAATCGTCACCAATTTTTGGACTCTACTCGACGCCCAAACATGGATAAAAACCAATGTCTACTAACTCAACACAGGTCAAGCTCTAAGATGATTCTCTGCCCATTAGCGACAAGATCTGTGATGAGTAGCGTGCAAATCACCCTAGCAGCTAGTTTGGACAATTACCCCAGTAAATACTACAATAAGATCTACTTAATACGTATGGCATAAGGAACAGCCCATCCAAGACGAGGACCTAATCAAGCAACCAAGAGATGAGTGGCATAAGACTTGGGTTAGGTTACAGCATCTCAAACTCAATCAATCAACTTTTTTGCCCGATTAGTTACTCGATTTTAGAACATCTTTCAAAATCACCACTCATTCTTATTTAAACAATTTTTTTTCTTGTTATTCCAGAGATGAACAAATGCTAGTTTCATTTTTATAATTATTTTATTCCTTTTATAGTTGTCATTCTGATATGGGGCATGCATATGAGCTGAACTGCGCGGTTCAGCCAGAGAGGTGAACCTACTCCAACAAGGAGGTTGGACCGGTCGGGCAGCCTTGAGTGGAATTCCCAACCCCTTCCCTCCTACCTACTTATTATAATTTTTTTTGTTTGTCGAGTTATGATTATTCTTGGTTTGTTTCAAATTTCTACCTGTAGGCTTCTTCCCTTGCTAGGGTAGTATCCAAGGACGGGTGATTCTCCGGCTGTATATTGCTTCGAGGTGGTGATTATCCCTTCAATTTCGTCCATGCTTCCCTCTTCCCTATTCCTAGCCACCAACCAACACCCTTTGCTACCCCTCCCTGTTCCTAATTGTTGGCCATCACCTCACCCACCTCTCCTAATCCTACCACCAGCCATCCACACCACCTCTTCCCAGCTCCTAATTGCTGGCCACCCTCTCCTACCCCTCCAAAACCCGCCGTCCCCCTTTTTCCCTACTCCTAGCCACCGGTCATCCTACAGCCTACTACTTATAGTGACATATTCCTTACCCCTTTCCACTTCAGCCTCTATTGTCGTCGTTATTATGTTTTTTCCTAGTTTATTTTGGTTCCTGATTATAATCTGATTTGGTTTGAGTGATAATATTGTCTCTATTTTGTGATTTAGATTAAATCTTGATATCATTTGGTATCAGAACTAACCTAACCCTAGTTCTATCATAGAGTTTCCTAACATCCGTCTTACGCTTCCACCTAGAAAATTTTCTTTTATCCTCAACCAACCCTTCCAAACTCGAACTCTAATCATGTCACCACAGAGATACATGTCAAAACCTACTCGTGACAAGATACAGAGAAAGATACGTCGGCTTCAACAAGGGCTCATGGATATTGATGATAGAACCCAGGCGGAGATTATCCTCGACTGTGATCTGGAGAGTCGAAGGGGAAACTGAGACTAGGACCTAAAATTTTTCTTTGGGGGGGGGGGGGGGACATAATCGACGAGGAATACCGGCCCCATTGCTTTAGAATTCAGTGTCATAAGAGGCTGAGAGAGTAGCCCACATATATAGGACGCATGGACTTCAGCATCAAAGTGTATCTATCAGAGTTTGATAGATGAATGGATCCATAGGACTTTATCGCATGACTATAATAGGTTAAGCAAATCTCATTGCGAGAGCGTTGGTTAAAGAGAGTAGTAGTCCATGTGTTGTCCCCACTTTTATGGTACCCAAGAAGGATGGTTCATAGCTGATGTGCATTGACAAAGAAGGTCATCAACAAGATTGCCATCAATTACTAGCTTACTATACCTCGCCTAGATGACCTCTTGGATCAATTGCACAGAGCCATCTTTTTCAAGATTGACTTACACGGTGGGTATAACCAGATCTAGATGAGGCCAAGAGAAGAATGAAAGACTGCTTTCAAGATACGATATGGTTTATAGGAGTGGACAGTTATATCATTTATACTATCAAACATGCCCAACACTTATAAGATTGATGAATCAGGTATTCCAGACCCAAATTGGGAAATTTATGGTGGTTTGCTTTGACGGCATGCTGGTATACAGTCAATCTAAGGAAGAGCACTTATAGCACTTGAGGGAGATATTCGAGGTATTGCAAGCAGAGAGACTATATGCCCATCCAAAGAAGTGTCACTTTATGACAAACCAGATGTATTTTAGGTTATATATTGTATAGTGCAGACATTCAGATGAATCTTACAATAAAAAAGGCCATTGTAAAATGGACTGCACTGTAATCGTTCATTGAACTAAGACAGTTTCTAGGACTAGCGTCATTTTACAGGCGATTCATCAGGAGCTTCAGTACCATCACAACCCCTCTACAGAGCTTTTGAAAGGAAAGAAATTCCAGTGGAAAAAGGCAGCACAAAATAGTTTCAATGCACTCAAGAAGAAAGTGACTCAGACACCAGTATTGGCATTACCAGGTTTCAACCAGCTCTTCGAGGTGGAGTGTGATGCATCTGGTGTGGGATAGAAGCGGTATTGAGCCATAGAGGTTACCCCATCATCTTTTCAAGTGAGAATTGGAATGATTCCAGGAGGAAATACTTGACTTACGACAAAGAGTTTTATGTTATTGTAAGAGCTCTTGAATGTTGGAGTCATTACCGGCTGACGAGCGAGCTCACATTGTTTGCAAACCATGAATCCCTGAAATTCTTAAATAACAAGAGTAAACTGAAGGGCAGGCACACCACTTGGGTGGAGTTCTTAGCATTGTTCCAATTCATGCTTACGCACAAGGCACGAAGTTAGAACCGAGTAGCAGATGCTCTGACCCGCATTCACTTGTTGATCACTACAATGTAGGCTCATGTCGTGGAATTAAGGTACTAAAGTAGCTCTACAAAACAAATGAAGATTTTGAGAAAATTTGGGAGTAGTGTCAAGAGAAGCCTATGGGATAGTACTAAAGAGTTGATGGATATTTGTTCCACCAGAGGGAGTACATTGTTTAGGAAAGTCATAGTGGAGGATTCGTCAGACACTTTGGCAGGGACAAGACACTTGCACTCAAGAGAGAACATTTCTTTTAGCCTTGAATAGTAAGAGATGTGAAAAGGCACGTCGAGAAATGTAGGATTTGTTAAATGACAAAGACCAGAGGGCATAATGTTGGGTTTTACACAACAATACTAGTGCCAATGGCACCATGGGCAAGTGTTAGCATAGACTTTGTGGTGGGTTTTCCGCGAACACAATGGAACAAGAATTCAGCATGGTCGTGGTGGATCGATTCTCAAAGATGACACATTTCTTACCGTGCCACTGGACACTGGATGCATCGCATGTCATCGACTTTATATTAGTGAGATTGTGAGATTGCACGGGATGCCTAGAACCATCACTTCAAACAGGGATGTCAAGTTACTGAGTCGCTCCTAGAAAACTTTATGGGGGAAACTAAGCACTAAGCTTCAATTCAGTTCTACGGCTCGCCCTCAGACGGATAGTCAGATGAAGATCGTGAACAAGAGCCTTGAAAATCTGCTAAGATGCATTGTTGGGAAAAATATTAAACAGCGGGATCTGATTATAGTGCAGGCCGAGTTTGCTTACAACAGATCTGTGAGTCACAGTATGGGACACACCCCATTTGAGATTATGTATGATCGCACCCCACTCACTCACCTGAATTGGTACCCCTCCTGCTGACATAAGAGATTAGCGAGGATGGTGAGGAACGAGTGCACCAAATTCAAAAGCTCCACAAGGATGTTGAGAAGAAAATCGCAAAATTGAACCGCAAGTAACAAGAACAAACAAACAAGTCAAGAAAGAATGTGACTCTTCGAGAAGAGGACCTAGCGTGGATCCGGTTGAAGAAAGAAAGGTTCCTAGCAGGAGCATTCAGAAAACTCTAGCTCCGAGACGATGAATATCTTAAAATACTTTAGAAGCTAAATGTTAATACGTATAAGATCGATCTGCTAAGGAACTACAATGTTTCTACCAGATTCAATGTAGCGGACCTGACACCGTACTAGGAAAACCTGGAAGTTTCAACAAATAAAGTCAAAGCATCCCCAAACTAGAGAGATTGATGTGGGGCGTGCATATGGGCTGAACCTCAACGTTCAGCCATATAGGAAGTTGGTCCAGAAGCGAGGCTAGATCGATCGACCAACCTTATACCGAAATTTTTGCCCCGTTTCCCCCTTCCCTCGTACCTATCTCTTATAATTTATTGTGTTTGCTCGGTTAAGATTATTCTTGATTTGTTTTAGATTTTTACCTGTAGGTTTATTCCCTTGCTAGGGTTGTATCCGAGGATAAGCGATGCTCCGGTTGTATCCTACTCTGATATGGTGATTATCCCTTTGATTCCCTCCACGCTTCCCTCTTCCCTACTCCTATCCGTTGGCAGATGATGCACGCGAGCAACGGTGAAGTAAATGCGTTCAATCCATGTCGTAGTCGGATTTATCAAATCTGGATTTATGTTGCACAGAAGATGGAACGGGAGAGAAAGAGACGGAACATGAGAGAATTGGATTTTAATGGAGAGTTGGTTTTAGTTTTATTTTTTCTTGGTGTTTAGCTGGATATAGGTTAAATCCATAGAAAAGTGTTCTACGAAACACCCCCATAGTGACACACATGCACAACGAAAGTTCTCCTTTAAAAATGTTAAAAATATGAAATAATCGAAAATCAATGACACATGCGAAAAAAGAGAAAAACAACAATGACTGGAGAAGTGCTAAAACCTAAAAGAGAGAGTTACCAGGAAAGATGTGAATAGGGCAAAGAAGGCTCCAAAGCCAAGGATGACAGAATAGCCAACACCTTGGTTGAGAACGGGTTTTCCCTCGAAGAAGCTGCTCTGCCGCACGCAGCTCCCATCCGCCGCCGCCGAGTAATACTTGGCCGAGAAACTCCCGAGTGGAGGGCACGGCACTGAGGAAGAAGCCATGTAGTTAGGGAAAACGGCACGCAAGCTCTTCGATCAACTTACCCCGATTATAGCATATTTATAGTAGAGTTTATTCATTAATTTAAACTTAAATTCAGTCAACCATCTAAAACCTTGGGGCAGCCGCGAATCTGCTGATAAGCTGCGGTGCCTACTATAAATTTTTATTTTTTTGAAAGATTATGATTGTTGCTAGAAAGTTCTCATCGTATTAGCGATGAGCGTGTGAACGTTATTTTCAAAATTGAAATGCATATCGCCAAAATGCAGTTTACCCAAACAAGACAGTTGCTAAAAAATGTTACCACACCAAATAAACTGTCTCAAACGGGCCCTAAATCAAATTTCATCACATTCTATTATCTTTTTCTTAGGTGAGGCCCTCTCCTCTTAGATACAAATCCAAGTTGAATAAATCCGGTTTTGAGCTCCTTGGGTTGTTTGGTTAATTCAAATTTATGAGATTACATAAATTATATTTAACAAAAATCAGAAATACAATCGAACACCAAAGTTAAACTAGTTACTTTTTTTATTATGCTCAAGCTTTCGTGGGGCCAACTGTTATTAATTTCAATACCAACATTTATCACAACAATATATTGCTCTTGAAAATTTTGATTTTATGTATCTATAAATATATCAAACTCTTTATTTTTCTAAGATCATATATTGGAAGCTTTATTTGTAAGAAAAATTGTTACTTTTATTTGCATAGCACTTATTTGAAGTTTGCATGAATTACATAAGTTTGAGAATAAAATTCTAAAAGATTTTCTTTAGGATTACATTATATTCAAATATAGAGTGAATGATATTCCAAATGTAGTGTGAATCATATTCAAGCAAGATTCGAAGTTGATTTTTATATGAATCAAATAAAATTTGAGCAAGATTCAAATATGATTTTAACATTGATGCAATGGATCTTTAAGGCACCCTAAATGGATAGGTAGTGAGTCTAAAATTTCGTATACGCTATCATGCATTTCATATATAATTTATATTAATTAGTGCACTTCTGAATGTCAAATACATCACAGGGTTGTATTATGGGAGAAGATATGGAGACAACGCAAAATTTGTCACTTGCATAAATTTGTCTAGTCTTAATCCTATCAAAATTACAAGTTAATGAGAGCTACATGATAGTCAATATAAGTCAATTCAACCGTAAAGAGATGTACAAGGAAGATTCCAAGACAATCAAAGTCAATAAAATTATCATACTAATCCACTCTCCTCAAAGAAAGAGTGTGCCTCCACATCACTAAGCAACCACTCAACCATTACATAACATGTACATCAGATAAGCGCCTGCAAGAATCTCAACGACATCCAATAGATCAACCGCATAAAGGAGTGAAGCTAAAAGAGGGCCCACAAACAGAAGACCAAGGGCCCATGGATGAAAGACTAAATATCCATCAGCGGAAGGCTAAAGGTTCAACACTATAGGGGTATGCGTTCGTTAGAGGAATATCGAATGACATGTCTCACTAGGTGTAGCCCACCCTAAGTCGGGGTTCAAATTCGATCGAGCGAAGGGCAACCAAACCAAGGACTAAAACTCATCGATCCAAGCAAAGGCTCCGATCTTTCTTCTCATAATCCAACTATAGGGAAGAACCCAGCATCGTCAGTCCCACAAACCACCTTGATATTCCTCATCCAAAATCAAGGACTATTCATCAAAGAACCACACGAAACACCCCAAAGGATCACCTCGTCAAAGAGTGAATTACTTGTCCGATTACGATGACTCAACCTCAGCACGATGGTCTGTCCTTGCTCCGTCGACCCGAAAGGATCACCTCATCAAAGACTGAATTACTTGAAGTTCGTGTTGATCACATTATTATTATTATTATTTTGAGAAATTGGAGGGAATTTAATCATAAACTCAACTTGGCTCACATGTGTGTCAAAAAACAGCTTAAGATTGGTTGTTCAATCTACTTACCATCAAGATCGAGGGCTCAATTTAAGAGTAACTGGTTATAGAAGGCTGCTACATAAGCTCCTTAAAGCATTGTTGGAGGAATCGTGACCTCGACCAGAGCTCGCAGGAGAAGGTATTGAAGAAGTCAGCAGCAGCTGGTTTCTATAACATATAGAGGAGACTTACGATGGGAGACATGTAGCTTTCGTGAAACGTGAAATTGCGTGTGGAGGAATGGTAAAATTTCTTTTCCTTTTTTCACGAAATAGGATCTAGGGTATAAGAAATGTCACCTTTCTGCCCCCCAAAAGCTATTATTGAATTTGTTAATGCATTTAATTTTGATTTTATATATCTATAAATATATCAAATCTTTATTTTTTTAAAGATCATATATTTGAAATTTTATTTCTAATAAAAAATTTATCACTTTGATTGCACAGTACTTATTTGAAATTCTTCTTCACTTTTGATTTGCATTAATGTGAAAGTAGAGTTCAACAAATGTTCATTAAGGTTAGGTTGTGTTCAAGTTTTATTAGAACATAGATTCCATTATGGGGCAAATATAGTTTGAATTATATTCAAGCAATGTTCAAACAAGGTTTGAACATTTATTTATGTGTATGTATTGTGATTTAAGACCTCTTATATAGTATATGTATTAAGTCAAAAATTTTATATATGTTATTGAGCTTGCAAGAGATTTAAATCTTTATTTAGAATCACCTGTTAATCTCAAATGCATTAAAGGATCATATTATGTGAGAAGAAAGGTATAGATAATTCAAGACTTGTCATATCAATAAATTGGCCTAGACTTGATCTTATCAAAGTTGCAAGTTAGTGAGAGTTACATGATGGTCAATATGAGTCGACTCTAGTATAATGGGATGGGATGGGATGGCCAGTAAGATTTCAAAACACTCCAAGACAATAATATTAATTGTCATTTTAGTCTGTTGTCCTCAAAAGGAGGAGGAGGTATTACACGCGAATAATCTAAGTACTAAATGGTGGTATTGTGGTGAATACAACTACAGCACCACCAAATTCACAAATCAGATATAATGGAAACTCTTCAGTATAAAGCAGAAACAGAGGGGATTACCAGTCGAACAGGCAACAACGGCAAATGTAAATCAGAAGATGAAAAGCAGTGAAGAGTAGTTCTCCTGCAAGCATATAAATGGCTTTTTAAGTTTTTCATTTACGCCACAAATTTGTCTAGATTCAATTTATTTTTAGGAACTAGGTGGCTCGGTAACAGGTAGTATACTTCGTAAAAATTGATTAAAAGAGTTGCTTTGCTCTCTAAACATTTAAATAAGCAACACTTCCTTTTCAGCAAGGAAGTTGCCTTCAAGCTGAAAGTAATGTTAGATTTCAATAACTTCTAAACACTAATTCTGATTGAAAAATGGATCAATTAAAGGGTTTTTTGGTTGCTTGCATTAGCAGGGTAATATAAGAGTATGGAGTTTTTAAATTTTGGCATTTGGTTGGATGGAATTTGAATACGATATAAAGTTTTAGTGAATTCAAAATTCAACTTTTAACTCAAATTTGGTATATTTGAAAATCGGTCATTCTCTGCTGAAGTTGATACCGCGCTCCACTCACACCACCGCTAACCGCCATTGACCGGCCGCCAACCATCATTGTTGCCAATCACCGGCTATTCCCACCCATCGATTCCAACTTCCTCTGAAATTTTTTATTTTATTTTAATTCAAATCAAACACAAATATCTGATCACATGGATATATTTCACTTCAAATCAAACAACTCTGAAACAAAACACTTTAATTACACTCCATTTCAATTAAGCATCATTCCTCTGTTACTTAGCAAACCAAAACTAACCATAAATAATTTTTTAAGAACTAAGAGATCGGTGGAGTTGACGGCTAGTTGGGTCGGAGTAGAAGGTGAGCCGGCGGTTGAGCGGGGCCGGTTTCAGCGAGAGAGGATGCCAGAAAGGAGAGCTAAGCGTTGAGTCGTTGCCTCGTGGAGAAAATATTACATCCAATAAAGTTTCACCATATGTAAATATGTAAGTGATGGACCCACTGAATATAAAATAAAAGGCTCTATATTTTAATGCATGATCCTATCCCATTTTTTTCAAAAACAAAACCCTCCGTGCCGAATCAATCTCCATTTTCTTCTCATGTAGGGTTTCACAGAGCATTATTCACCTGTCGTGTTATTATAATGTTATAGTAGTGTTATTGTGATTGTATTTTGGTATTGGTGCAGTGTTTTTGTCGTAGCACTGTCGTGTTATTCTGGAGATTTTGATAAAGAGAGGAAGCTTACTTAACATGGTGAAGATTAGAAAGCGGACACAGGAAAATCAGTTATAAATGTTAGTATTCATTAATAAAGTCAGTTTAAAGCCATCGGAGAATCAGTTAAGCATCAGACATAACCCACATACAAAGTTCATACCCGAATTCAACTCTAAATTTTGTCATTTCTGCTAGCCAGCCTAATTTGGTATTCCAATCAACTCTCTCAATTCGTACTAAAGTTTCCATATGTTCACAAACAAACATGACGTAGTCAACACTATTGGTTTGTGCATGAGTGCCATTAGCCATAAAAATTGGTTGTTTAGATAAATTGCTTCGAAAAGCTTTGCCAGTATCTTTTACAAATAATTTGATCTATAAGGTTTCGGGTTGAATTAAGTCTACAATACAAAAAAAATATGAACTGAATAACGAATCACTGAGCTTCTATTGAGTACACTTACAAAGCTGCATGTGATCGCCTTGTGCATCTTGTTGGGTAAATGGTCATAAAATCTCTACTTTTTTTTTTTCATCTCCCCAACCAACAATGTCCAGTGTTCTTTATCAACAATATGAAATAAACTAATTTATTCATTTTTTTTACATTTTCCTTTGTGATGTGTTGCACGGACACTAAGTTGTATGAATATAATGACACAAATGACATCGTGGAAGAAATATACAAATAAATATTGCATTAATTTTATAAAATTTAGTTGAACTTGAATAATTACCCAATGTTATGAATCATTATATATCTGCATAAAATAGCACAAATATCATTGTGGAAGAGGTTTACAAAAAAATTTTGTGCTAACTTTGCAAGATTTAGTTGAACTTGAATAATTACCCAATGTAATGGCGATACATATGGTATGTATAATGTTGGTGATTTATTCTCTTTTTTCTTCATTATTAAGAAAAAAACATCAAATATTCATTTGCAAACCACTCATTTGTCGGTATTTTATCAAGACTAGAACGACTTATTACCACTTGTCCTGCATCAATCATAATATCACTCATGCAATGTTAACACATAGTTTTTGTGATATTTAAATATAAGAGTATTGTGTAACAGAAAACTGTGAACATTTACTGACTTATCATTGTATCTGCTACAACAATTACTTGCCACATTTCAAGTGATATTTTTGTTCTACCGTAAAATTTGATAACTATCTCAGTTGGACAAGGCTACATGACCAAATATTAATTATCTATACTGTGGTTTTATTAGCATAATAACATGGTGCTATTGTCATGCAAATGTGCTTGTACGGTGATGTTATTTGTGACGTCGTATTGTGGTGTTATTAATGTAATAACATTGTGTTATTGTAATGCAAATGTGGTTGTATGGTGGTGTTATTTGTATTGTCGTATTGTGATGTTATTGTAGTTGTATTGTGATGTTATTTGTGTAATAATATGGTTTTATTTTCATAAATAAAAAGCTTGTCATTGCACAATGCAAGTAAAAACTATATGAAACAATGTTTATTACAGTTACATAAACTATTCAATGCAAGTACAAAAACAAAACCAAAACCACTTGGATGCTCTTTGTTGACTCTTACACTCTATGTTTTCCTCGTGTTATTCCGTTCAATTATATTATCTTACTTGAAAACACAAAGAGAAGTACATGAGTTGGCACCTTAAATCCTAAATCCTTACACAGGACTTGTTTCAAAATAAGTTAAACATCACAGGACTTTACATGGCAAGAGAGAGGGACTGCGGAAGCTATGCGTCTCACGACAAGCAGTGCGAGCGATTTTAGATGAACATAGCCTCCAAAATCACAGATAAATAAAGTTCTCTCTTGCGAAACCCTACTTGATGTCGATACAAGAGAATGGAAATTGATCGGCGTGAAGGGTTTTGTTTTCGATGAAATGGGCTAAATCAAGTCAGTTCATGCAAGAAATTAACTGCAAAATAATACTGCAATAACACCATAATAATTACACAATAACATCTCAGTAACATCACAATAATGTCGTAATAACACATCATAATAACATTGAAATAACAACAGTCAAATACCATTACTAGTTGCTGCAATACCACGCAAGCAACACTATAATAATATCATAATAATACCTCAATAACACCATAATAACACTGAAATAACATCAGTCGAATACCACCATAGAGCCGCCGCAATACTAGTCAAATAACACCACAATAACACATCAATAACACTTCAATAACTTCACAATAATGTCATCGCAATACCACGCCAACAACACCATAATCACACCACAATAATACCTCAATAATATCATAATAACACTGAAACAACATTAGTCAAATACCACCATAGAGCCACCGCAATACTAATCAAATAACACAATAATACCTCAATAACATCACAATAATAACACAATAATATCATAATAACACTAAAATAACATCAGTTGAATACAACCACAGAACCACCATAATACCACTCAAATAACACCTTAATTACATATCAATAACACCACAATAACATTGCAATAACATCTTAATAACGCCAGACAAACACCACAATAACACTTTAATAATGCCACAAAAACACTGCAATAATTCCTAATAACACCAAAAAAAACACCACAAAACACTGTAATAACACAATAATAACACCATTCGAGAATAACACCACAAAGCAGTCGTAATACCACTCAAATAACACCACAATAATACCTCAATAATACCATAATAATACTGCAATCACACCATAATAACACTACAATAACTGCACAATAACACCACAATACATTGCAATAACATCATACTAAAGTGAGATAACACCGGTCGAGAATACCACCACAACCATCGCAAAAACCACTCAAATATCAGCATAACAATACCACCGTAACACCAAATAACTTTATAATAATACCACGATAACACTATAATAGTACTGAAACAACACCAACCAAATATCACTACAGAGTCGCTGTGATACCACTCAAATAACACTTCAATAGCACCATAATAATACTGCAATAACACTATAATAACACAATAATAATTGCACAAACACCTTAATAACACAATAATAATTGCACAAACACCTTAATAACACCACACTAATACAACAATAACACCATTAAAAAACTGAAATAACAATAGTTGAGAATACCACCAAAGCCGCCGTAATACCACTCAAATAACACTATAATAACGCCTTGGTAACACACATCTCAATAATTCTAAAATAATATTGCAATAACATCATAATAACACCACAATAATGACATAATTACATCTCATTAACATCACAATAATATCACAATAACACCATAATAAAACAAAACTAACACCAGTCAAGAATATCACACAACCGTCGCAATACCACTCAAATAACACAATAATAACACCTCAGTAACACATAAATAACTTTACAATAATACTGCAATAACATTATAATAACAATTAAATAACACCAGTTGAATATTACCACAGAGCCACCGCAATACCACTCAAATAACACATCAATAAGGACACAATAATACGCAATAACACCAAAATAATATCACAATAATTGCACAATAACACATCAATAACACATCAATAACATCATAATACAATTGAAATAACACTAATCGAGAATATCACCACAACTACAACAATACCACTCAAATAACACCAAATAACCCCACAATAATACCACAATAAAACCATAATAACAGTCGAGAATACGACTACAGAGCCACCGCATATCACTCAAATAACACCACAATAATATCGTAATAACACCATAACAGCACCACGATAACTGCACAATAACACTACAACAATACCGCAATAACACAACAATAAAACTGAAATAACACCAGTCGAGATTACAACCGCAGCCACCACAATTCCACTCAAATAACACCTCAGTAACACCTTCATAACCCCGTAATAATACAACAATAACACATAATAACAACAATCGATAATAACACCACAAAACCATTCGTAATACCACTCAAATAACACCACAATAACACCTCAATAACACATCAATAACACCACAATAATATCGCAATAACACCATAATAATACCACAATAACTGCAGAATAATACATCAATAATATCACAATAATACTGCAATAACACCATAATAAAATTAAAATAAAATCAATCGAGAATACCACCACAGCCATTGTGATACCATTCAAATAACAACATAATAACACCACAATAATACCGCAACAACAACACAATAACACTAAGACAACACCAGTCGAATATCACCACAGAGTTGCCGCAATACCAGTCTAATAACACCATAATAACATTTAAATAATATTACAATAACACCATAGTAACACAATAATAACTGCATAATAACACCTCAATAACATCACAGAATATCACAATAACACCATAATAACACTGAAATAATATCAGTTGAATACAACCACAAAGTTGCCGCAACACCATTCAAATAACATCATAATAACACATCGATAACATCACAATAACACCACAAAAATACCGTAGTAATATCATAATAACACTAAAACAACATCAGTCGAATATCAACACAGAGCCGCCACAATATCACTCAAATAACACAATAATAACACATCAATAACACAACAACAATACCGATGTAACACAATAATAACACTGAAATAATACAAGTCCAATACTACCATAGAGTCGCAGCAATACCACTCAAATAACATCTCAATAATACTACAATAACATTATAATAAAACTGCAATAATATATCAACACAGAGCCGCCACAATATCACTCAAATAACACAATAATAACACATTAATAACACAACAACAATACCGATGTAACACAATAATAACACTGAAATAATACAAGTCCAATACTACCATAGAGTCGCAACAATACCACTCAAATAACATCTCAATAATACTACAATAACATTATAATAAAACTGCAATAATACCACAATAACATCAGTCAAATATCACCATATAACCACCACAATAACACTACAATAACACCACAATAACACTATAATAACACCGCAATAACACTACAATAACACCGCAATCTTACTGCAATAACACAAAAAAGTGCATCATCATAGCATGAAAACACCCAAAATAAAATTCAGCATGAAAAAAATATAAACCTCATAAAAATAGTAGTTGAATACCGACACATAACCGCCACAATAAAACTACAATAACACCACAAAAACATCAGTCCAATAACACTCCAGTAATGCCACAATACCACTCAAATAATACCACAATTATATTCAAATATGAACAAAATATAAGCTCAGTCTCACATCAATATAACCAAAATACTAATTTGGTAATACCGCAAAGTACTAAAATACCACCAGAATAATATGACAAGACTACTAAAATAAGATCACAAGTTTAAAAAATTCATCATTAACATTAAATACCGCTGAAGAAAACAACACCAGAATAACCATACCTCCAAAAAATCATCACAAAAAACTCTAGAAAAGTAACAAAATATCAGAGTACAAAGGAAATCAAGTTAACATAAATTAATGTTGATGTTTCAAATGCAGCTAAACTCACCTCCATTTCAAATTTTTTGTCATTATTTAAGATTTCATTATCAATATTTCTCATCCTACGAGACACAAGAACAACGGTAGCTATGCCTCCGGCGACGGACAGTGCGAGAGATTTCAGATGAACTAAACCCTAGCTACCAAAATCATAGGTGAATAACACTCTGTGAAACCCTACTCGATGGTAATAGAAGGAAATAGAGATTGATTCCGCGCGGAGGGTTTTATTTTCAAAGAAATGAACTGAGTAAGGTCTGGTCATGCATTAAAATATAAAGCTTTTCATTTTTATTGAGTGGGCCCACCGCTTACACGTGGCGAAATTTCATTGAATTCCGAATGCAGCTATGCATCTGGACTACTGATGTAATATTTTCTCGTGATGGAGAATAGGAGAGAAGAAAATTAAGGTAGGGCCTGTGTGCGTAAGAAGCAGGTGGGTGGAATGGACTAGGAGCGATAACATTAGTTTATTTTATTTTATTATAATTTTTTTTAACAAATAACATAGGTGACATAATTTGATTGGCAAGGTGGCGGTGCAACGGTGAAGGAGATAGAGATTGGTGGTAGAATTACGAGTATATATATATATATATATATATATATATATATATATATATATATATATATATATATATATATAAAACATAGTTTTATTTTTAATTTTATTTTATTATTATTTTTAAAGCGAAAAATTTAATTCACTTGTCTGAATTTAATATTTGTATGTTACAACCAATCAATATGGTACTCGCTCGTAGATAAAATCGATGTTCCAGACGAGCTCGACTGATCCGTTTTGTGATAGGAGGACATTTTGACGACTTCGATTATGATCGAAGCTATTTGAGCCCAATTGCATGGGACACATCAAACATCTTTCATTTTTGTCCAGTTTGGTTTTCTCGATCATGAATGGTCCCCTAGCTAATTTCAGCATTTTGGATGTGATCGTGCGGTCCATTTTGTGATTGGACATCGCTTAAGGAACTTCTGTGACAATTGATATGATTTAGATTTGATTCACGTGTCTAGTATTTACAATTTGTTATTGTGATCATGCTTTCACTATTCGATCATGAACGATTGCCTTTTAGGCAACTTCGATGCTTTGAACACGATGCTATAGTGTTTGTCGCTCACGCGCTTCTCTTATATCCAACCGAATTTTTGTGACATATACATGAGGGTCAACAAAGATAAAAAGGGGCAAGCAAACCTTTAAAGAGTAGAAAATTGGAAGTTGGGGTGGCGCATGACGAGGCAAACTTAATGTATTATACTTAAAATTAATATTTATTTTGTATTGTTCATTATTGTTTTCATGTCAAAATCAAAATGGATTAAAACAAAACAAATTATGACAAAAAGCATAGATATCTCTTTTGAGCTATGATCACCAAAACTTCTCTCTAAGGAAATGGGATAGGACTTACCAAAATTCATTCATGGAGTTACTCAATACCAACTCAAAACTTTATTCTCAAAGAAACAATAAATATGAATATAAATTTATTAAAAATCAAATAGCTAAACAAAAACAAGCATAATAAATTGTACTAGGAGCCTGTTTTAATCATAAACTATTCATGGAATACTGTTCTCAAAAACTCGAGTTACATGTAGAATCAGAAACATGCATAATATTTTTTTGGGGCATTTACATACATACCACCCAATTCCTATGTATTTACATATCTAACACCTAAACTTTTAACTTTTACCTCATAAATAGTACAAGCTATATTACATTTGATCTAATCAACATATTATTTTCCATTGGCTGAAAACTGCACTAGCGCTACCATCAATCTTTTCAACAATTTCAATTACCAAAATCCAAATACATGCTAAAGAGTAAAGGCAACTCTATATTGTTTGATATGCCACTTACAGCTCCTCCATCGCAGTTGGAATTGGAACACTTGAGCTTGTTCTTCTTCCTTCTAGAGCCTCAAGCCTCTTAGCCTTCTCTTTCTCCAGCAAATAGGTTTGTTGGGCCTCAGGCATGGCTGTCATGATTGCATGCAGTCTAAGGTTCATTTCATCTAGCTTCTCCATCAGCTTGTCATTCGTGAACATGCTGACGCACACGCTGCTTATCGTCTGCCAGCTTTCACTTAAAGGTAAGATAATGATCACAGCTGAACCAATTGTTCCCCAAGCAATAGCTATAACTGCCCAAAATGTGAAATAACCCAAACTGAATTGCCCTGTATTCAGCAATCAATAATGCATGCATGCTTGAATCAGCAGTCTTTAATGAAGGCGGCAAGTTTTATACTTACTAGTCTTAAATTAAGGAAAAATTACCTGCAGGTAGGGTAAAAAGAGGCCAGATGATAACAATGATGGCAGTAAAAGTGATACCCCATTTCATAATCCAAGCCTTGGCTCTCATCAGCTTCTCCTCCCCGAACTCCTCATCAGGTAAATCACCTTTCATCTTCTCTACCGTAGTTATCTGCCTGGTGGTTTCCCAGTCATACTTCTGAGGCCACAAAAGACTTGAAGCTGTATGAATCAATCCGCCGATTAGGATAGACACAAGGTTCCCCGCGAGCATGGGAGCATTCCTACCAGTTGTATCAAGGTCAATGCGGCCATATTCAATTTTTGTTACTGCTAACCAAGTCATTACACCAATGATACAGCCACTTATCGTTCCAGAAACAGCACCAAATGCATTGGCCTTCCTCCATAGAAGCATGAAAGCTATGGGAATGACTGCAGAACCAACGAGTATTCCCATGGCCAGGTACATCCAGCCAAGGGAGACTCCAGCCTTGTTCAAGATCACAGCTAGAAATCCCATGAAACCTCCAAAACCTAGAACGACTCCACGGGATACTTTGAGGATCTGCTTTCCTGTAGCATCAGGGTTTATATAGGTGCGATAGATATCATATGTGCACAACGAAGAGACTGCTATCAGTTCAGAGGAACCAGCGGAAGTGACAGCCCTGAAAATGATAATTGATTGTCCACTTCAGGTTAACCAATTAAGCACTTCTATACATTCAGCATAAGTTAGTGAACACTGAAGGTCCCCGGTTAGCGTATAGAAAAAGAATCTCTGTAAATGCAATAGTAGAATGTTTGTTGAGTTTTAAAAATAGTATTAACTTTCAACTACATCCAACCAAATAATGAAGTCTAATAAACTCATTGTTTTTCAAAACATGATATCTAATTTCAAGCAACCAAACGAGGAAAAACTTACATAAATAGCATGGTCAATAGAAGCACAGATCCACCTTTCCCCATCAGGGCAAATGCAGTAGAAGGAGGAACCAAGCCATGCCCAGCTTCACTTGCCGTTAATGGAAGATCAAGAGCAAGCGCTCCGAGGCCCAAAGAGGTTGCCAGTGAAAAGGGTACTGCAAACCAGACTAGTCCACCCAATAAGTAGCCTTTGTGGGTGGAGGATGGACGAGCAGCTATGGCACTAACCCAATAGCCCTGCATACTTAATCATTTAGCTTAATTAGACAAAAAGCTAAATTTTTAAAAAAGAAAAAAGAGTAGGTTCAAAGACGGCCAAAATTAATTACATTGTCCACAAAGACTGTGCCGAAGTTTCCAACAATGTTGATGATACCAAAAATAAGGCCACCAGAGCTTAACATGGTCAGGTAGGATCCTTTATAGTTCCCACCTACAGGCCCACAAGCTTGAGCTCTATGAGAATTGGGTTCTCGACATATTCTAGATTTGCTAGCAACCTCTAATAAGCGATGATAGACAGCTTTTGGGCTTCCTAGCTAACTGCTTGCAGCGTAAACCAAGTAAACAAAGATGACCAACACAACGTGCACTGCAAAAGAATTAAAAAAAAAAAAGGAAGTTTTTCATAAAACCAAGTTCTAGAAAAATAAGAAACAGATCTTATTTATCAACTGAGTTGGTTAGAATAAACAAAATACAGAGTAGCACTCTTTTCAGTCCGATAGTTTGAAATGAGACTTTATGCATAGTAGCATAGTTTCATAGTCAGCAAAGGAACTAGTATTGCAAAATATTGCAAATAGTATCAGTCTTTTTTTGTCAAAATATTGCCAAATAATAATTGGAGAAAATAAATTCTACTGAGACAAACTAAGTCAAGCGAAATTTACTTCTTTTAACAAAAACGCAATCCATGTAATAAACCATTCAATAATGGTATAAGGTACCTATAACAGAATGAATGTAGCTTGCCAAGAAGGTGGCCTTTAATCCTCCTGCTAATGTATAAACTACAACTCCAAGAGGGATCAAAAAGCTTGCAGCATATATGTTTACACCGGTAAGAGCATTAACCACTGCAGAACCTCCCAGAAGCAGCATTGCGGTCACAATTATATTTGTCATGAAACAAAATACAAGGAACACAATATGTGCAGCAGTTCCCCACCTGTACATGTATGCAAACAAAATAAAAACTACAAATTGTGTTATTAGGACTAGAGAGATAAATCTGAATCTATCGTGACATAATTAGTGTGGTATTTAAGGTTACCGAGCTTTGACAATTTCACAGACTGTGTGTGCATTAGGAGCCTTTCTTTTGATCTCAATGGCAATGATACCAAACAGAATCACCTGAATACAAGGAATATAAGAAATTTCTCATATTTTCTTCAATTTTTTATATATACTTCCTTGAAGAAATGAGACAAGTGACCTGAATGGTAGCACCACTAGCATGCCAAAATGGGCCGCTGATTCCATATTCCCATGCAACGTTAGAGCTTTGCAAGATTGTTGCAGCCCAAGTCCACTTAAGGATAATAAAAAAAAATTATAAAAATAAAAATGATATTGTGTGAAAACTTTTTCAAATATTCCAGTGTTAGCAGCAGAACATCTCCTAAGTGCTAATTATTACCTGTGAAACAATCACACTTGCTATGAGCCCAGTTTTGACATTTCTTCCAGCCGTATTAAACCATTCAGATGTGTGGCGAGACCCAACATATCTCTTCTCCAACCACACCTGACCTTGTTTTCACAAGTAACACATGTCAAGAATCATCAATATAATAATTTGAAGAATCCCTTCGATAGGTGAAGGTGTCCGTTACTTTTTCAACTTCAGCAATTCATTGATTAAATCAAAAATGAGAAGCGAACTTTTAATTTAGTAGAAAAATTAAGACAAAAATAGCACATGCAAATAGTATTTCATAATGTTAATAAGAATTTTTCTAGGAACTTATTCATATTTTTTGTTGAGATTTACATGATAATGAGGGATACACATCAGATGTCAAAATTAAAGTTGAGTTTCCTTTGGTGAAACTTACTAGAAGATTAGCCACTCCTAGAATTGTTGCAATCTGAGTATGTTTAACTTTAAAAAAAAATTTCCAACCGCCAAGTTTATATTTTACTAAAAAAATCTCATTATAAATAATAAGAACCTATACCTACTAGACAAAATGATAAGGCCTGCTAAGCTAAAGCAGAATACAAATAAAAAATAATAAATACACTGACAAAAGATAGAAGAATAAGCGTCCTATAGAGCATGGTTATGGGTCATAGAAGCCACCTCATAAATTTTTTATATCATTTTCTGACAAAATACTTCAGGCGAAAGCTACCAATAAATGCCTAATGGAAGATTACGTAAGGCTACAGATTTGGACAACAGTTTCGTACGTGAAGGATATAACATCTCTTAAACGCAGTGAAATAAGACTCTTAAATGATGAGATCTTCCGATATAGTGGTTTGTTTCAATACAGACTGCATCAGGTATAATGCTTATTACAGGCATGGTATCAGCTCTTTCTTAAGTTTTACTTAAACAAATTACTATTAAATAAAATAAAAAAAATCATTGGCTGAGAATAAAATCAAATATTTCTTTTACAATGTTTTTATTTTCTAATTTAGTATTGGGTAAAATGATTTACTAAGAGAGTTGCTGCAAAATCACATATTTATTTTGCAACATATTAAAATAAAATTTAAATTTCTAATAATTCACCTATTAAGATCTTCATTTATTGCCCAAGGTCTAGAAAATTGTATGACCTATTTCACAAAAGTGGTCAATAATATCTCAAAGATTAAGAATTTGTGTTGTGACACTTTAACACTCAAAACTCACTTGATAGTAGCTCAAATTTTAATCATGATTTCCTTCAACTCAAGAATGTCTTATAATTATATACCCATGCATAATATATATAACCTTATTTAGTAAAATAATCATTTTAAGTAGAAATTTTGGCTAAAATTAGCTTGAAAATTGACTTTTTTTAACTCACATTGAACTGAACTCATGTCCATATAAATTGTATAACAAAAATATGTTAGACTAAATCCATCAGAGAGACGATAGAAATATATTGAACTAAGTCTCTCAGAGAGATGGCCCGCAGTTGGGACGACATACAGTCTAGACAACCCGCAACCCGAAATACTGTAGTCAGGACGACCCACAGCCTAAAAAACCCGCGGCATGGATGACACGCAGCCCGGATGACCCGCAGCTTGAAAGATCCACAGTCTAGATAACAAGCAGCCTGGACGACAAGCAACTTTGACGACCTGCAGTCTAGACTACCCACAACTTGCATGATCAGCAGCCTGGACAACCAACAACCAGGAGGACCCGAAGCTTGGACGACATTCTCATGCACGTAAAATATTAGAATTACGCTTGTAAAGTCCCAATCAAAGCAAGGGAAAACATGTAGCTTCAAATATTGTTCTCTCCGCCTTATAAATAAGGGATATTTTATCAATAAAACCGGTTTGAGAGGTCTGAGAAGACTTTATAGTATTGTTCATTATTGTGTGCTTCTCTCTCTCTCGTCTTACAGTCTATTCATTGGATGTGATTCACAAACAAATTCAGATTTAATATCCTAAAAAGTTTGGTGAGCGTGGATTATGCCACAAATAAGAAGAGGAGTAACACGAGGAGAAGAACAGAGGATTAAGTTCGAACCGATTAGCTCTAGTTTTGTCAGGCTAAGTCCTAATCGACCCAATTTGGACGACCTGAAGCTTGGACGATCTGCAACCTAGACAACCAATAGCCTTGACGACCCGCAACTTAGATTCGCATCTTGGACAACCAGTATCACTAACGACCCGCAACTTCAACCCGCAGCCTGGACGACCCACAACTGAGACGACACGCAGCCTGGATGGCCCGCATTCTGGTCAATCGACTCTACCTGGATAACCAACATAGTTCAGACAATCGAGTTGGGCTTGTCGACACTCAGCCTCCCACATTTAGCCACATCCACTCGACTACATCTGCTCGGCCACTCCACTCAACAACTTGCATGCAGCTAGAAAAATAGCTACAAAAACCGATGACATTTTAAGGAAAACCTCTCATAACTCTCCTTATTTTTCATTGTTTTTTCCATTAATATGCATATAAAGAGTTTGCTACAAGCATTTGGGGAACTTGTCCCTCACAAGCAAGTTTCAAAAAAGGGGGAAGTCGTCAGCATTTTTGGACTTTGCTCGCTGACCAACTCACAATGCCCAAGCATCGATAAAAACCTATGTCTCCCAACTAGACATAAGTCAAGCTCTAGAGGTGGTTCCCTGTCAATTAGCAACAAGATCTATGGTAAGTAGCATGTAAATCACCCCGGCAGCGAACCTAGATTTTTACCCCCATAAAGACTGCAAGATGAACTGTTTAATACGTATGGAATAAGGTACGACTCATCCAAGGCGATGACCTAATTGAGCAATCAAGACAGGGGTAATATAAGACTTCAGTTAGGTTATAGCATCTCAAACTTAATCAATTGATTTTTTTTTGCCCCATTTAATTACTCGGTTTTAGAACATTTTTCAAAATTACCACTTATTCTTATTTAAACAAATTTTTACTTGTATTTTGAGAGACGGACAATGTTAATTTCAATTTTATAATTCTTTTATTCTTTTTACAGTTGTCATTCTAATGCGGGGCATGCCTATGGGCTGAACTGCGCAGTTCAGCCAGAGGGGAGCTGGTTCAACAGGGACGCTGGACTGGTCGACCAACCTTGAGTGGGAATTACCGACCCCTTCCGTCCTACCTATCTATTATAAATTTTTGTGTTTGTTAAGTTATGGTTATTCTTGGTTTGTTTCAAAATTCTGCCTGTAGGCTTTTTCCCTTGCTAGGGTAGTATCCGAGAATAGGTCGTGCTCCTGCTATATCTTGCTTCGAGGTGATGATTACCCCTTCAATTCCCTCCACATTTCTCTCTTCCCTGTCCCCAGCCACTGGCCAGCACCCTCGCCTACCCCTCCCTGTCCCTAGCCGTCAGTCATCACCCTCTCCTACCTCTCCTAATCCTACCGCAAACCATCTACACCATCTCTTCCCCGCTCCTAATTGTTGGCCACCCTCTCCTAACCCTCCAAATCCCATCGTTAGTTACCAACCCCCCTTTTCCTTGCTCATGGACACCGGTCATCCTAGGCTACTACTTATGTCACGTATTCCTTACCCTTTTACACTTCAGCTCCTAACCACCGTGTTAACACCGCCACTATCCCCGAATCTTCCTACCAGCCCTAGCGGACTATTGTTGTTATTTTGTTTTTTCTAGTTTATTTTGATTTTTTGTTGTAATATAATTTGATTTTAGTGATAATATTGTCTCCATTTTGTGGTTTTGAATAAATCCCGATATCATTTGGTATCAGAGCTAACCTAACCCCAGTCCTATCATAGGGTTTCTTAACATCTGCTTTATCCTTCCACCAAAAAAAAAAATCTTATCCTCTATCACCCCTTCCAAACTTGAATTCTAATCATGTCACCAAAGATATACATGTTGAAATCTACTCGGGACAAGATACAGAGAAAGATTCGTCGGCTTCAACAGACCCTCGTGGATATTATGATGTAACCCAGGGGGAGATTAACCTCGAATGTGATCTGGATAGTTGAAAGGGAAACAGAGAAGAGGATCTAAATCCATTACATAAGGAATACATAAGCGTCAAGGAAAATCGGCCCCTCTGCTTTGGAATTAGGAGACCGAGAGAGAAGCCCACATATAGAGGACACATTGACTTAGGCATCAAAGTGTATCTATCAGAGTTTGATGGATGAGTAGATCCATAGGACTTTATCTCATGACTATAATATGCTGAGCGAATCTTCGAATATACGGAGGTGTAGAAAAAAAAAATGAGTGAAATTAGCAATCATCAAGTTGAAAAGGAGTGCCTCTTTGTGGTGGAAAATTTTATAAAGACGGTGGAAAAAAAAGACTGTTATAAGATTACCAAGTAAGAAAAAATAAAGAAAGCTATACAAAGGAAATATCTTCAACCTCATTATAGTTATAATATGTTTCTAAGGCTCCACCACCTACAGCAGAGAGATCTTTCAGTGGATGAATTCACGGCACAGTTCGATCAATTGCAAATGAAGTATGAATTTGTAGAGCCAAAGAAACACACCATAGCTCGGTACCTAGGGGATATGAAGCTCTCTATTAGCAATGCTGTGTAGTTACAGTCATATTGGTCGTTGAGGGGGGAGTTTAAACTTTAGTCTTAAAGGTGGAAAGATAACAAAAATAGAGCACGCGACAATCATCATTCAAATAGCAGCCTTCAGTCAGGCAGTCTCCTACGGTTATTGCGACCGATAAGAGTACTCTGAGAGGAATTGGTAAGACATGACAGGGGAGTGACAAACCAAGTTGGAGTGGAAAGAAGCCGAAAAAGGTTAATGTTTCTTGTACAGTGTCTGTCAGGAGATGTTTCACGTACCACGACTACAAATACTAACCTCTAGTTGCCCCACGAGCCGAGTTGTCTCATTCACAAATCAGGGCATCGTCGAGGAAGTGAAGGACAAGGAGTTAGAGGATAGTCTAGAGGAAGAACTTCAGCTCCACAGTGATGAGGGAGATATGTTAATCACATGGAGAGTTCTACAATCAGAGCCAAAAAGAGACCAGTCATGGCCGAGGCACAATATCTTTTGCACCAAGTGTACGATAAAGGGAAAGATTTGTAGTTTGATCTTTGAAAGTGGGAGAAGCAAAAATGTGGTGTCCATGCTAACAGTAAAGAAATTGGGATTGGCCACACTAAAACATCCTCAGTCTTATTTCCTTACCTGGTTGAAGAAGAGAAACGCAATACACATGAATCAACATTGCTAAGTTGAATTTCCGATTGCGATCAGTTATAGAAGCAAGTGTGGTGTGATGGATTTCGATGGACGCATGTCATTCTATTAGGAGAGCTTCGTAGTTCTACCGCAATAATAAGCACGACTAATTCAAAAATACTTACTCTTTTAAAAATGATGGAAAACACATAGAGTTATTTCCAGTTAAGGAACCAAGAGGTGTAAGTGACACAGAAGAGGTGTTAGTCTCAAGGGTGTAGTCAGTTTGGGGTGCTTCAGCGGCGCTAGCATTGGTCATATTCAAGGGAACCAAGGTGGAGAGTGAAATATCAACATCTATAGCCACTACAACATGACTTCCAGGATGTGATGACCAACAGTCTTCCAGAGGGATTACCGCTACTACGAGACATTAAGCATGTCATAAATCTCATACTAGGATCAGTGTTGTCAAATCACCTCGTTTACAGATTGAGACCCGCGAAGAACAAAGAGTTGCAGTGATAAGTACAGTATCTCATCCCAAGAGGGTTGGTAAAAGAGAGTACCAGTCCGTGTGTTGTCTCCGCTTTGATGGTATCCAAGAAGAACTGTTCATGGCTAATGTGCATTGACAGCAAAGCCATCTACATAATTACTATCAAGTACTGGCTTCCCATACCTTGCCTAGAAGACCTCTTGGATCAATTGCACAAAGCCATCTTTTTCCAAGATTGACTTACATGATGGGTATCACCAGATCCAGATGAGGCCAAGGGACGAGTAAAAGACCGCTTTCAAGACGAAATGGTTTATAGGAGTGGATAGTTATGCCATTCGAAATATCAAATGCGCCGACACTTATAAGGTTGATGAACCAGATATTTCAATTCCACATTGGGAAATTTGTGGTGGCTTGTTTTGACAACATTTTGGTATATAGTCAATCTGAGGAGGAGCACTTGAAGCACCTAAGGGTGATATTTGAGCAATTACAAGCAATGAAGCTATATGCCCATCCAAAAAAGGGTCACTTTATGACAAACTAGATATGTTTTTTGGGTTATATAGTGTTTAGTGCAAACATTCATATGGATCCTACAATAATCGATGCCATTTTTGAGCTGGACCGCACCTCAGTCGTTCACCGATTGAGACAGTTTCTAGGACTAGCGTCATTTTACGAGTAATTCATCAGGAGCTTTAATACCATCACTATCCCTCTGACAGAGCTTTTGAAGGGAGAGAAATTCCAGTAGACAAAGGCAGCTCAGAATAGTTTCAATGCACTCAAAGAGAAAGTGACTCTGGCACTAGTATTGGCATTATCATGTTTCAACCAGTTCTTCAAGTTAGAGTGTGATGCATCTGATGTAGGGATAGAAACGGTACTAATCCAGAAAGCTGACCCCGTCGTCTTCTAAGTGAGAAGTTGAATAATTCCTAAGGGAATACTCGACTTATGATAAGGAGGTTTATGTTGTTGTAAGAGCTCTTAAATAGCGGAGTCATTACCTGCTGACGAGCGAGCTGACGTTGTTTGCAAAACATGAATCCTTGAAATTCTTAAACAACAAGAGCACACTGAAGGGCGAGCACACCACTTGGGTAGAGTTCTTAGTATCGTTCTAGTTCATGCTTAAGCACAAGGCACAGAGATAGAACCGAGTAGAAGATGCTCTAAGCCTCCGTCACTTGTTGATCGCTATTATGCAGGCTTGCGTCATGGGCTTTAAGGTAGTAAAAGAGCTTTAAGAGATAGATGAGGATTTAGAGAGAATTTGGGAGGAGAGTCAGGCAAATCCTACCGGGAAGTACTAAAGAGCTAATGGATACTTGTTCCACCAAAGTAAATTGTGCATTCCTAGATGTTCGCTGAGGGAGTCCATTGTTTAGGAAAGCCATAGTGGAGGATTCGTCGGGCATTTGGCAGGGACAAGACTCTCACACACATCAGAGAACATTTCTTTTGGCCCTGACTAACGAGAGATGTGAAGAGGCACGTCGAGAAATGTAGCATTTGTCATATGGCAAATACTAGAGGGCAAAAAGTTGGGTTATACACCACATTACTAGTGTCAGTGGCACCAGGGGCAGACGTTAGCATGGACTTTGTGGTGGATCGATTCTCAAAGATGACACTTTTCGTACCGTGCCACCGTACACTGGATGCACCGCATATCGTCGAATTGTATATCAGAGAAAATGTGAGATTCTCGGGACGCGTAGAACCACCACTTCAGAAAGGGATATCAGGTTGCTAAGTCACTTCTGGAGGACTCTACGGGGGAAACTAAGCAATAAGCTTCAATTTAGTTCTACAACTCACCCTCAGACTGACAGTCAAACGGAGGTCGTGAACAGAAGCCTTGGAAGCTTGCTGAGTTGCTTTGTTGGCAAGAATAGTAAAGAGTGGGACCTGATTCTAGCGAAGCCGAGTTTACTTCCAACAGATCTGTGAGTCAGACTAAGGGACACACCCATTTGAGATTTTGTACGATCGCAAGAAACTCACTCACTTGAATTTGTATCCCTCCTGCTGACATAAAAGATTAGTGAGGATGGTGAAGAACGAGTGCACCAAATTCAGAAGCTCCACAAGGATGTTGGGAATAAAATCACAAAACAGATCCGCAAGTACCAAGCACAGACAAACAAAGCCAGAAAGAAGGTGACTTTTCAAGAAGAGGACCTAGCGCCGAGCTGGTTGAAGAAAGAAATATTCCCAGCAGGAGCATTCAGAAAACTCTAGCACCGAGTCGATGGACCTTTTCATAAGCTGCATGTTAATATCTATAAGATCGACCTGCCAAGAAACTACAATGTTTCTACCACATTCAATGTCGCGGACCTGACACCGTACTGCGAAACCCGGAAGCTTTGACCAATAAAGTCAAAGCATCCCAAAACTAAAGAGATTGATGAGGGGCGTGCGTATGGGCTGAACCACAATGTTCAGCCATAGGGGGGGAGTCAGCCCAAAAGGGAGGCTAGATCGATTGACCAACCTTAGGCAGAAATTGTTGCCCCCTTCCCTCCTACCTATCTATTATGAATTTTTGTGTTTGCTGAGTTAGGTTTATTCTTGATTTGATTCAGATTTTTACATGTAGGCTTAATCCCTTGCTATGATTGTATCCGAGGATAAGTGGTGCTCCGGTTGTATGCTGCTCCAATGTGGTCATTATCCCTTTGATTCCCTCCGCACTTCTTTCTTCCCTATTCCTAGCCGTCAGCTAGCACCCTCACCTACCTCTCCTGATCCAACCACCAGCAATCCACACCACCTCTTCCCTGCTCCTAGCCACCTGTCAGCCTCTCCTACCCCCCCAAATCCCACAGTCATTCACCAACTCCCCCTTCTCTCTACTCTTAGCTAGCGATCATCCTACAACCTCCTACTTCTAGCCACATATTCCTTACCCCTTTCCACTCAACCCCTAACTATGTCGTCCCCGAACCTTCCTACCCCACCCTAGCTAGATATTGTTATTATTTTGTTTTTTTTTCTAGTTTCTTTTTATTCTTGGTTGTAATCCGATTTATTAAAAAGTAATAATATTGTTTGAGTTTTATTTTGTGATTTGATTAAATCTCGGTATCACATTCAAATAGCTAAGAGAATCAGAAAAGTAATATATGCATAATAAAAATATGTTAGACTGAATCTCTCAGAGGAATGACCCACAACCTGGACGACCAGCAAGACCAGTAGCCTGAGCGACCTGCAGTCGGGATGAACTACAACCTGGACAACACGCAACCTGGAAAACACGCAGCCTGAACGACCAACAACTTAGACGATCCATAGCCTGGAAGGCCCACTGCCTGGATGACCAACATCCTGAACTCAGCCTGGAGAACCAACAATCTAAACGATCAGCAGCCTAGACGACTGCAGCTTGGACAATCCGTGTCTTAGACAACATGTAGCTTGGACGACAAGCTCATACATCATAAATATTAAAAACACCCCTATAACGCCTCCATTAAAGCATACACAAACATATAACTTCGTATCATCTTCCCTATAAATAGGGGATCATTTTATGAAAAAAACAGGTATTAAGGACTCGGGAAGACCCCATATTAAATTTCATTACCATGCACTTCTCTCTCTTTCTCTCTCATATCTTACACTCTATTTCTTAGGTGTGATTCATGGATAAATTCAAATTACACACACACGACATAGGCGGTGTTTGGTTGCACCTGCAGATTTATGTTAAATAGGATTTATCAAATCCGTAAAATCTTGAGAGCTCGCGAAGGAGATGTAGCATGCGAGCAAGGACGAAGTAAATCCGTTTAATCCACCTCACAGTCATATTTGATAAATCCTAATTTACGTTGCACGGAAGACGGAACGGGAGAGAGAGAGACGGAAGATGAGAGAATTGGATTTAAAGGAGCTACCAGGAAAGACGTGAATAGGGCAAAGAAGGCTCCAAAACCAAGGATGACAGAATAGCCAACGCCTTGGTTGAGAACGGGTTTTCCCTCGAAGAAGCTGCTCTGCCGCACGCAGCTCCCATCCGCCGCCGCCGAGTAATACTTGGCCGAGAAACTCCCGAGTGGAGGGCACGGCACCGAGGAAGAAGCCATATAGTTAGGGAAAACGGCACGCAAGCTGTTCGATCAATTTGCCGCTATAAAAATGGCGGGGGAAGTGTTTGGATAGCATATTGATGAATTTAAATTAAAAAGTCAACTACATATTTAAAAAATGAAAAATAAATATAAGTCTCCATTACATCAAATTTCATCGCATTCTTCATTTTTTTTTTCTCTAGTGAGGGCCCACACCTCTTAGGTGTAAATCCAGATTTAATAAATCCGATCGCGAGCTCTTCGTGTCGTTTGATTAATCCAAATTTATCACATTACATAAATTATATTAAACATAAATCAGAAATGCAGCCAAACACCACCTTAAGAAGTCAAACGAGTACTTCTTTATTCTGCTCGAGCTGTCGTGAAGTCAACTGTTATTAATTTCAGTACCAACATTTGTCACAACAATAGATTGCCGCTCAAAATTTTGATTTTATCTATCTATATATACATCAAGCTCTTTATTTTTCTAAGACCATATATTGGAATTTTTTTTTCTAAGAAAATTGTTACTTTTAATTGTATGGTACTTATCTGAAGTCTGCATGAATTGCATAAATTTGACAATAAAATTGTAGCAGATTTTCATTAAGATTACATCATATTCAAATATTATGTGAATTATATTCCAAATACGGTTTGTGTAGTCTTAAAACTATCAAAATTGTAAGTTAATGAGAGCTATTTGATAGCCAATGTGAGTCAACTGAAATGTAAAGAGATGCACAAAGAAGATTCCAAGATAATCAAAGTCAATAAAATTATCATACTAATCCACTTTCCTCAAAGAAACTGTGTGCCTCGACATCGCTAAGGAACCACTCAAACATTACATAACCTATAAATTGGATAAGCATCTACACGAATCTCGATGAAATCCAAAAAATCAAATGCATAAAGGACTGCAGCTAAAAAAGGACCCACAAACGAAAGACCAATGGCCCAACAACAAAAGACTAAGGGCCCATAGAAGAAAGACATGTCCATCAACGATAGGTTAAGGATTCTGCACCAAAAGGCTATCCATTCTCTCGAGAAATATCGAAAGACCTGCCTCACTAGGTGCAGCACCCCTAAGTCGGGGTTGAAAGCCGATCGAGCGAAGGTCAACAAAACCAAGGTCTAAAGTCATCGAGCCAAGCTAAGGCTCCGATCTTTCTCCTCGTAATCCAACTAAAGGAAAGAACCCAGTGTCGTCAGTTGTCCCACAAAAGAGACTGAGATTCCTCATCCGAAGTCGAGGACTAATCATCACATAACCACACGAAGCACTCCTGAAGGATCACCTCGTCAAGAAGTGAATTACTTGTCAGATTACGGTATTCACCCTCCGCACGATGGTCCAGCCTTGCTCCGTTGACGGGAGTTCCCTATCCAATGATCAATAGTCAGCAACCATACTAGCATGGTTGACCGATAAAACCAAGCCGATCGAGTCGAGTCTCGCATACCCGAAAACCATGAAGGGTTGAACATCAATCACTCAATTCAGCACAGGACTGACCGAACATCTACCGATTGAGCAAGAGGATGGCCAAGATGAAGGCCTGCATGTGTAAAATATCTGAAATGTTCCTTAACGCACCAACTAAAATAAGGGTAAATATGTAACTTCATATATTGTACCCCCTCCTATAAACAGATGGATCATTTCTTCATAAATCGCCCCCGCCCTCATGAACATATCAGGATTCAATATAGCCACTATATTTTATAGAAAATTTTAAAAAAGATAATTTTCTAAAATCTATTTAACATGAGTGAATTAAAAAAAAAAAATTAAAGGAGCTTGTTTCTCAACAAATTGGCCACTAACTTCTATTCCAGGCAGGACATCAGATTATTTTTTATTTGATACTTGTATTATCTTTTAATAGTATGATTTATATATTTATTTAATTCATTATTTATAAATTTATTCTTTTAAACCTTAACCTAAAATATTTAACTTTTTTCATTTTTATTATTTTATTAATTTCAATTCTCTTTTTTATATCTTAATTTAATTACATAATTTCAAGTATTTGCTTTCAATTTTTTTAGCTTTTTGCTTTTATTATTTTAATTTATAATTATATTATATTATTATTTTTTTAATTATTTTTCTTCAACATAATTTTTAGTTTTTGAAAAGGATTATATATATATATATATATATATATATATATATATATATATATATATATATATATATTAGTGACAGAAGGTCCACAATTGTAGAGATTATTTAGCGTCTTAGTGTTGCAAAAAAAAATAAGCACACTTTGGTAATTAAAAAGTAACAAATAGAAGATACCATAATTTCTTACATGAAAAATTCTGGAAAAAGACATTTAAAATAATTTACTATGAATAAGGAGTGCACATATCCACTCTTCTCTTGAATTAAGGAATATGAAGTTATAAATAAAGTTGGTCACTGTAAATGTACAATTGTTATCCATAGATAATAGGCATATACAGGATGGAATGGGTGTCGTAGTCAATTGCTATGAAAGCAGTATATGTTGTGAATGTTGTAGACAAATGTAGTGTTAGTTTATCGTATAGATCATAGTTGAAAGTAATGGTAGTGGTTGACCATGTGAGATGCAAGTGATTACTTCAGGAGCGTTGGTGGTTGCAGTGGTCGTAGTAGAAAGTTGTGGGAGCTGTGAGCCACAGATGCTATAGATGGTCACATAGATCATAGTTGTGAGTTGTGATAACGTTCGTAGAATGAAAATGTCAAATTTGAGAGCTGCACAAGCTGTGATAATGTCCATGGGCTATAGAGGCCAGAGTCGGGAAGTGCATGAGCTATGATAACGCCTGCCGGTCGTAGAGGCCGAAGTTGAGTAATGCACCAGTTGTGACAATGTCTGCAGACTGCAGTTACTAGAGTTAGTAGTTGCGCAAGGTGTGGATCACATATATCGTAGTTGGTCACATAGGTTGTAGTGGTGAGCTACAAAGGTGTGAGTAGGGAAATGCACAAGTTGTAAGCCTTGTAGGTTATAGTTGCTCGTGTAAGTCATAGTGGTGAGCTGTGAAAACATCTGTAGGCCGCAAATGCTAGAGTTAGGAGCTGCACAAGTTGTGGATCACATAAGTCGTAATTAGTCATGTAAGCTATAGTTGTGAGTTGTGATGAAGTCCATAGGCCGCAAAGGCTAGAATTGGAAGATACATGAGCTGTTATAACGTACGTAGAACACAGGGTCCGAAGTTGGAAGTCGCATGAGTTGTGGACCCCTTTTGTAAGCCATGAAAGCCGAAGTTAGGAATCACACGAGCTGTGATAACATCAATGAGCCATAGAGGTCGAAGTTGGGAGTTGTATGAGTTGAAATAACGACCGTAGGCCCAGTGTCGGAGTGAGAAGCTATAATAACATATATAGGCCTCAAAAGCTGGAGTTTAGAGCTACACGAGATGTGAGGGGAAAGCTTTAAGAGTTTAGAGAAAGTCACCATCTTTAGGGCGCATTGTTACACTGTCTTCAAGGGCGCGTCATTACACTGTATGTGAGGTGCATTGTTACATCCTCATTTGGGTGTATTATTATATTGCTTGTATGGCGCAAATAGGAACAATAATGAGCTTCAACCCCTTATTCTACTAGCTTCAGTATTCTTCTAGCACCAAGTTTAGTTTCCATCTCAAGATAGAAGTAAGACTCTATTTATAAAGTTTGGGTTGCAAATAAGGAAGAAATTTGTACCACACTGATCGAACGGTATAAAGATGTCCCTTGATTGGACAACATTCTAGGGAGATTTGAGTGTCATAATGACGTCAAAATTAGGTGAAATATTTAAATTTGATAAATAAAATTAAAAAAAAAAGCTATTACTATTACTAAACTAGAAAACTTGAAAGAAATTAAATTTTTGAATTGCTAAAAATAAAATAAATATACAACAACAACAACAAAGCCTTAATCCCACTAAGTGGGGTCGACTACATGAATCCTTTTTCTCCATTGCGTCCTATTTAGTGTCAAATTTTCATTTAATTCTAATAAATTAAGATCATTTTTTATGCAATAAGCTCAAGTCTTCTCAGGTCTACCTCTGTCTTCTTAACGTAAGTTGAATCTAAAAAATCTACTCTCTTAATCGAATCATCAGGTGGTCGACATTTCATGTGACCAAACCATCTAAGGCGACTCTAATTTTATCAAGGACTTCCCAGGAGGTCACCTATCCTAATATTGCTCTCCCCCAAGCACGCTTAACCGTGAAGTTCTGCTTGAATCTGATACACTGGTGCTGGTATAGTCACACCCACAAAATAAAATAAATATAAAATTAAAAAAAAAATGACGTGCTAGGTGGTCTATCCAGGAAAGAGGATCTAAAATAGAAATTTAAAACCTCAATTGAGATAAATTTGAAGAAATTATTAATTCTATTTCAATTTTTATTTAACAAAACAAATCAAAAAACCAAAAAAATCAAAATTAAATAGAGTTTAAGAAATTTAACAAATATTATAGATATAAGATGTGTGATTCCTAATATTTATTCATGACCATACTTCTAACTAAATTTTAACCAACCCATTTCGGTTTTTTCGGACTTCGAATTTTAACTGCAATCAAATTGACTAATTTAAAAATTAATCCATCAAAACCGAACAAATGCTCACCCCTAAATGCAGTTGATAAACAACTTTTCATTCAACTTTTTCAACCAAGAAAACAGGGAATGAAGATAAATTTGAAAGGCTATATCAGCTTATCTGTAATAAGCCTTAATATGTCTGGATGACAACCACTGGCTCATCAGATAGGCAATTTGCAGAGAATAACAACAGAAAGAACAACAAAACAAGCATACAATAAAGACAAATTAAGGCGGTGTGAAAGACATATCGTGCTATGCCGTTACATAAGGAGCCTTTAAAAATGTTCAGAAATGGCTTCCCTAATATTACAATAACAGCACAGCAGAAAGGGGAAAAACATTCAGATCCTCATTAGTAAATAACTAAAGTTGAAAATTGTCATGTAGATACAATGCTAACATCAGATAACAGTCATTAAGTGAAATTTAATCAATTACATATAATAATGAGTTTGCAATCACTCGGATTATGAGTTAGCATTGGAAGAAAAACCTTCACCAAAGGAATAAGATTATCATTTGCATCTCTGCCATCTGACACATAATTAGGGGTGGACACAGGTACGATCCAGTAGGGCAATTGCATCATTTAAAGTCAGATTTTTTACTTATATGAAATGGCAATTTGGCCTTTCCTCATTCTGAAATATCAGTTTTGCGCCTCCTGAAATATTACTTTGCGCTTGCTCCTCCCACGATGGGTCTAGGGGAACAATTTGCCCCCCTTAAAAAGATATTGGTTCGCCACTGCATATAATCATTATTTACTCCTGATGTAAAGTAATCCAGCACCTTATGCCACTCCAGGATCAGAAGTTCCTGCCGCACATAAAAGAAAAATTAAGAAGGTGATCCCATGCAATGTAAGCAAGAAAGAGAGTAAACATTAGATTTTGTATAATAATTTAAACAATATTTTTAATTCTTTCACTCATATTTGTAATATGTTCTTACAATCGTGTTAAATGATTCAATTTCAGGTTCTTTCAACATTGGATAAAAGCCAACTGGAAATTATCTAATCCAATAGGAGCTTGCACCAATGGAAACCACGTATTAAAAAATTCTCACAACATAAAGGTTAAATCTCCTGATAGTGTCTAATCTGCAATTTGATTTATCTTCTAAAAACTTGACCCAGATCATAAACAAAAACTTTCTCATCAAGAAAGGCAGGGGTGCAAATTTTCATAGACCACTTATAAATAGAAGAATTGAATTTATCACCATTATGGTTGGCATATATGTCAGAGGAGACTCAGAGTAATTTGGTTAAGATATGTGGCATATGGATGACGAGATGTTGTACAGTTGTTTACTTAATCAGAATATAATTTGTAATGATGGCTATTTAACATAAAAATATAGGTTTACTCCATATAGCACGCAGCGTAACGTAGAGACGTTATGTCTAACTAAACTCCTCCCCAGAGCCGAATTTTACCATATATGAATTTCAAACATCACGAACAAGAAATGTGGGTGGAAACTAAGGGTTGGGTGGATGAATTTTGATGTGCTTGCCTTATTACAGTAAGGAAAGAAGTTAGGAGATGTGATTGATCAGTTGGTATTACAGTAAGCACTACGCAGAGTAGGGACGTAAGGAAACATGTTCGGAGATGTGATTGATATCATTTAAAATAAAACTTGGGGTGATATGGTGCGATTTTAGAGGTGTTAGAATGGGTAAGAGAATAATCAGTGTCGAGATGTAACGGAGCTGTACATAGCTATGAAAATAAATTGGGAGAATCAATTTGTAATTACTTAATTTAAGGTAATTACAATTAATCTGGAATCCCTTAAATTAAGGGAATCCGAATTAATTAGTAATTCCTTAATTGAGAGAATTATTTAAATAGTTTCCTATTTCTTCGTCTTGTAAAAACTCATATTTAATACCATGTATTATCAATATAAATCAAGGAAATACATAATTATTCTCCCTCTTCTCTGATTTCCCACATGGTATCAGAGCCCTAAGAACTTTTCTGGGTTTTCATCTTTCTTCGAGCAGCCTTCATTGTTGCGTGTCTTCTTCCTGCGATCTGCTTCATCAGAAGCTGTGTGATCCACTCGCGTTGAGTGTTTGTTCGGCTCATCTACTTCCCGCACTGCTCGGTACTTCGTCTGCCTCTTTCGCGTCGTCCCGTGCATCGGTTTCGGTTCCTCTGCTTCGGCTTCGGCAATCTTCGTCGATCTACGTCGTTAGGAGCCTTCTCCGCCTCTTCCAAATTTCCCGCAGAAGCGGTTTCCGTCTCGCGTCGACTCCTGCTGCGACTCCAGAAGCCCGCTGCGCACCTATTCGTCCAAAATCGCTCCTACGTCAGATCGACGAAGCCCAAGTCGTCTCGTCTTCGTTCGTTCGAGGAAGAACGAGGCCCCGACGCTGAGTCTCTGCTCGACAGTTTGTTCGATGTCTCCCGCACGATGTCTCCCACACAACAGTTTTTTTTTTTTTTTTTTTTTTTTGAGGAGCACGCTTTGCAGAGCAGCCTTCATTACTGCCTCCCAGAAGCTGTGCGATCTCCTGCGATCCGCGTCGTCTCTTACCCGCGTCATCCAGGAACAGGAACAACCTTAATTGCTCTGAATTTTTCTTCTCCACCATGTCAATGTTAATAGCGAAGAAATTGAGAAGTTGAGAAGCTTGTTGGGTTCTCTTGAGAAACCTTCTGGTACAGGTTCGATGGCTCTTTCAGGTAAACCTGTTTGCATGAATATCTTAGACAAATTCTATGATCTAAATTCTTGGGTCATAGACCCTGGTGCTACAGACCATATGACCCCCACACCTCAACTCTTCCATTCCTATGCCCCATGTCCAAGTAATAGAAAAATTATCGCGGCCAATGGTACTTTAGCTACTGTTGCAGGGATTGGAGATATACATATTATACCGAGTCTTATCCTTAAAAATGTTCTACATGTACCCAAACTGTTCAACAAACCTTGTGTTCATTCAAAAGTCGACTCATGATCTCAAATGCTATGCTATTTTTTACTCTTCTTATTGTGTTTTTCGTGACCGGACTCGGGAAAAGGATTGGACTTGCTAAGGAAAGGAACGGTCTTTACCACCTTGAATCATCGCAGAAAATTAGGAGAAATTTGCCTTCATCTTTCCTAAGTTCCTCGAACAAAGATGTCATTTGGCTATATCACCTGCGTCTTGGTCATCCTTCTTTTAAGATTTTAAACACAATGTTCTCTCACTTATTCCAAGGATTAGATATTGTTGATTTCATTGTGACATTTGTGAATTGGCAAAACATAATCCTATATCGTTTCCTATCAACAATAAAAGTTCTCATCCTTTTCATTTGATTCATAGTGACATATGGGGACCTTCCACTATACCTAACATTTTTGGGGCTCGTTGGTTTGTATCCTTAATTGATGATTGCATCCGGGTTACATCGCTCTTTCTTCTTAAACAAAAATCGACGTTAAGACTATCATACCTAATTTTCATTCAATGGTTCAAAATCAATTTGTGGTCAAAATAAAAGCGTTTTAGGACGTACAACGTTGTAGACTACTTCAATCGTATTTTATCACCTTACTTTCAATCACAAGGATCATTCATTAAGTCATCATGTGTAGACACACCCCAACAAAATGGGGTAGTTGAAAGAAAGAATGGGCATTTACTCAACACCACCCGAATCTTATTATTTCAAGGGAATGTTCTTAAGTCCTATCGGGGAGAAGTCGTTCTTACTGCCACATATATGATCAATAGACTTCCCTCTCGTGTGTTAGAAAACAAAAGCCCCATAGAGGTCCTTAATAGCTTCTACCCCCACTTCAGAACCTCAAATGGTCTCACACCTAAGGTATTTGAGTGTACTGCCTTTGTCCATGTCCACAAACAGCATAGAGGGAAGCTAGACCCCAGAGCCATCAAATTTGTTTTCCTTGGGTACTCCTCCACTCAAAAAGGATACAAGTGTTACAACCCCTCTACCATAAAATCTTATATCTCTGCAGATGTCACCTTCATAGAAAATAAATCCTTTTTTTCCAAATCTACTCTTCAGGGGGAGATTTCAATGATGGAAGATAGTACTTGCTAGTCCTTTGAACCACTTAAAACCCTTGACCTTTCATGTGTGTCGGCCCGTGTTGTTGAACCTGAATCCTCAGAGCCAAACCCTCCTCAATCCTCAGAGCCAAACCCTCCTTATGTTCCAGCTGAACCCGAGTCACCCGATCCTGTCACTGAACCCGTATCATCTCCTATTCAAACCAGTGTCACTCACAATTTCCCAAGATTTTCTCAGGTGTACTCAAGGAGAAAAGTCGTTCCGGAACTGACACAAGTCCAAGAATCCAATCCATATTCTGGAAATGAAATCACAGTAAGACCAGACCCACATATCCATTATCTCACTATGTCTCTCTTAAGCGCCTATCACCAGCCCAAAAAGGGTTCATTGTGAGTTTGAACACAATTGTCATTCCTAACAATGTGTCTAAGGCTTTGTCAAAAAGGGAATGGAGGGATGCTATGAGAGAGAAATGAATGCATTAGAAAAAGCAAAACCCGTGAGATCGTCGATAAACCGAAAGTAAAAAACATTGTTGATTGCAAATGGATCTTTACATCAAGTACAAGGCCGATGGATCCCTCGAAAGATATAAAGCAAGTTAGTAGCTAAAGCAGACACTCGCACTTATGGGTAGATTATCGTGAAACTTATGCTCCAGATTAGCAAAAATGAACACCGTGAGAATCCCGTTATCACCGGTCGCTCACTTCAATCGAAGAATCAGCTACAAGTATGATGTTAAGAATGCATTCCTCCATGCGTGACCTAAATGAGGAAATCCATACGAACATCCCACCAGTGATTCAGAGGACACAGTAACAAGGTGCAAGTTGAAAAGGCTCTTTATAGGTTAAAACAATCTCCGAGAGCATGGTTTAGCAGATTTGCAAAAGTCATGAAGGAATCCGGTATAAACAAAGCCAAGGTGACCACACTCTTTTCATTAAACATTCGATCGAAGGGAGTGACCGTTCTTTTAGTCTATGTGACGACATCATAAGAATATGAAATGATGAGAAAGAGAAGCATGAATCAAGTCGAGGCTAGTAGAAAAATTTGAAACAAAAAACTGGAAAATCAAGTATTTCATCTATGATTGAGGTCAGCATATTCCACACAAGCGATCTTCATATCTCAGCAGAAGTACGTGATTGATTTATCGGCGAAACGAGGAAGATCGGTGTAACCCAATCTCTACTCCAATAGATCCAAACTATAAGTCGGAGAAGCTAAAGAAGAACCAACTGCGGATAAAAGAATGTACTGCAGAGCCTACGTTGCGACTAATATACCTCGCTCACACTCGACCGACATAAAGATATTCGTGAGTGTGATCGATCAATTCATGCATGATCCAAGAGAACTTCATCTTCATGTTGCTTACAGGGTACTGCATTACCTGAAAAGCAACCCGGGGAAAGGAATCTTGTTCAAAATAAATGACACTCTTACTCTGGAAGCCTACACCGATGCTGACTATGCTGTCTCTTTAGTGGATAGAAGATCAACTACAGGATATTGTACTTTTCTGAGAGTAACTCAGTGATACTGAGGAGCAAGAAGCAGAATGTAGTGGCAAGGTTATCTGTGGAATCCGACTTCAGGGCTATTGCTCAAGGATTATGTGAATTACTTTGGCTGAGAATCATTTTGGATAATTTGAGAGTCCAATGGGAGAGTCCCATGAAGTTCTACTGTGACAACAAATCAGCTATTAATATAGCTCACAATCCTATACAACATGATAGGACAAAGCATATTGAAATTGATAGACATTTCATCAAAAAAAAAAACTGGAGGAAGGGTTAGTGTGTATGTCCTATGTTCCATCAAAGAGACAACTACCTGATGTTCTAACAAAGGGGCTGAACAGTTCGAGCTTCCATGATCTTATATTCAAACTATGAATGTAAGACATCTATTCCTCAAACTGAGGAGTGTCGAGATGTAACGGAGTCATACATAGCTATAGAAATAAATCGGGAGAATCAATTTGTAATACCTTAATTTAAGGTAATTACAATTAATTTGGAATCCCTTAAATTAAGGAATCGAATTAATTAGTAATTCCTTAATTGAGAGAATTATTTAAATAGTTTTCTATTTCTTCGTCTTGTAAAAACTCCTATTTAATACCATGTATTATCAATGTAAATCAAGGAAATACAAAATTATTCTCTCTCTTCTCTGATTTCCCACAATCAGTGTATAATAAGCGATAAGAGGTGTAATGATGTATTTGATCATTTACGAAATAATGAAGAGATTTGCTCGGATTTGATGGAGTAAAAGATGACTGACCAAAGAGAGGGAGAGAGATATGAGGAAAATGAGGGATTGCATTAAAGGTAGACTAGGTAAGTGAACACTACATGTATAAGAAGTCAACCATGACATGCTAATTTGAAAATAAATGAGCAGAATGGAAGAATTCTCTTGATGTAACAAGTTTTGTATTCAAGCTTCAATGAGTCTTCCATGGATAAAGAACCCATCCATAAAGTGGAAATGAGCGATTTCCATCACATGTTCAAATTTCTTTCTTGCTTCTCATACAAAGCTAACTGACATTCAAATTCAAGCTCTAATAGAAAACAAAACTAGCATGTCAATACTAATGATACATAAAATAAATACTGTTCGTTAATCAGAATGATGATAGGTATGGAATCAGACTGGATGGAAATGCGAACAAGTATGTCCAGAAATGTGTATTGCATTAAGTATCTTCCTTCAAAGAGTAGAATTTTCCTATGCATATATACAAATATAAGGGTATTAAGTTAACCACGTACCAGAAGACCCGGGTAGAGCAGTATTTTCCTATTAAAATAAACAAATATAAGAGCGTTAAGTTAACAGTGTACCAGAAGAACCGCAATATAAGCATGCAAACAAGTAGATAATGAATAAAAAATGAGAAAAGAAAAAAATAAATAAATAACTGTTTAATTCGAATATTGCATAATGGCGGCCTACTTCAAAAGTACATAAAAACATAAGCACCTAGCGAGGTTCTACTCCAAGAAAAGCAAGATCAAGATTGATGAGCATTCATGATTTTTACATTTTCAATATTTCAGCTACAAAACAAATTCAACATTTCAGTAAGTATGCATGATGACATGAAACAAAGAAGGCCACCTTAATAAAATTGTTTATTTATCGCTAAGAAAACAAAGAATAAAATAGAAACAACAAAGTGTTGATAGCTCTAATACTAAAGTCAAATAGGCATTTGATGGTTTGACATAACCGCAACCTGCAGACCCAATAACAAACCTTAAACAGGGACTAAAGAGAAACTAAATAGATATTAGCAACATAAACTGATGCAATACAACAAGAATAACTGATGTATTTGAAGAATAAAAAAGAAAAACTTTAATGAATAAAAATAATTGATTGTGAAATAATAACGTGCAAAAAAGGAGAAAAAATACGAAGTATTGTTATAAAAAAATAGTTTAAATATAAACGCTTGGAGAATTATAAAGAATATAAGTAAAACCAAAGAGGCTCTTACAGAACAATTTGTGATGCCAAAGAATTCTACTTATAATGATCTTTACAATATATTAGATAATTAAGAGAAATAAAGATATATGTATAAATTAGTCAAACAAGGAGATGAGAAAAATAAAAAATTAGTTCAAATTATATTAAAGATGAAAATCTAAAAGTATTTTTCTTAGATGAGAAAATTCAACATAGGTGATTGAGATATTTTGATAAAACTTTAATAAAATTTATTAAAATAAAATCGACTTTAGTGGTCTTCACATCGCAAATAATAAAATAGAAGTGCATGAATAAAACAAAAGTTGAGAAGTTTTAAAGAACATGTGAAAAAACAGTAAAACTTGAAGGTATTTCAATAGAAATGTGGAAATGTTTAGGAGAAGTTATTAATTTACTATAACTTTTTAATATTATTTAAAAAACATAAAAGTTGTCTGATGAGTATAGAAAGAGTCTAATGGTTCATATTTTTAAGACTAAAGTGAATGCACGGGTGTATAAATTATAGAGGAATTAAGTTAATGTATCAAATATTAAAGTTATGGGAGAGTTTAATCAAACATAGGTTACAATATGTATAAAAATGTTCCCAAAATTAGTTTGGACTCGTGCCTGACAAGTCTATCATGAAAGCTATACATTTATTAAGAGATTAATGGAGAAGTAAAGAGAGAGTAAGGAGGATCTACATATAATTTTGTTGATTTAGAAAGAGCTTATGATAGTGTTCCAAGAGAAATAGTTTGGAGAGTTCTAGAAAAGAAATGTGTTAATATTGCTTATCACCAAATCATTAAAGATATATATACTAAAGTTGTTACTTGTGTTTGAGCATAAGTAGGACTGACCAAGTATTGTCCTAGTTCAATTGGATTATACCAGGGATTGGCTTTAAGCCCATATTTTTATTGCAGTTATGGATGTTCTTACCAGACATTTACAGGATGTACATTGGTGTATGTTTTTCATTGATGATATCCTTCTTGTGAACAAGACTAGAGAGAGAGTTTAAGAAAATCTGAATTATGAAAGTCAACTTTAGCGTCTAAAGGTCTTCATTTGAATAAATCTAAAATTAAATATATGGAATGTAATTTTAGTAGTAGTAGATCTAATGACGGAGTTATAATAATGGGTGATCAAGTCATTAAAAGAAGTGAACTTTTTAGATATCTCGAGTTTATTGTTCAAATTTATGGTGATATGTATGGGGATGTCATTAGTAGAATTTAAGTATGATGGTTGAAATGGAGGAATGCCCTGGAGGAATGCACCGGAGGAATTGTGTGATAAAAAAATACCACTTGGACTTAAAAGGAAAATTTTATAATATGGCAGTGAGACTCTTACGTTGGTGCCTAGCCTAAGCCCATTTTATCTTTTATCAGCATAAAAGCAATTTAGTATTTTATTATTTATTATTATTTAGTATAAATAGCGCTCAAAAATTTAGGGTTACGATTATGCATGAGATTTTTGTTATGAGCCTTCGGGTTAGGATTTGATAAAAATTACCTGTCACTCAAATGGTAGAAATTTGGAAAAATCACCTACCTCAAATTGTAAGTGTTTATCATTTATTTTATATGTTTGTGGTTGTATTGATTGCTTTGGAAAAATAAAATATTTGCTTTGCCCTAATTTTTCTAGAGAATCCTATCAAATTAGTATCGGAACATTTGAGAAATAGGAAGCCAACAGATCTCCGCGTGCCAGCTCATGAGGACGAAAAATAGTCGCAATTCAGCCGGTTGGCAAGGTCAAACAATGATTGGCAAGATGTATCGCGGCGACAAGATTACATACACAACGTGGTCGCGGGAAAATACAGGGCCTTTGTGACGATAAAAAAGCAATTTTTGCTAGCTAGAAATACGACGACGATATCGCATTCAAGAACAACGTCCAATATTGTCGTAGGAAAAAATAGTTGGGCCACAAACGTTAAGATCACGGCGTACAAACGCCTGTACAGTTGCCTTCTTTTTTGTTGGGAAGCCATTGATTGGATCACGGGGTACACACCGAAAGAAAGTCTAAGGATCACGACATACACGAGTTCCGCGCCACTCTTGATTGAAACCGGCGATCGGAACAATATGTGAAGGAGTTTCGCATTGCTTGTGATAAAACTCCCGATCAGGATCTGCGACGTACAAGAATTCAGATTGCAACTTCTGGAGTTCCGACTGGCTTCCAATAGTTTTGTTGAACCGTGTACAAAAATTTTGGAATCACAAAGTCCAGAGTTTTGTGCATGCCGAACTTGCGTTCAAAAACTTTGAACAACATCATTTCAGCGAAAGAAAATTCTGAAAATTTATATGGAGTAATGGTGGCCAAGAAAATAGATGATTTAGAGAAAAAATAGAGGAAAAGGTGAACCAAATCAGTTTGGGAATGAAGTGGTTATCCTCCATGGCGAGGAGATTAACCGCCTTGGAAGAAATTATGAAAAAGATCGTGGAATCCCACCAAACTCGTCACCGCCTACAGTGGAATCGAGCGAAGGAATTAAAAGCGAACTTGAACGAAAATACTTGGAAAGATTAACACAAAATCTACATGGCTGAGACGAGCGTAAGCAAGGAATGGGACGTTGAGCGATTTAGGGCTAGAGAAGATCTATTCGAATGATTCCAGCAAGAAGCAGGGAACAACGGTGGGACCCTAGTCGAGAGTGGCATCCGATAGCTTCAGAGCTTTGTGTTACATCAGCTTTTTGACATAAAGAGATTCAGGAGCATGAGGAAGAGTGTATTGATTAAGGGGTGAGCCAAACTTATGGAAGAAGTAAAATCAATATGGGTCAAGAAATGGAACCCAACCACCGCTTTATGGATGAATGAACTTCAGTCATGAAAATTGGGGAGGAGAGTCACACATAAGCAAGTTAAGTTTTCGATCTTTGAAAAATATGATATCTATGATTGAGTTTATCGTATGGAGAGATACTTTGTTGTTAATGGGACAGAAAAAGAAAAATTGATGAAGGCGACTCTATGTTTGGAAGAAAAGGGTTTAATGTCATATTAATGGAGATAACAACGTCGGTCATTCCGAGCATGGGAAAACTTCAAAGACTGATTCTTCGAGCGCTTCAGAACCACACATGAAAGGGAATTACACAAATAAATTTTTACATTTATTCAGGAAGCATCAATCATGAAGTATAGGGAGAAATTTTATAGGTTATCTGACCGTTTGAGAGGGATATCAGAAAAAGTGTTGAAGGGTGACTTCATGAAAAGGTCAAGGCCAGAGATTTGAGCGTCATTTCACCTATTGAGACCGTGAGTATTGGGGAAAACTATGGAATTAGAGTAGTTAGTTGAAAATAAATATGCAATCAAGCATGCTAATAGAAGGAGCACAAGTGGAGCACCATATCGAATTGCTGCAACCACTATGATACCAAAAGCTCAAACAGTGAAAGTTTGGAGCGAAACTCCACAGAACAAGAATAAGGGGGCCACGACCTGGGGCAACACTCAAAATACCTTACAGAGCGACAAAGATTAAAGTGAAGGGGGCTATAGTGTTATGTTTTCAATGCGATAAGAAGTTTTCCACAGAAAACCGTTGCAAGGATCGAACATTACAAATTCTCACTGTGTGTGACGAGGAGAAGGGATGCAAGAATTTTGAAGACTCAGGTACAGGAGGAGGAACGCCCCCACTTAGATGTGCTAGAAGTCTTATTGAACTCAATGGTGGGATTAACCACGAACCACACTACGAAATTTTGGGGGCAAATCAAAGAGCAGAACATAATTGTGTTGATAGATGGTAGGGCCACTAATAGCTTCATCTCTACTCAAATAGTGAAGCGATTGGTGCTTGAGATGGTGGACATGAGAGTTTTGGAGTCATGATTGGGATGGGATGGGTGGAGAAAAGCAACGGAGTTTGTAAACGAGTGATTTTAACATTGCCATACATTTAAGTGATGGAAGAGGTTTTTCCCTTGGATTTAAGAAGCATTGACGTAATATTGGGTATGAAATGGGTGCAATCTGTAGGAGAGCCTAAGATTATTGGAAACTTTTGACCATACAATTTCAGGAGGGAGATAAAATGGTGTTAGCTTGCGGTGACCTTAACTTATGCAAGACCCTGGTGCCAGTAGATCCATCGAAGGTGAATGATTGGTACCTAAGACCAGAAAGGGATTGAGAAAACTTATGGGACTTATAAGATACTACTGGAAGGTGAACGTTTATAAGTTGATTGTGTGGTTGAGGATAAAGAAATTGAAGAAGGAACATTCAGTGGGGGAAAGTGACGACCCAGAATTTTGAGAAGTTAAAGAAGGTTGTAACGAGTGTGCAAGTGCTGGCAGCGAGAACCAGACTCAAGCCGGTTATGAGCAGGACCGAGAGCGGTGCCTAGCCTATGGGCAATTTCGACTTTTATTATTTATTATTGTTTATAAATAAAACTTAATAGTTTAGGATTAAGGTTATGCACGAGATTAATGTTGCGAACCTTAAGGGATAGGATTTGGGAGATATTTCCTATCACTTGAATTATAAAAATTTGGAGAGAACGCCTACCTCTCGAATTGTAGATGCTTATCCTTCATTATATATGCTCATTGAATAAAATATTTGTTTTATCATAATTTCTATGAAAAATCCTATCAAAGGCCTGCAATGATTTATGGCGCAGAATGTTAGCCTGTAAAAGAAAAGCATTAAATCAAGTTAAGTGTTGCTAACATGAGAATACACAGATAGATGAGTGGCTTTACACTTACATAGAAAATGCAAAACAAATATATCCGTGAAGAGGTTGGAGTAGCTCCAATGGCAAACAAGATTAAACAGAATTGCTTTAAATGATTTGTTCACATTAAATGTCGACCATCAGATGTCTCAGTTAGGAGAGTAAATGTTTTAGATTTGACTTATGTTAAGAAAGGTAGATGTAGACCTAAAATGATCTGGTCATGTTATATAAAAAATGATTTTAATTTATTAGAATTGAATGAAAACATGACACTTAATAGGAAACAATAGAGAAAAATGATTTAGTTAGCCGGCCCTACTTAGTGGGATAAAGGCTTGTTGTTGCAAACTGATGCAATGAGAAAGAAAAATTCTAAAATGATGTTATAAATAAAAGTCTGAAATGTTTAGAAATGGCTTTCCCCCTATCTGCTAATAACAGCACAAACAAAAAGAAAATTTCAAAAAGCATCTACTCGTAAATGCTTTTAGTATACTGATCCCCCACAAGAATGAATACTAAAACATGCAGAACATGAGGAAACAGGCATGGAGACGCAATGCAAACAACAGATAACTCTACATTAAGTGAAATTTAACTAATTGCAAATAATTAGTTTGCAAAATAATAGATTATAATGATTAGATGATACCACTTCATTTCAAGAACATTATATTAATGCTGAAATACAAATCAATTAAAATTCGCATGATGATTATACAATAGAAATCCATAAGCCTGAAGGTACTATAACAATCCATACAAACAGAACTATGGGCAATGAATAACTTCCCCAACCATTTTACATCTATAAGCAAAGATTTCCAAGTTGCTTCAAATTATCACAGGAATCAAGGCTACAAATAAACTGATTAGACATGCAATCTAAGAAAGCTTGAGAATCGATGAAGCCATCATACTCATCTCGCTTGTAGAAGGAATGCTCTGATGCAAAAATTTCATGCTTTCTCGAACATGAAAGCACCGAGAAGAACAAGTCAAAACACAAACTTCAAGTACAATGTACAAAAATAAAAAGTCAAAGTGCTTCTTTCAGATGAAATGTCTTCAACATAATCCTAGCTCTATCATACTGATTGAGCTGAACCAACATTGCCTTCAGCCGACGAGCCAAGCCCAATGTCTCCTTCACATTAACACCTGAAGCATGCCTTCTCTCCAATTCTCTCCCTATTTCAGACACACAATCAACCAAAGGCTGCAGCTTTTGGCCGTGGTCTGCGGTGACATTTGGACCACACCAAACTCCTACAAGAGAAGCCACTATCCTCTCTGTCCTGGTAATTGCATCATGCACGCTTGACATAGTGCTTCTCACATGAGGCAGAAGCTTCCCAATCAGAAGCTCTTGAAGTGCCAATTTCTCTAGAACTGGCAATGCAAGGATATCCTTCCACAAGCAGATATTTCTTAGTAAACGTATGGAGGCCCCAAATCTATAAGCTGCAAGCTGAGCAGCACCTGGAACAACGCTCATCATTGTTGCATTCCATACTGGTATACTGATATTGGCAACGGCTTCTGTAAGCCGGCTACACACAACTTCCAATAGTTCAAGGAGGGCCTTGCTTGTAGGGGAAACATAGCTGATTATTAAATTCATAGCAAAAACTGCATTTTCTGTCCTCTGAGTGCTGAATAAATTCCAACAGTGTGCAATGTCATGGTGCAGTATTGGAAGAGCGACCTTCTCCACTAGAATAGGAATAAGATTAGCATCTTTATCATCTGGTTCAAAGTCAATTTTTCCTCCAATTGAACCATAATCCAATAACACCTTGTGCCACTCCATGTCAAAGAAATCTATTTGCTTATACAAAGGATCCCACCTCAGAAGCTCCAGTCGCACATAAGGAGAAAAAATGGATGGCACGCTTAGAGACATGTAAGAATCTCTATAACTAGGAAGATAGTGTTTCTTCCACTTTTCGAGTCTTTCCTTCACTATTGAAAGTTTGGAATATTCATCAGCTGCATCACTAAAAACTTGTTCAGCCGTTTGGAGCAACTCATTTCTACTGGACTGATAAGCACTACTTTCGCTATCACTTTCATCACTGGACACCTCACCTTCAATCTGCATAGATTCACCAACTCCCTTTGCAACGAAAGACAACCTCTTAACCTCAGCCTGACTTCTTCTACGCTTTCTAGCATCAGCCCTCCTAGCAAAATCCATACGCTTCTGAAGATTGATATCCCTGCCATACTCATCTAACTGAACAGGCAAGTTTGAGCTTTCTCTGACAGCTGCCAGAGAAGCCTGTACTGCAGCAGAAGCTGCAGCTACATAAGCAGAGCTAGAGCCTCTATCTAGCACAGAGCGAGCAGCACTAATTGCAGCCTCTAACCCACCATTCTCATCAGCAATATCAGCAGCTCTTCTTTCCTCAATTACAGCAGCCCTCTGCTCATGTAACTTCTGCATCTCTTCTTCCAATTCCTCAATCAAGGAAGCTTTGTCCTTTAAAAAATCACATATCACTGATATAAATTCACGAAGCTGTTGCATGAACTTATATTTTTCGTCTGCGTGTTGTAGAGACTTCTCAAGAGTAGTGATGTTAGACAAGGCTTCTGAGAGGTTCTCATCATTCCTGACAAGCGAAGCGACGGCTCTTTTATGGCTTTCCTTGAGCTTGCCAATGTTGTCCAACAGAGCTCGGGTAGCAACAGCAGCCTGTTGGGGAATTGACATGGCCTCACTGCCTAAATTAACACCAGCAACTGTGCTCAATGGAATAGACAGTGCTGGATGTAGAGATGGGGTCTGAATGACTTTGTTAGCACTCACCTGAGTTGATGCTTCGTCAAATCTCTTTCCCAAACCTTTTCGGAACTGCTCCTCTTCCCATCTCCTCTCTTCCTCATCTTCATCATCCACAACCTTCTCCTCAACAGCATGCACCCTTACATCAATTTCTTCAAAAACACCCTTCTTCACCTTGCCATCATTCTTCTCCCCAAACAATGCAATCCTGCTTTGGAAGTCATTGTCCTCATCATCGCTAGATCCACCACCAGAACTCCGGCTAGCCAAAACTCCACCGGAATCAAGGGAGATATAATCGGGCGCTGGACCTCTGGACTGTCTCAGCCGCTCCCTTTTAGCCCTTATGGCATTGATAGTAGCTTGGTCAGGGATTGCAGAAGATACTTCGGATTTTCCATCAAGAGCCAATTTTCTAAAACTCTCCTGATCGTCCTCAGCTTCCTCCTCTTGTTTCTGGTTTGTAGAAGGTGCAGGGGGCATTGGCTTCACCGTACCTTTGAGAACAATGACGGGCTCCGCTTGGGGATTTGATTTTTGGGGCTTAGGCATGCTTCCTCCAAGCGGACGAGCGTTTTTCTGAAGCTCCAAAAGCTTCTCCTTTGTGTACTCCCCGCTCTGCGGCTGGAAATTAGAAGGGATGTGAGGCGCATTGATGGCCGAGCGGTCGCGGGAAGTTGTGTGCTTGTGAATGGAGGCACTGCCGGAAGCCGGAGTTTTTGCAGCGAAACGCACGATGGTTGTGACGCCAGGGCTGTCCTCTTCGTCTTCATCGGCGAAGCTGAGGCGCTTTGGCCCCTCGGGTCTCGGAATTTTGGGTTTGACTGCTGTTAGGGTTTGGGATTTGCTTAAAGTCGTCGAAACTGTAGCAGGGCGAGGGGATGCCTTGTCCTCCGCCTTTGCATCGTTGTCCTCCGATCGCCGCCGGAAGTTCTTCACCCTGCTGCTGCTCATTTGTTTCCAGTTCTTCAATTACTTCAAATAATCAAACAAAATAGATGGTGCAAATCCAGTTTTTTAGGGCAAATTTAGAGGGCGAGAAGTTCCCGCAAAATTGATTTACGTATGTGGCTAAAATCGAAACCAGTGATTACGAAAAGGTTCGCGTACCCGCTCCCGACGCCGACTCCGCCTTCTTCGCGCAGTTTCTCCGCTCGATCAACGCCTTAAGGCCTGCGATACCTTCCACCCTTTTTCCCAAAAAATAAAATATCCTCTTCCCTTCAATATCGTAAGTTATATACGTAAATCACAATATTTAATTCCTATGTATTATTTATACATAAAAAGATGTATTTCTATCTTTAAAAATTAAAATAATAATGTATTATAAAAAAATAAAGATATTAGAAATATAAAATACAACTTCTTATGCTATACTATACAAGTATTGCCCACATACGATATAGAATTCTAGATTTATTTCTTATCTTATTTATATTAAGTTCCAAAAAATTATTTCTTGGCTCTTTTTTTAGGAGTAATTTCAAAATCTTTGTAAAAGAAAACTTATTATTAACATATATATAAATCAATACATACATTAAAGAGATGAAGTTAAATATCTATTTTTTTTACACACACATAACTCATGCTCGTATACCCTCCACAAGCAAGACCTTGAATTTAGGAAAGACAAGGCTCTCGACCTAAAGAAGAAAATATTATTGTGGTGTGAGAAGAAACAAAAAAACACATTTTCATTTGTCGAAAGTCAATATGTCCATTTAAGTGCATATCATATGTATGTTCTATAAATAGTTATTTACTTTATTTATGCATTTTATGTATAATTATAAATGCCTATATTTATAGTTGGTTTACTAAGATACCTTAAACCGGAAAAAATTGGTTTTAATCCCGAAGACATACAATCATTTCTTATGGAGTCCTCACACTGTGAGCCCGTGGTCTGACTAGCCAACATTCAAAGGGATTTAATATCAACATACATGTTATAATAATAATCATATATATTTCATACATTACAAGCCAATTATATTTAGGAGTATATAAATCATAAAATTGCATAAATAAAAGGCTTTGCGTGTAGCAAGAATAATGAGAAGTTAGATTTTGTAACTCCTTGGAAGTCGAGTCAATTGAATGTACATGAATTTGTGAAGAAATAAATCAGAATAAATTAATAATCGTATTATATCAACATGTTAACGTGAAAATCATTAACTAAATGAAGTACATTCTATCAATGTTATGAAAATCGGAGGAATCAAAGGTTCAAGGTTAAATGATTCAACCGGAGTTGGACCAAAAAATTTAACGGGATAACATGACAAATATTTAAATTATTTAAGATGATTCAAAATAATAGAACAATAATATATAAATATCAATTTTATCAATTTAACGAGTAATATTTTGATTTAAGATGATGCTTTTAAATATTTTTAGCAATCTTCTAAATAATAACTTTAAAACACGATATCATTTATATTTTTAACTAAATATCTTATTTCTAGCCATCCTGTTAAATCCAAAAGTCCAAAATTGGATAATATTTAAGTCGATCGATTCATTAAAAACTAGACCAACTCACCCGTAGAACCCCAATTCTAATCGGTTCAATTTCATTTCTATACAGAAATGGTACCAAGCTTGGATTGAACCGACTAGATGATCAGGTCACCATTGAACCTGGTAGTTTGGTTTGATTTTTAAAACCAAGCATTCCATACATGTTCATACATACAAACTAGCACACTGATAGGTAGAATGGGATAGTCCCTAATAAGAAGTGTGCATTTATCTCTTACTTAGAAAGAGGTCACCTCCCAACAAGTATCACGAGCAGCCCAACATTTCATTTACCATACAAATCTTCTCTTTATGAGACACAATGCTCCACAAAATCTTATATATAAAAAAGTCAAAATAAATCATGCATTCAACATATCATATCAAATCATTTTGCAATAACAAGAATCCATCCAACATAATTTTAAATTAATAACTCTATGCTAAGTATACTTACCATTTTTAGTATGTCACTACTACCCTTATTTAGTAAAAATAAATTTCTCAAAAAAATAATTCCAACACGAATATAACATTCACATGACTACGTACTAATAGAAAGCACTCCATATGTCACACCATAGACTCGGAAGGCGGTACAACCCGGCAAGACGGGGCAACATGAAACAAATTGAATATATTTTTGTATTCTCAAAAGAAAAAATGTATGCAGACAATAACAGAAATAGACAAAAAAATATAAATTTTATTTTATAAATAATAGTCCACTAATACAACTTAATAAATCAAAAAAACTAGCTAAATCAAATTTAAAATGACAATAAAAAATGACTATTTATACCCAGAAAAAATATATAATGACTAACACAAAACTAAAAATATCAAAAGAAATCTAAAGTTGTAAATTCTGCTCTGATAAAGACAGTTTTGTATGTGGCTAAATAGAACATGTAATATTAAATATCAACGGATGAGTTTGACTGATCAAACTTAATAAATAATACTTATTTGTTAAAGCGTAAACGACAATAAACTCGGAACAGTGACATGAGCAACAAGAAGAGAATTTATTATATGCATAACATAGTTTACAAGAGAATTATCAAATGCTTATGATCATGAATATTAGTGACTTGAATACATGCACTTTTATGTAGATGTTTATACGTTACGACATCATGTGTGTTTATACATATAAGGTTTAATAATCTTTCAACTCTATATGATAATATACAAATGAAGTAGGTGTATACGTATAATTATCTTTATATAGTTGGTTTTATATGACATTATGAAGTAAGAAAATTTTTGACATTATGACATTATGATAATATACAAATGAAGTAGATGTATACGTATAATTATCATTATATAGTTGGTTTTATATGACATTATGAAGTAAGAAAATGTAGGCACCAAACTCACGAAAATTCACTGATTTCTCTGAGGATTCATCGATCTGACAATTCATATCAAATATGTTTAATATTTTCATAAGAATATTAGAATATTAGTTATATTTCATGTATCATAATCAAATCACAAGAATGTAACTACAAAATATCCACTAGTATTTATATCCAACTATAAAATAGTAATAATAAGAATTCACATATCAATACTATAAATAATAAAAATTACTGAAGTGTGACATGCAAGTACTGAAATATGAGTCTATGCAGTAATAAAATAAAGCTCATTACATAGGAAATTCATTATGAACAAAACAAAATCTACTGCAATTATATTAACGAAAGTTAAATGCTAAGACTCGTAAACCTACAGCTAGTTGGGAATCTAACACAAGTAATAATTTTATCACCCTTAATGTTGGTTGTCCCACATGTTGAATGGCTTGAACAGTTTGTGCAATTTGAGCTGCAAAACTAACTTGTAATACTTGAGTAACATTTTGAGTCGGCACCTCCACGAGAGTTGACATGTTGAAATTCTGTGTTTCAGCAATCTCGATGGTTTGAGCATGATCAGCACGACGATAATTAGGAGAAAGGAGACCCCTAGGAACGCATGTTTGTAATAACTTTTTGTACTCCTCTCTTCCACGAGCCGCTACAACGCCTCTTCTTCTTGAAGTCATTCTAAACAATTAAAAGATACACAAAATCAAAAATCGATTGTATAATTGACTAACAGTAATATATTATCCCCTAACCAATCTTAAAAAGATAAGGGATGTGGAATGCAAAGACATGAGATGTGAGATGTAAAAATAAAGGATATCAAGTACATACTACAAGAGAAATTGAATACAAAACATAGGTTGTGATATCACTCAATCAAACCCCTGGTTCGGAATGCGGTGCACACCGACATCTCATGACACAATTAGAATAATTGAGCATGTATTGTATTCTTAAAAAGAAAAGAGTATGCAAGTGATATGAAATTTTTATTTTATTTTAGAAATAAAGAGTCCAACCGATACAATCGAAAGAAGATGAGATAATTGAAAGAAAATAATATGAAAATTGGGCTACAACTACCAAGACCTAGAAAGAAAGATACAATGAAAGAAATATAAATTACCAAAATTAAATCTAATGTCAAAAAATCTGCTCCGATGGGGACAACCTGGTAAGTGGTTAGGTGTAATCTGTTATATAAAAATATCATTGGCTGAGTTTGAAAATCTAACACAATAAAGAACAACTATTTATTAAAGCATAAACCTCAACTAAAATAGGACATACAGTGTGACAAATAAATAGAGACGATTTACTATTTGTATCACATGCTTATCATCATAAATGAAATTGAACACATGCACTTTTATGTAGATATTTACATTCCGCAATATCAAGTGTTTTTAAACATAAACGACATATCAGTCATTTAACACCACTTGATAATATATAATTTCAATATATACATTTTTTTTTTTTGGAAAGGAGCAACTCATGGCTCCTACGTGTTAATATCAAAAAAGGTGGTACAAAAGGTGGGGAAAAGGATCCCCATCTAAAAAGAAAGAAAATACATTGAGTCCTATGGGGTTCCATTCCCAAGTTATAACTCCACACCACAACAGAAAAAGTAAGAACAATAAGGCTATATCTAACCCAAAAACACATACAAATCAACCTGTACACCAACTAAAGAGTAAACCAAGGCCCAGCATGTACACAAAAGTTTCAAAAGTAGAAATCTTCCAATGACAGAAGTGAGCAGGTACAGTGACCCATCCAACAGATTGCTGAAATGTGAAGATAAGGGCCTTCATGAGTCATCCACCTGTGGGGCATCCTGGAGCTAGAACAAGGAAAAAGAGAGGCTAAAAGAGTTTTGTGTAGCCTTCAAAAGATCCTCAGAGAAAGAAGCAGAGTGAGGCAGCAGGTAAAATGATAAGCAGTAAAAAACAAACAACATAAGGCCACACATCAGAATGAGGGAGCAAGAAAATTGTCAACATCCCCAGCTGCTTAGAGGATAGCTTCCCATGGAAATGAAGAAACAACAGTCATGAACCCAATAATTGTAACAACAGAAAAGTGTGGTGGAAAAAACTCCTGCTTCCCAATAAAATTAAGCAGGTTCCACACCTTCCTTAGCTCCACATTTGAAAAATGCACATAAAAAGAGAGGAGAGTTAATAGCACCCAGCAAAATTGCAAAGAGAGATGATCCAAAAGGTTCCAAATGCCATAGCTCTCCATTTCAATCCTTTTGTCATGCCATAAGCTCTCCATTTCAATCCATTTGTCGTGCTGCGAGAAAGGTAAGGACGGATAGAAAAGGCCACTGTACAGTGAAACAACAACATAGAACTTCCAAGTAAATTTAAATAGCAAGTAAACCAGCTGATTCACTAAGGAGGTCCAGCTTAAGTAGAAACAGTGAAAACAAAAGCACATCCAAAGAGTATGCCAAGGCTGAGATAAAAACTGTTAAACTTGCAATAAAAGTAAAGAAGAAGAGAAAGAGAAGAAGAAGAGAGGAGAAGAGGAAGAAGAAGAGAGTGCAAAGTGGCCAGGGTTGCAAATGCATCAACTATCCATTACAAGACTAAAAGATAAATATATATACAATAGGTAGAAAGACTAAACTACCCTTAAGTAGGGTAAAATAATAAAAAGGTAAACACAATAATATCTAACATCCCCCCTCAAACTCACGATGCTTCAAGTGAAATCATCGAGAGTTTGCAAGTCAGAAAATGAAAACGTTGAGTGGAATGTGATTTCATAAACACATCAGCAAGTTGCATGGAAGAAGAAATATAAGGTAAGGTGATAGTGTCATGTTGAAAATGATGGCAAGTGAAATGACAATCAATCTCAATATGTTTGGTGCGCTCATGGAAGATTGAGTTGCGGGCAATTTGTATAGCACTCTTGTTATCACAATACATAGGAGTCGGGCTAGAGAAAGAGACACCCATATCAGCAAGTAACCAACGCAACCAAACAATTTCTGTAGTGGTGGATGTCATGGCACGATATTCAGCTTCGGTAGAAGAGCGAGAGACAACTGCTTGCTTCTTACTCTTCCAAGAAATGAGAGAATCTCCTAGGAAAATGCAAAATCCTGTGGTAGACTTACGATTGGTGGAATCACCACCCCAATCAGCATCTGAGTAGGCACGTAATTCCAAAGAAGAAGATGCAGAAAAAAGAAGACTCTGAAATTGAGTGCCCCGAAGATAACGAAGAATGCGAAGAACAGCTGCCCAATGAACTGTCGTAGGAGAGGCAATAAACTGACTAACATGTACTGCATAAGCAATATCAGGTCTAGTAATGGTAAGGTAGACCAGGCTTCCAACAAGTGTACGACACAAGGTGGGATCAGACAAAGGAACACCATCTGAAGAGGTATAGTGAACATTAAGTTCAAGAGGAGTAGTAGTTGTCCGAGTATCAGAGAGACGAGCTTGTTTAAGGATGGTGCCAATATACTTAGATTGGGAGAGAAGATAACCTCTAGAAGAATGAGCCACTTCAATCCCCAAAAAGTATCGAAGGGTACCAAAATCTTTCATCTCAAACTGTTGAGCTCATTGTAATTTCAACTCTGCAATCTCATTCATATCATCCCTAGTAATAATCATGTCATCAACATATAAAGAAAGTATGATACGACCAAGGGAGGTACTCTTGAGAAACAAGGCATTGTCATGTGAGCTGGAATGAAAACCAAGAGATGCAATCACAATAGAGAACTCTTCAAACCAAGCTCGAGGAGCTTGTTTAAGGCCGTACAAAGCTTTCTTTAATTTACAAACTTCACCAGGATTATGAGATACACCTGGTGGAGGCACCATGTAAACTTCCTCTTAAAGATCACCATTTAAGAATACATTTTAAACATCCATTAGATAGATATGTCACTGATGAATAGATGCAACTGTAATAAGAGCACGAATAGTAGTCATTTTGGCAACAGGAGCAATTGTTTCTTCATAATCTAAACCATAATGTTGAGAAAGACCCTTAGCTACTAAACGAGCTTTATATCGCTCAATAGATCCATCTGACTTTGTTTTGATCTTATATACCCAACGAGAACCAATTGCACGTTTTCCTGGATGAAGAGAGGTAAGGTCCCAAGTATCCGTCTTGTGCAAAGCAGAAAGTTCTTCTACCATAGCTGTCTGCCAAAGAGGATCAAGAACAGCCTCTTGATAGGAAGAAGGCTCAGACAAATTGTGAATGGAGGTTGATCACTGAAAAATTTATTAAGAAATTCATACCTATTTTTGATGAAATTGCACTTTAAAGAAAGGTATTTTCTTTATTTTGTTGCAGGAATGGAGAATTTAGGTGATAAAAGCAAAAATCATAAAAAGGAGCGGATTTGGAGCAAAAAGGAAAAAAATAATGCAATTTCAGGCTGAGTCGCCGACGGCGAGATCGAGCCCGCCGACGGCGAGGGTACGAGGAAGAAATTCTGAAGGATTTATAACTGTCTCGCTGACAGGGAGCCCGAGCCCGCCGACAGCGAGGTAGTTCGTCGCCGACGGCGAGGTAGTTCAAATGGCGCAGATACATTGAACCTGGACACTTTTTGAAGGGATGCTTACACACCTCTTGGTCCTTTGCTCACCTCTATATATAGAGGCCGAAATTCAGCCTTCTAAGTGTGTTATTTTGTGTTATGTGTGTCAATTTGTGTCTTAAGAGTCTTTTATTTATGTGTGTGAGCAAGTCTTTAGAGTCTTAATTAGTGTAATTAGTGAGTCTTTAGTGAGTTAGTGAGTTAGTGAGTTTTTAGTGAGTCTTGTTGTACTGGAAGGAAGAGTCAAAGGAACTGCGAGGAGTCTGCTTGGGGATAAATCGAGATAAGTATTTATATTTATTGTTTTTAACTTTAAATGAAATCCATGCTTAGTTTAGTTCCCATGCATTCTCAGTAGTTAAATTTAGTCTTTCTCCCTGTTTATGAAATTAAGTGACTAGATGAACTAAAAATAGAAGTACTTTTAAATATTAATAAATTGTGATAATTTTTACTTAAAACTTAATTTACTTTCAAACCGGCCATTTGATTTGTTAAAATGTGTCGATTATCAACTATAGTAAAAATTACATCCGATATTCGGGGAATTCAAAAGCCTTGGAAGGAGGGTGCAAATAAATGTGGAAATAATATCATCTGGGCGTAGACTGAGCATTTTAGTGTGACGGACTAAAATATTCAATTTGGTTCTATCGTTTGAGAGCCGAAGTGTAGATGTTAGCCCTCGAAGCAGGGAACGTGGGAGATCCGAAGTGGCGATCGGTATTCTCCCAGACTCAGCACGTCGGATTCGCAATCAAACATAGGATTAGTCAATATTCTTTACACTCGGACTAAAGGGTAAAGAATAGGAATGCTCCTATTTGTCACAATACCTTAAAATTATCTATTTAAATTCATCAATCACTTAAATTTCTAAACAAGGGGAAAGATACTTTTTCTGAATAGTTAAGACTTATTTAGCAATTAGTTTAATTTCCTACACTTTCAATACGTATTAATTTTCTACTTAGTTAAGTTACCTAATTAAAATACTTAGTTTACTCTATTGCGCTTAAATTTAGAATTCCAAATTTTCGTATACTATTTTAAAATTATTATTATTATTATTTTAAAATTAGTTGTTATTTAATTTTCTATTTCCCCGTGGATCGATAACCAGGACTCCACTAGTAGCCCCGTATTACTTGATACGATACGTATACTTGCGTAAGCATCCACAACATAAACAATTACAATTCTATACATATAATATAGCAGAGTCAAGTTTTTGGTGTCGTTGCAATTAAATTAAAAATATCATAATATAAAATCGTGGGTCAAGTTTTTAGCGCCGTTGCCGAGGAAAGTAAGAAAAATTTACTAGTAGTAACTGATTATTTTAAAATAATCATAATAAATAAATTAATATCTATTCTAAAATTGTATGCGCAAATTTGGAAACGAAAATTTAATACCTTACGATTCCGAATTAGAGCGTACAATTAAAAGAATTAGAAAACAAAAGAAACAAATTATAAATTTAACACAAATGGCGAATATTCCCGAAATTCAAAATATGAACCAACAAAGACCATTAAGAGATTATGCCAACCCTACATCAGATGAAATTCATTTAACTATTCAAAACCCCGATGTAGTCGTTAATTCATTCGAACTTAAACCTCGCAATTATTCAAATGGTACAAAACAATCAATTTAGTGGTTCACCTACTCGAAGATCCTAACTTACATCTTGCTAGTTTTCTAGAACTTCGTGCTACTTTTAAATATCAAGGAGTATCCGACGATGCTATAAGACTTAGACTTTTTCCTTTTTCATTAAGGGATAAGGCTAAAATGTGGTCAATTCGTTAAGCACTCGGATCTATTAAAACTCTGGGAGAATTATCACAAAAATTTCTATCCAAATATTTTCCACCATCTAAAACTCGCTAAGTTTAGAAATGATATAACTTCTTTTTGTCGCTTAGATAGAGAATCAATATATGAAGCTTCGGGAGAGATTTAAGGAACTTCTTAGGAAATGCCCACATCATGCGCTACCGCATCAGCCGATTATTCAAACCTTTTATAATAGATTAGTAGGATCTTTAAGATCAATCATCGATGCTGCCGCTTGAGGTTCATTAATGTCTAAACCATTCGATGAAGCTTATGCACTAATCGAAGAAATGGCAACAAATAATTTCCAATGGCCTCACTGATAGAGTAAATCCGAAAAAGATAGCCAAGCATTCATGAAAACGATGCAATATCTATGTTAGTTTCTCAAATTGTTGCTATATCTAAGAAATTAGATCATTTTGGAATGAACTACTCTCCTACTTTAGAAGAAAACTCATCCGGACAAATCATAGAATCTCAATCTAATTATGAAACTTTAAATGCTATTAATAATAGAACTAATAACCCTTATTCAAACTATTATAATCCTAGTTAGAAAACTCATCCAAATTTTAATTGAATAACACATCTAATCAACAATGGATGAATCAACCTAATCAAGCAAATCCAAACTATAAACCTAATTACCCACCTGGATTTAATAACAATAACCCTCAATTCAAAGATAAGAAATTATCTATGGATGAATTAATTTTGAATATGGGTCATCAACTACAAATTCAAGGAAATCAACTACAAAATCAAGGAAATCAACTACAAATTCAAGGAAATCAACTACAAATTCAAGGAACATTTATTAAAAATATCGAAACTCAACTTGGACATATTGCTACTGCGCTAAATAATAGAATACCTGGAACTTTTCCTAGTAATGTGAAAATAAATCCTAAATATCAAGGAAAAGAACAAATTAAAGCAATACAACTAAGGAGTGGAAAAAAATTAGAACCTCAAATTCAAAAAGAACTTGAAAGCCAAAAAGAGGAAGTGGAAATCGAAAAGGAAACACTACAACAAGATTCAAACTTAGAACATCCTTTAATACCTATGAAAATTTCGTTGAAAAACCTCCACCACCATTTCCTCAACGACTAGCTCAACATAAAAAAGATAAACAATTTGCTAAATTCCTCGAAATATTAAAGAAATTAACAATCAATATACCTTTTGTCGAAGCTTTAGATCGTATGCCAAATTATGTAAAATTTATGAAAGATATTCTAAATAAGAAAAGAAAATTCACCGATAATGAAACAAGTCGCACTTAGTGAAGAGTGTAGTGTTATTATTCGGAAGAAGCTTCCGAAAATCGAAAGATCCTGGTAGTTTCACTATACCCTACGCTATAAGAGAAAAATTTTATGGAAAAGCTTTGTGTGACTTAGGAGCAAGCATCAATCTAATGCCTCTATCGATTTTTAAGAGATTAGGATTAGGAAAAATTACACCTACTTCAAGTAACCCTTCAATTAGCCGATCGTTCTGCTACTCTATCCTAAGGGAGTTATCGAAGATGTGTTAGTAAAAGTGGATAAATTTATCTTCCCAGGAGATTTTATTGTTTTAGATATGGAGGAAGATAAAGAAATTCCTATCATTTTAGGAAGACCATTTTTAGCTACCGGAAAAGCTATGATCGATGTTCAAAAAGGAGAATTAACTATGAGAGTAAATGACCAAAAAGTTACATTTAATATTGCAAAATCAATGAAATATCTTGCGCTAGAAAAAGATGATGAATGTTTTCGGATGGAAATACTTCGAACATTTACAACAAAAACATTTTAAGGAATATTACGAAGATAAATTAGAAAAAGAAAACACCGAATTAATTGAAGATAATAATGAAGAACTAGATTATATTCGTGAAAGATTTGAATTTTTGGATAATACTAAAAACACCGACAAGAATATAGTTCCATCAATTATTAAACCTCTCGAACTTCGAGCTAAAAATATTACCTAATCATTCGAAATATGCTTATTTAGGTAATTCTTCAACTTTACCAGCTATTATTTCATCTCGCATTAAACGAATCTCAAGAACAAAAACTTTTAGAAACTTTAAAAAAAATATAAGAAAACTTTTGGTCGGACTTTAACAGATATTAAAGGAATTAGTCCTTCAATCCGTATGCATGAATTATTTTAGATGATGAACATAAACCTAAAGCAGCATCCCCAAAGGAGATTAAACCCGATAATGAAAGAAGTAGTTAAGAAAGAAATTTTAAAATGGTTAGATAATGGTATTATATATCCTATTTCGACGATGTTGCGGTAAGCCCAATTCACCGTGTTCCTAAGAAGGGAGGAGTGACCGTCACTCGCCAATGAAAATAACGATCTTATTCCTATAAGACAAGTTACCTGGTCGGCGTATATGTATTGATTATAGGAAATTAAATACCGCCACCAGGAAAGATCACTTCCCTTTACCATTTCTAGCACCGTATGTTAGATAGATTAACTGGACATAAGTATTTTTGTTTTCTAGATGGATACACCGGTTATCATCAAATACAAATTGCTCCCGAGGATCAAGAGAAAACTACATTTACTAGTCCTTATGGAACTTTCGCTTTTCGAAGAATGCCTTTTGATTATGTAATGCACCAAAGAACATTCCGTAGATGTATGATGTCTATATTTAGTAAGTTAATCGACAATGGAATAGAAGTATTTATGGATGATTTCTCCGTATTTGGAACATCATTCGACACATGCTTAACTCATCTCGAAAAAGTATTAGAAATATGCGAGAAAACAAATTTAGTTCTAAATCGGGAGAAATGTCAATTTATGGTCATAGTGCGCATTGTATTAGGGCATAAAATTTCTAAAAAGGCATGGAAGTGGACACCGCAAAAATTCAAGTTATAACTAAATTACCACCTCCAACTACTGTAAAAGGGGTAAGAAGTTTTCTTGGACATGCTGGATTCTACAGACCCTATATAAAAGATTTTTCAAAAATTACTAAACCTCTATGCCAACTTCTCGAAAAGGACAAGAAATTTGAATTTACAATCAAATGTCTGAATGCTTTTGAACTCTTAAAAGAAAAATTAATTACAAGACCTATAATAGTTTCACCTAACCTGGAGAAACCATTTGAGCTTATGTGTGATGCTAGTGATTATGTCAGTAGGAGCAGCTTCTGGCAAAGATATGAAAAGATTTTTAAAGTTATATACTATGCTAAGTAAAACTCTAAATGATGTCGAAATAAATTATACAAGCTACGTAAAGAGAATTATTAGCGGTAGTATATGGTTTTAATAAATTTAGACCTTATCCGATCGAAACAAAATGTATCGTGCATACCGATCATTTTCGCTATCAAATATTTAATGCAAAAGAAAGATTTCAAACCAAGATTAATTAGATGAATGCTATTAATGCAAGAATTCGATTTTGAGATCGTTAATAAGAAAGGAACTGATAATCAAATTGCGGATCATTTATCAAGATTAGAAAATCATGAATTATCTGATATTTAAAATGAAATTATGTATGCTTTCCCGATGAACAACTATATAATATCAATGAGTGGAAAATATCATGGTATGCCGATATAAGAAACTATATAGTTAGTAATATTTTACCACTTATGCTAACTTTGCAAAAACAGAAAAAATTCATCCATGATACGAAAACCTATTTTTGGGATGAACCATATTTATATAAAGCAATGTAAGGATTTAATTATTAAAGATGTGTACCTTATGAAGAAATCGAACCAATTATTCAAAAATGTCATGATTCCGATTTTGAGGACATTTTGGACCGATAAACCGCTTATAAGATTCTACAATCTGGATTTTACCGGCCTACTCTATTTAGAGATATATACGTATATATTAAAACTCGCGATAAATGTCAAAGAGTAGGAAATATATCTGAAGAAACGAAATGCCTCCGAATTTTATATTGAAGTTGAAATTTTTGATGTTTGGGGATTAGATTTTATGGGTCCTTTTATTCCTTCGTATGGAAACTCATATATATTAGTAGTCGTTGATTATGTTTCCAAATGGATTGAGGACAAGCTTTACCTAGGTGCGATGCTAAGAGTGTTTCAAAATTTCGATGAAAAATATTTTTACTAGATTTGGAATGCCGAGAGTGATTATTACCGACGTGAGGAACTCATTTTAGAAATAAATACATTCACAAACTAGTAGAAAAATATAATATTACTCATAAGATATCCACCGCTTATCATCCACGTACTAACGGATTAGCTGAAGTATCTAATCGCGAGATTAAACGTTTTTAGAAAAATCCGTAAACCCAACAAGTTAGATTGGTCTATTAAATTGCACTAATCGCATTATGGGCTTATAGGATCGCTTATAAAACTCCGATCGGAATGACTCTTACGAGCTTATATATGGAAAAACATGTCACTTACCAAATAATTGAACATAAAGCATATCGGCGATTAAAGAATTTAATTATAATACGAAGGAAGTCTCATGAGAAAAGATTGCCGCAATTAAATGAATTAGAATAATTAAAAAATGAATCATATGATAATGATCGGATTTATAAAGAAAATATGAAATTATGGCATGATCGGAAGATTAATCGAGAAATTTTCAACTAGTGACAGTAAGTTTTGTTATATAATACTAGATTGAAATTATTTCCTGGAAAATCAAGTCTCGATGGTTAGAACCTTTCACCATAACTCAAATATTTTCATACTGAACTATAGAAATCGAAGATCCAAAAACTGGACATAAATTTAAAGTTAATTGACATGATTAAAACCATATTTCGAAGCGTATAAGACCTAACTATAAAGAGGTTTTAATGCTTAATCGAATTCGATTAATAATTGAAATTAGCTCGGCCGACGACGTTAAACCAAGTGCTTTATGGGAGGTAACCCATATTAGTTATCTATTTTTATTGTATCTTAATAGCTAGTCGTATTATCGAAACTTTACTACTCAATTATTATTAAGAATCATCACATATTCGAACCATTATGATGAGAAAAGAAATTATTCGATTTAGAGCGAAATCGACATTATTTTGGAATCTCGCCGACGGCGAGGTCGATACTCGCCGACGGCGAGGTTCGCGCCTAAATTAAATTCGCTTTATTTATCGAGCTCGCCGACAACGAGAAACGTCCCGCCGACAAAGAGAGAACATGGAGGCGCTTTTTTAACCGAGTCGCCGACGGCGAGAAACTTCTCGCCGACATCGAGGAAGTTATAAAGATGAGTTATTTATAATTCGAATGCCGATTTCGGACGGTTTCAACAAAAATTCCTTTGTGAAAACCCATTCTTAAATCATTCTAGATCTACCTTCTTCACTAGAATTCATTCCATTCACCATAATGGCCTCCAAATTCTTAGATTCCTCTAATTCTGGAGTGTTTAACTGGAGGAAATTTGTGAGTGCGGAAGCGCAGCAGATCTTCAACAAGGTTTTGGTAAAGAAAAGAGTTATCAAGGAACGAGGATTTGTCAATCGAGGATTAGAGAATTCCACTACGAAGATAGAAGAAACGATCGCGCAGCCAGCACCGGGAGGTATTTTGTTACACTACGTCCGCCGTCGTTATTCCAACATGAAAGAGTTCTACTCTAACTTACATGCGATCAACAATGGGAATATCTACGTCCGAGGAAGATGGGTGATGTTTACTCCATCAAGAGTAAATGAATTATTCTCTATAGAAAATACCCCGGTATGTCACTATTCAAATTTTGTACCTTCTCAATATAATATGAATGAGATATTTCGATATCTGACTGATGAACCGAAGATCGGGAAATGCGCGAAGACGGGTATGTTAGTTTCTCCGCATCACTTTTGAATCATGTCTCAAAGCACCGGCACTTTTTCATCTCATCTAAATTGTTACCTACTATGAGGGTAAACAAGGTTTCGAAGGAATGCGCTATATCGAATTATCGTATTCAAAATGGATCGCCTATCGATGTTGGATCAATAATCGTTAAGTCCGCATCGGGTTTAATCGTGCATGGGTCGGCTCACTGACTAGGACACCCATCTACTATTTTTGCATTATGCAGCAAGAATGTGTTTCTTATGAAGCTTGGGAAAATGTTCCGTTACCTCGAAGCCGCTCGATCCTACGTATATGTTCCCTACTTTGATAATAATGATGAAATTACATTTATCTCTCGATAGAGCTTCACGTAATAATCCTATAAGTAAGGCCTATTTCGTATAAAACAGAGTTACTTATGAAGAAAATTAAAGGAATGGAGAAAGAACTGCAGTAAAGTGAGAGATTCAATCGACAATATATCTGATTTAATTCGATCACATCGATCGGAGGATGAAGGAACACTTTGATCATTCTCGACACCTCGAAGCTAGCTTTCTTCATTTACCGAGACGTAAGGGTCGGATCATCGAAGAATCTGCTCGAGTTTTCCTTCGTGCCTTTCTATAACTTATTTGTGCATCATCGTCATATCGAAAATATCGTAGAAGATGAAGATTCTCGACATCGAAGAGTAGTAGTAAAGATTTCCATAAGATGTTTGTATTTATGTTATTCGATTCGATTTAGATTTTATTATGTGTTGAGTGATGATTTGAATATCTCAAACTTAATCGAGATATGCGTCATAGTTTTGTATCAGCATTTAAGTGTGTCGTGGATTGGTTTGCGATGCCGATTAGTAGTAAGGATTGGAGAATCAAGTTCGATTATAGAGTTTAAAATTATGTTAATTTGTACATCTCATGGATTTCAACATTAAAGTTAATTTGTTGTGTTGTGTGAATTTGTTTGTGTATAAGTAGCTAATCTTCATATTAAATTAATAAATGATGTAATCGTAAATATAATATAAGGCAAATCAAGGACGAAAATGAGTGACGAATTTCGAAAATTAAATTTTTTGGAATCTCGCCGACGGCGAGAAAAATCCCGCCGACAACGAGATTGATCTCGCCGACAGCGAGATTGATCTCGCCGACAGCGAAGGTTAGAGTAAAAATTTCTCGCCGACAGCGGATTTTTCCCGAGAGTTTTTGGTTCCGAAAATATTAGCTCGCCGACTGCGAGAAAATCTCGCCGATAGCCGAGGTCGCGAAAACACTTTAATCGACCGATCAAAGACACTATTCATCATCCCCAAACTCTCATTTTAGCAAAAACTACCCTAGTGGCTCACGAAATTTCGGATTTAGAGGCAATTTCATCACTCAAAAACACCGGATTTCATCTTCTCTTGGTAAGTGCTTCACTCCTATACAAAAATTTTTATTTTCACCATGTATTTTCTCCACATCGAAAATTTTTGAAAAATCCTAAATGTGGAAGAAGTACTTCGGTAGAAATCCATAAAATTTGTTTTAATTTGATCTTAGATGTTGTAGGAAGCCTCCTTAGTAATATTAGGAAGTTTAGTGACGATTTTTGTGAATTTCATAGATCGATCGAAAAATGGCTCCGCGACTGTAAAAGACGAGTAGATTACGATATCGACCGATTTGTCAATGCACGAGCACAAAATCGGTATTTTCAAAACATTCAAGCAAGAAAGTGTATTGCGAATCGAGTTTTTAAGAATCCGGGAGGCGAAGTTGATCGAATCATTAAAGAACGAGGTTGAGAGAATTTCGCTACATCACCACGTAGCCGCTGTGGAAATAGTAAAGGAATTTTATTCTAGCTCGATCGTCGTAGAGGACGCACCCGCAAAGGTACGCGGATTTATGGTCGACTTCGCGCTGCTAGAATTAACGCCTTCTATGAAGTTCGGGATGGTCCAAATGAGTACGAAACATTTGGAACTATGCCGAACCTCTGAAGATGTGATAAATTTTCTTACCGACGGACTCGGAGTTCGGAAGATAAAGCAACGGAAAGAGTGAATTTTCCTCTTTCTAAGTTAAATGCAAATTCTAAAGCATGGAACTATTTTATTTGTTCTACTTTGTTACCTACATACCACCACAAATGAGGTAACAAGGATAGAGCAGCTCCGAATTTCGTATTCGTAACAATAAGTATAAACATTGGAAGTGTCATCTATGTAAATATCTTAACCATCGCCGGAAATGAAAGCGAGGGGATTGGGACATCCCGGGTCGATTTATGCAATCCGCCAACTCTCCTGGAGTTGAGGCAAAGAATGATGAAGAGTGGATGAACCCATGAAACCACTCACAGCCGCCAATATTAAGACATATGAGTCTCATGAAGGGTGGAGATCGGAGTGAGAAGTTATTTCACTCGACCGAGTAGAGATATACCCTCTACTAGCTATGAACCTCCCGAGCCTACCACCCCTACCCTACAAGATCCGATGAATGAGCCGACACCGCATAGAGGAGTTTCGAGCAGCTCAAGAGACAATGAGGACAAGATTCGATCATTTTGATCAAAGGATCGATAATCCTGAGAAGAGACATGATTATGATAATGAGTACCTGCGAGACATTCGTAGTACGAGATAAGCATATCATGAAGTCGAACGTCGCTACAGAGTGGAGATTTAGATATCATCTTTCCAGCAGTGCCCGAGGTATACTCGCATCATCCCGCTTCGCCCTTCTCACCTACGGATCAAGGAGGGGATGATAATATAGTCTAGACTTCGATGTCGAAGATTAGGACTTTATTTGTTTTGTTTGTTTCGATGTTAAGTTATTTTGGAAACTTTTATATGTTTGTAATATTCAGCACTTTATGTTGTGAGACATCGGATGTTTGTTAGATTATTTGCTCGAATTGTTATAAGTAGATTAGTTTTTGTTTTTGTGTTAGTTAATCGCATTTGTTTTTATGTTAAATAGGATGTTAGTTTTCTTTAGTATTTTTTTTATTTTATTTTGTATTGTTTTAAGTTTTTAAAATTGTTAATCTATTAGTTTAATGTTTTTAATATGTTAGTAATTCATATGTGTAGTGTAGAGTTAATTTTAATTGTTGTATTTAATACTTATCTCGCATTTTATCCCCGCATTTTCTTTAAATTGTTATATATATATGGAGAATACTAACAAGTACAGCGTCAATGAAAAATGAAAAGCTTCGCAAAAATTTCAAAGAAAAAAGAAATACCTAAACTTCAAAGCGTATGATTTATTTACTTTCCCTTTTTCATTATTTAGAGTAGATATAAAAATTTAAGTTCGGTGGAAGTAAAATACAAATTTAGTTATTAACTTGTTCTCAATTTCTATTTTTAAATTATTATAAAATGATTTTTATAAGCAAATTTTTCAATTTAATTAATATGAATTATTTTATTTAATTATTATAAAAGATTAAATGAAATATTTCTAGTGCTTTAATTAATTAAATAGAATAAAATATTTGGTTAAAGGGAATAAGAATATAGTAAACTATTTTTAGTAAGGAAAACTATATTCTAAAATTAAAATTCTTAAGTATTCAAGTGAAAAGAAAAGATTGAAAATCAACGAAGTAAAAACTATGAAGATATATAAGCTAAGAAATATTTCTAAGTTTCAAATTTAGGAAGATGAAAATGAAGTACAAAATTATTAATGCGCTATCCAGATACAAAGAATCCTCATTAAAAAAAAAAAAAAAAAGAAAAAGAAAAAGAAAAAGAAAAGAAAAATGAGGAGAAGCTTCGAGTGAGATGCCTTATCAAAAATCGGCTTCATTTCGAATTAACCTAAAGCTGAAAAACTTAGATATTTCCAAACTTATGTTTATGGATTAGAATTTTACCTAATAATGTTTTCTTGAATTTCTTATCATACGAATATCTTAAGTAGTTATTCTTTTAAATATAGTCATTCCCGAAATGAATAGTAAGCTAGAAATCTTAGACTCGATAACTAAATAATTTATTTCTATAAGATTAATTAAATTACATGAATTATTTTTATTTAACTTTATTATGATATTAATTAATCTAATTCATAGTTTATTTAAATTGAAAAATCTTATTATAGTAACTCATTATTTTTATGTAAGTACTAAAATTACTTCGATGACAAGTAATAAGTAAGTTTGTGGATTTGATCACTGAAAAATTTATTAAGAAATTCATACCTATTTTTGATGAAATTGCACTTGAAAGAAAGATATTTTCTTTATTTTGTTGCAGGAATGAAGAATTTAGGTGATAAAAGCAAAAATCATAAAAAGGAGCGGATTTGGAGCAAAAAGGAAGAAAATAATGCAATTTCAGGCCGAGTCGCCGACGGCGAGATCGAGCTTCGCCGACGGCGAGGGTACGAGGAAGAAATTCCGAAGGATTTATAACCGTCTCGCCGACAGGAGCCCGAGCCCGCCGACAGCCGAGGTAGTTCCTAGCCGACAGCCGAGGTAGTTCGTCGCCGACGGCGAGGTAGTTCAAATGGCGCGTATACATTGAACCTGAACACTTTTTGAAGGGATGCTTACACACCTCTTGGTCCTTTGCTCACCTCTATATATAGAGGCCGAAATTCAGCTTCTAAGTGTGTTATTTTGTGTTATGTGTGTCAATTTGTGTCTTAAGAGTCTTTTATTTATGTGTGTGAGCAGTCTTTAGAGTCTTAATTAGTGTAATTAGTGAGTCTTTAGTGAGTTAGTGAGTTAGTGAGTTTTTAGTGAGTCTTCACTGTATCGGAAGGAAGAGTCAAAGGAACTCGCGAGAGTCTCGTCGTGGATAAATCGAGATAAGTATTTATATTTATTGTTTTTAACTTTAAATGAAATCCATGCTTAGTTTAGTTCCCATGCATTCCGAGTAGTTAAATTTAGCTTTCTCCCCGTTTATGAAATTGAGCGACTAGATGAACTAAAAATAAGTACTTTTAAATATTAATAAATTGTGATAATTTTTACTTAAAACTTAATTTACTTTCAAACTCGGTCATTTGATTTGTTAAAATGTGTCGATTATCAACTATAGTAAAAATTACATCCGATATTCTGGAATTCAAAAGCCTTGAAGGAGGGTGCAAATAAATGGGAAATAATATCATCTGGCGTAGAATCGAGCATTTTAGTGCGACGTACTAAAATATTCAATTTGGTCCTATTGCTTCGAGAGCTCGAAGTGTAGATGTTAGCCTCATAGCGAGGGGAACATGGAGCTTCGAAGTGGCAATCGGTATCCTCCCAGCTCTAACCGCATATTCGCAATCAAACATAGGATTAGTCAATATTCTTTACACCCGAACCAAAGGGTAAAGAATAAGAATGCTCCTATTCGTCACAATACCTTAAAATTATCTATTTAAATTCATCAATCACTTAAATTTCTAAACAAGGGAAATATACTTTTTCTCGAATAGTTAAGACTTATTTAGCAATTAGTTTAATTTCCTACACTTTCAATACGTATTAATTTTCTACTTAGTTAAGTTACCTAATTAAAATACTTAGTTTACTTTATCGCGCTTAAATTTAGAATTCCAAATTTTCGTATACTATTTTAAAATTATTATTATTATTATTTTAAAATTAGTTGTTATTTAATTTTCTATTTCCCCGTTGGATCGATAACCAGTGACTCCACTAGAGCCCCGTATTATTTGATACGATACGTATACTTGCGTAGCATCCACAACATAAACAATTACAATTCTATACATATAATATAGCAGGGTCAAGTTTTTGGCGTCGTTGCAATTAAATTAAAAATATCATAATATAAAATTGTGGGTCAGAGGTTAAGAATGAAGCAAAAGAAGTTGAATAAGTGGAGTAAACAAAATCTGGCAATTTAGTAGACTTACGATCACGTTGAGGGTAACGAGGAAGAGGAGGATCCACAGCCACAAAAGGTTCTTGGGAAGCAATAGGGATAGGGAGAGCATCAAGATCTGCAGAACTACCAGTGTCAACCCTGCAAAGCTCAATATCAACATTATTTGTATCTGTGTGAAAAGGATCAATTGGTATAAGATTAGATTTTGTGAGGCTATGAGAAGACGAATGGGGAATGGAGTAAAATGATATATGCTCAAGAAATACAACATGCCGTGAGACAAAAAGTTTTTGAGTGACAGGATCATAACAATGATATCCTTTTTGACCATCACCATAACCAAGAAAAACACAGATTGCCGAACGTGAAGACAATTTATTACGTTGTACATGAGGTAGAAGAACAAAACAAGTGGAGCCAAAAACTCTCAAAATGGAATAATCAGGAGCATTACCATATAATTTTTCAAAGGGGGACAAACCTGAAGTAACAGAAGAAGGAATTCTGTTAATAATATAGACTGCATTAAGAATAGCTTCCCCCCAAAATTCACTTGGAACTGAGCCAGACAAAAGAAGGGAACGAGCAGTTTCTACAATGTGACGATGTTTCCTTTCAGCAACTCCATTTTGTTCAGGAGTGTCAGTGCAAGAAGTTTGAAGGAAAGTCCCATCAGAGGCAAGTAATTCAGAAATTTTAGTAGAGGTATATTCACCTCCCAGATCACATCGAAAACACTTAATAACGGCATTATGTTGAGTTTTGACAAAAGCACGAAACATATGATAAATACTAAAAAATTCAGAACGATTTTTCATAAGATAAACCCAACAATAATGAGTACAGTCATCAATGAACGAGACATAATATCTTGATCCACCTTTTGTATGAACAGGTGAAGGACCCCATACATCAGAATGAATCAAGTTAAAAGGTGCGACAGAGAGCGATACACTTTTAGAAAAGGGTAAAGCAGAAAATTTAGCAAGTTTACAACCACAACAATCAGAAATATCATGTGTTTGTAACTCGCCCAAATCTCCTTTAGAAACCAAGTATTTTAGACGAGAAGAAGACACATGTCCAAGACGAGAGTGCCATAGATAAAATTTAGAAGATGATGAACTCAAACGAGATGATGACAGGTCAACACTGGAAGCTGCAACATCTGGAACTTTTAGCTCATCCAGAATATAAAGTCCCCCTTGCCTACGACCTGTCCCAATTAGCCTTCTGGATTGCGGATCATGCACATAATAAGAGGTGGAAGAAAGTAAAACTGAGAAACCAGAAGCACACAATTGACCAACAAAAACTAAGTTCAAAGTAAGATTAGGAATATAGTAAACATTTGAAAGAGATAAATATGGTGTGCATATGTACCCAAAGGCTCGCTAGTGGCATAGGAGTCCCATCGCCCGTCATGACCGAGATAGATGATGCAGGATGTAAGGATACAAATGAGGTACGATCCGATGGCATATGATGAGAAGCTCCAGAGTCAAGAATCCAAATAGATGAAGATATACCTGATGAGCTAGAAGGATGCAAACCTATGTTTGAGGAGGCAGACATGGCATGTGGTTGTGTGGCAAAAAACTTTTGTAACGGCTCAGCAAGGGTGGATACCGTAGGACCCGAAGGATATGCATGTCCAACACCAAGAGGATCCGTCTGAGGAACAATAGCTTCAACATTCGATGTTGGTGTCTTCAAGCTTCGTGGGTGGAACCGATTGAGTTGTGTCCGCCGTGATTTGTTCAACAACTTTGGACATTGAGCTTTCCAATGTCCCTTTTGCTTACAAAAGCTGCATTCATCAAAACCAACCTTTCCATGAGATTTGCTTTTGAGTAGCTGCAAAAACAAACATATTAGGAGTGGTGAGAATCCCTTCCTCAACAATTCCTTTTTCAGATTGAGACTTGAGACGAATTTCTTCAGGTAACAACTCATTAACTACTGAGTCAACTGTTGGAAGAGGATTGCGATGTAAAATTGTTCCACGAAGCCCTTCAAAATCATCTCGAAGAGCCATTAAAAACTGAACCAAACGTTGTTCTTCTCTACGATCAGTGTATGGTTTAAAAGCTCGTAATTCTGCAGATTCAGTAAGAGATAACTGATCCCAAAGGTTAGTCATGACGAATAAAATTCTTGGATGCTCATGTTGTTTTGTTGAAGAGCACGAATATCTATCTCTAATCGATATTGTTTTGCAAAATTTGACCGCACATATAATCTTTCTAAATGATTCCAAAGTTCTTTAGCGGTTTCATATTTTGCTAATCGAACACCGATTGATCGAGAAACCGAGTTATTGATCCAAGTGATTATTTTCGAATTGTTTGCTTCCCATACTTCCAACATTTCTTTATATTTTTCATCTCTTGCATCTAGGGGCTTAACAGAGGTGCCAGAAACATAACCCCACATTCGTTTGCCTTTCAAAAATTTTTTTAATACATAACTCCAATAAGAGTAATTTTGTCCATTTAATTGCACACTGATAGACTGAAGAGAGTCATCTTTTTCACCAGCCATAGCTACTATTATCAATACGAAAAGTGAAGCAAAGAAAGGAAAGATCAAATACCAGTAAGGATTGATCACCCAAAAACTATAACTGAATCTATCAGATTTATCGCTGTAGACTGCAAATGAAACAGAAAACTTCAAATAGATCCCTAAACTATGGATGAATCGAAACTTTCTCTGATACCATGTTAAACTTGCAATAAAAGTAAAGAAGAAGTGAAAGAGAAGAAGAAGAGAGGAGAAGAGGAAGAAGAAGAGAGTGCAAAGTGGCGAGGGTTGCAAATGCATCAACTATCCATTACAAGACTAAAAGATAAATATATATACAATAGGTAGAAAGACTAAACTACCCTTAAGTAGGGTAAAATAGTAAAAAGGTAAACACAATAATATCTAACAAAAACCTCCATCCCACCAAATTACCACTAAGGTCAAATGTAAGGTAGGTCAAGCAAATCACCATTAAGTCGACCAAGAAGGACGGGTGGGGGTGTAGCCCAGTAGAACAACAGAGTGCCCAAATTTGGACAGCCAATCAACGAGAGTGTTACCTTCTCTATGTATGAAGTTGTATTTAGGAGTGCAGTGATTAAAGATTGTATAGGCGCTTCAGTAGAATAATAATGCTCCAGACAGGTCTGGAGACACCCGTGAGAATATTAAATAAAACTTGTGAATCTGTCTCCAACTCAACCACACCTGAAATTAAAAATATGAGGGATTTGGATTGCAAGGAGCACAGCCCAGGTTTCAACCTCCAGTGAGGAAGAAGCACATGTGGGTGAAGCAAAAAATGCAAGACAATTGCCATTAAGGTCTCTAAAGACCCCACCCGACCCAGCTGCATTAGAAGTATAGCTGCCATCCACATTAATTTTAATCCACCCAGGAGAAGGTGGATGCCATTTGAATAAAGTGTGTCTTTTCTGCACAAGAGATGGGTCACCACAAGCTCTATGAGCTTTATAAAAATTTGCCATTATAAGAGAAACAACAACATAAGGGGTATAAGTAGAATTTCCATATTTGTGATTATTCCTTGCCATCTAGATAAACCACAAAACCATAAAAGGGAAATAATGTAAGCTGCTCGGAGTAAGATTGTTTTCCTTCCAAATGAGTAAAATACTACTCAAGTTAAGAGAGGGAGACCAGGATATACCAAAGTATGATCCAAAAATTTCCCAAACCATATGTGAAAAAGAGCGCCATAAAAAAGATGTATAAGGGACTCAGCTTCTCTTTTACAAAAATAACAACAAAAAGCAAGTTTCAATCCTTTAAGTTTAAGAATTTCATTAATAGGAAGAAACGTAAGAAAATATCTCCAAAGGAAGAAGGAGACAGAAGGTGGAATAAACTTATGCCATGTAGTAGAGCCCCACCACCTGGAGGGAAAAGCCTGCATATGAGAGTAAAGAAACTTAGCGACAGAGGTAAGGTTATGTGATTTCCAACCTGATGTGAGCATTGATAGGGATTCTAGCAATAGCAGGAGCAGCATGACCAACCAAGGAGACCAGGTAATTTATATTCCAATTACCCTCAACCCAACAGTCTTTGATAATAAGATCCCCCTCATTGGAAAGACTGAAACCAAAAGGACATTTAGGGGCCCCCCAATTATCATTCCAAAAGGAAATGTTTCCCTCCCCCACATCCCAGAAGATAAATTGGGAAGTAACAGTCCTAGCCTGTAAAATGGCCCTGTCAGGTGACAGTAGAAGGATGAGCAAGCCTACAGTATTTATGATGCATAAATTGGGCCTAAACTTGAACCAAAGCCTACACATGTTAATATCAGTAATCTGCTTCAAGGTCACCCAATCCTCCAGAGAAGGTAGGCTGACAAGCCAGCTGCCACTTAGCCAAAATTTTAGTAGCTCGAGTTCCTCCCCACAAGAAACTATTCAAAAGCACCTCCACGGTTTTTTGTATGCTCTTCTTAGCCTTGATAACTTGCATAGTATAAAGAGGTAAAGTAAGCCTACCACCATTAGAAAGAAAGGAATTCCTCCAATCATGGATCCTAGCCTTTATCTTATCCACAATCCCATCCATTTGGGTTTGCATTCTTTTACCTCTAAGGAGATTAACTCCTAAATAGTTAAGGGGGAGCTGAGCAATTTTACATCCCATAAAATGAGTAGCCTAAATCTGGGTATTATGCATCACATACTTACCAAAGTAAAGGCAACATTTTGCCAAATTAAAACTTAAACCAGATGTACCCTCAATAAAAATATCATTTGGTGAGTTTGAAAATCTAACACAATAAATAACAATTATTTATTAAAGCATAAACATCAAGTAAAATAGGATATGCAGATCATCATGATGAATATCAATTTCATGCATCATAATCAAAATAAAAGAATATAATTATAAAATATCCACCAATATTTATAACATCTATGAAACTGAATTAATGAGATTTGTCACCTCAAATATATAAATATTGAAATCATGAAGGTGAAGAACAAAACACGCAGCTAAGCACTCATAAATAAAAATGACAATTAGGAAAACACCCATAACTAAAAATGATACATTTATCCCACAATAAAGAGCAATTACTTATCTATTTGGTGTGAGATCTATAGTAGGAACTAGATGCAATCAACTCTAGCATTATTATTAATATTATTATTAACTTATGAATCTAATTAAACTTGGCATAACTAACAATGAAAATAATATCTTATTTTTGCTTTATTTTAATAATGAGGGAAAAAAAATTGTGCAAGTTTTATCCATGGATATTATATATGTAAAATTACTAAACTGCTATAAATAAATAAACTGACAGATAACATATAAAATACCAACCACAAACTAAATAAATAAACAAAATTAATCTGTTTTAACCAGCAATTACATGAAAAAATAATAATTGGTTTAGATTAAAGTAATCTGATGATAAATGTACAAATCATACAGCAAGATTACCTATCTAATATAGAATTAGATAGATATTTACTTTACAGCTTATGGCGCGTTTTCAAGGAGACATCTTGAGCCGCACCACCCAAAGTTGGACTCAGTAATGCAACACTTGACAGTGTAATGCTGTCATCACTGCTACAATTTATTCCATTGATGATCAAAATATAGTCTCAACGGTTTACAAATTCATAATACTCTCCCACAATACGAGCGAATTCTGCAAGAAGACACAGAGAAAGATGTCAGTTCCCTTTAATTTCTCTAAATCATTGAAATACCAGCGAACAAAAAAATCACCTTCAAAGAAACTTAAGGATGGGTTCCTCCTACATCTCAATCAACCGAAGGCTTTTGAGTTGAATTTACAGTCACAGCCACATCAAATCATCTCATCTCAATCAATCCAGTTTAGTGCAATAACCTCATAATGAGATATCACAATTCAGAATCCCAAGTGGTTCCTCTTCTTCCCCTCCTCCGTCTTAAAATTCTCCTCATCTAATGCGGCTATAGTTGGCAAATGGCTCTGCAGTTTTTGTCTTAGCTGCAGGCTTATCCAATTCTGGATTCCCAAAAACATTCCAAAATCTCAATGTCTCATCACCAGCGGCCGTTGCCACCGTGCATCCATCAGGGCTCTGCAATTCCCAGACTACAGTTAATTTTTTATCAAAATATCCACAATATAAAAAGAGAAAGAAAGGTAATCTTTACCTGAGTCATGTACAGAACTCTGGAAGTATGTCCACAGAGCTCAGCAACTTTCACCATAGATGGATACTTCCACAATGTGAGCTGATTCTGAGTAAATCCATGAGAGCTCAGTAGCTCACGCTCATTCTTGTTCCACAGCAGCGCACAAACCTGTGAGCCCGTGTCCACTGAATTCAAGCAGGCTCCTGTAAGCGTGTTCCAGAACTTTATACATCGATCGGTGCCACCACCACCCGAAGCAAGCAGATTACTCTGAAAAGGACACCAAGCCAGAGCCTTCACAGCTGCATTGTGGCCCTCAAATCTGTGGAGCCATTGGTTCTGATTTGCGGCAGAGGAAAATGTAGATGATGTGGAGACTGAGAAATCCCATATGTGAAGCAGGTTATCGTTGCCACCACTTGCCAGGTGCTTGCCAGATGCAGACCATTTCAATCCACAAACTTCTTGCTGATGACCTCTGTAGCTATTAACTTCATGATTTCTTATCCTCACATCATTGTTCACAATTTTCCCATCCATTCCCCCAGTCGTGAGGATATTGTTGTTCCATGCGAGAGTTCCAACGCGAGATCCATGGATTTCTTTCAGTGTTCTCAACTGTAACATCATTTATTTCAAGAGAAAAATAGAAAAAACTTCAGGCAAGGCTAAAGGAGCGAATGTGTTTCACAGTTGTACAACATATTAGTCAGCAAAATTCCACTTACCAGTCGAGCTGAGCTCGAATCCCACAGTTGAACTTCCGAGTTGTTAAGTCCGATGGCAAGGTGCTGACCATCAGGAGCCCAGGAGACACTGGTGACCGGACCCAAATCATCGTCTACGGTGACGAGCTCAGAAGTAGAACCTTCAGAAGCGTTCCACAAGTACACCGTGTTGCCTAGAGCTATAGACAGGACATTTCTGCTTCCCCAATCAAGCAGATTCAAATAGAAATCGTCCACAAGATCTGGAGCATCTAACGTCCTCTCTGCTGACTGTAAGAACAGTTCCAACCAACATAAAAAGGAAAAGAAAAGAATAAGTGCAAGAAACAGGAAGAATCAGATTAAAAGGAAGAGTGGAAGAAGAAAAGGACTTGCCTGTGGAATGTATCTTTTGCTTTTGGTAGCCTTTCCTTGGTTGGAAGCAGCAGCCTCAGAAATAGCGGTGAGCATTGAGTCAGTGGGAACTGGAGGTTTTCTATTGAATGACAATATCCTGGTTCTGTTATTCAAACAAGTCTCGGCGAGCAGCTTACGATAGGCCTCCTTTGCAGGTGAAACAACTTCATTGTTCTCCTTTTCCTTTCTGCCCTGCGTCAACAAGTAGTGCGCAGCATCAAAATCCATTGCCGATCTATCTGGTATGAACCTGTCTCCCTGATACATTAAGACGCCGGTAAGATGGATATTTAAACAAGTTCACATAAACAGGAAAATCTTGCATGAGGAAGATCCATGAAATCAAATGGAATGAATAATTAACCAAAAAAAATCTAATATTTGAAAGGGAGTGAATTCGTACGCTTTGCCTGTAAGGAGATGGATTGGAAAAAGTATTGCGGAGAGAAGGGATGTAGACTGTGGATCCAACTCTGGCGAGGGGTTGGCGATATCTTGATTGAGCCTTCTCAGTGGAGGATGAGAATGAATAACGTAAAGATCCTGCATCCATTTCAAAGTGAACCAAACAAAAAAAACTGCAACTTTGAAATAAAGAAACAAACAAATTGACAAACTAGAACAACAACAAGAAATCCTGCAAAGAAATTTAAAAAAAAATAGTCAGAAGATGAAAGGGGCAATATATTCTTAGATTTAGGGAAAAAGAAAACGAAATCTTGAAGAAAAAAATAGGCCGGTGTTCCCCCGCAGATTAAGAATTAAACAGAATTGTGTTCGCGCAGATTTTCTCCACTTCACCCCGTTTCCGAGATGAAGTAGAAATCAAAGCAAAGCTAGTGAAGCGATGATGGCTTTGTTTTTCTATCTTTATAGATCGGATTCGGCGTAAACGGCTACCCAACGTCTCTTTATTTTTTGACCGTTGGCGGTGAGGATCCCTTTGTCCCATTTATGCCATCTGTTTCCTTATTGGCATTTTAGGATTTTAATATAGAAATAATTCAAATTTTTAAATATATATATTTTTTATCATCTAAATTTAAAATTTTATATTTTAATCATTCAAAAAATGTTTTTTTTTTTTTAAACAGTCTTTATATTTAACCTTTTTTTTATTTTTAAACAGTTTGAATTTAAAATTTTAAATTTGAACAGTAAATTCATTGTATTTAAATTTTAGGATGGTTCATTTAAAAAACTCATTTTTTTTATTTATTTGACGTAGAAAATCATGCCTTTAATTATTCAAAGATTTAGGGTCTGTTTTGGCTACTTACGCTTATCCAAACTTTATTCTCATAAATCGTCGATAGTTCGAACCGCAGTCCCTTACCGCGATCGACTTCTTTAAAGAATTTAAAACTCGCACATTTGATAAGTAATTAAACGCGCAAACTAATCAGCATCTGGCGGCGTTTTGAAAACGCCGCCGCACTTATAAGCCGCCCCAATCGGACCCTTACATACATGCCGCTGAATTTTTATGTATTTATATATCTTATGACTAAACTTAAATTATTATAAATACACCACCTCGTACCTTCATAAATGTATATTTCACTTGTTAAAAGTTGAAAGGATGGTATTTTCAAGGTTTCATAAATGATTTAAGCCATATAAATATAAAAAAACAAAATTTTAATGTTAAATATTTAAATACATAAGAATTGGGCGTTACTTTTATAATTGCCTCGTACTTATTTAATAGTGACATAAAAATGTAATTTACATTTTAAATATAAATAATGTGTAATATTCAAGATTTGAATACTACACATAAATATAAAAGTTTTAGTGTGTGATATAAAAGTATATACAGCACACAATAATTGTGTGGTATGTAGCTAAATGCCCATGAGTGACTTCTCATATAAATTTTAAAATGTTGTAATAAATTTAATCCTATGATTTTTTATGCATTGTAAAAGAGGCATAATTTCGTGTAATTAAACATTGTTCCCATGTGAAAGTTAAATGATGCCTAGAAGATTATGTTTGTGTGTATGTTGAATCAAAAAATGTCATATGGATCACACCCAATATATAAAACGTTAAAGGGTTGAGAGGAACAAAGAGAAAGAGAGAGGAAATAGAGTGCACAGTAACACTAGTTTTGATAAAGTAAATTTAGTAGTCATTTATTGAAGAAATAATCCCTTATTTATAGATCATATGTGTATCTAAGTAAAGTTACATGTCTGTCTATGTTTTAATAGAGAAGTTACAATTTATTATTATACTTTTTCATATTTGTAATTAATTCAGAGACTCTTTAATATCCCTAACTGAAGTTGGCACCGTTCTATATTCATAACTGCTTGAAAATGCGCATTACATGACTTATTGGTGCTGTCATTTGGTCGTTGAAAAGTTATTTGGTTGGCTAAAAGGTCTTTGGTTGCTGGAATGCCTTCGGTCGGCCTCCTTAAGAATCATCAGTAGAGAGCCCTCTTGTCTTTAAGGTGGACGTGGACCACCAGGCAAGGGTGTATACCCATAATCAGACGTGCAGGTCGCTTTAGACAATGGGTCTTCTTAGATGCTTAAAAAAATATTCAGTGGAGTGTTCTTGACCATCTATGTGAAAAATCCCGAAATCAATTGAAGGAGTCAGCTACATGTGACTGTCCCTCGAATCAAGTGCCTCCTTTTTATTCGTTTTGTGTTGCTTTCGTTCGGTTGAACCATAGTTTCGACCGAAGGAAAAGACGTTTGATATCTCTGTCTATTAACTATCCTAATACACTCCTTTGGTTTCCATTAATCGACAACCATTGAATTTTCTCATAGTTTTTAGTGTCTTGATGATCTTAGAATTGAGTGATATTAAGCTCATTGTATTCCACTCATCAAGATACTTAACTATAGACCTGTCAATTCTGAATAATATTTAATCTTTAAATTATAGTTTGAAATCTTCTAATCATATTTCAAGTGCTTGATCCATATTTATTTGGGCTCAGATCAAATAACTTATAATATCATTGGTTTCATATAGACGGGATGTTCAATCTGACTATAAAGTTTCTAGAATTAGAGGCCGAACAATTGTGAATTTGAATTTAAAAAGTATCTTATCTTGGGTTGAAACGCATGTCTCGTCTGGAGCAACTTTATTGTGACATATCAACTCTAAAATCAGTTGAATAATTTATCAGGTAGTGAGTATTATAATTTTATTTTTTTCATAAAAGGGTTTGTCATTAATTTTTTTAATTGCAACTTCTCAGAAGAAATTGTTGTTAAAAGTTAGCAAGATTTAAATAAAATGTTGGGACGATTTACATACATACCACTCTTTTTATGTATTTACACATCTATTATCAAAGCCATCAATTTTTATATATATGCCACGTTATCTATGCATGATAGTCATCAATTAATCTTTATCATCAGATATGAAACCTGAGGCTGTTTGCACGAATCTCTGAGCATTCTTTTGAATAAGAAATGTTTTGACTTTGATTAAAATTCATCCATAACACAGACTTTTGCAAATTACAGTCAAACTAACTGCCTTGAGGAGACAGACCCAACAATCCCAAAATTAGATTAATCAAAGTCAAATCAATAACAAATCATGTCGTTAAACCGCTTTTGAAAGTTTATAGCACATAAATGGAAGACCAAAATAGATTTTAAATCCGACAAGCCCATAGTTGAATCGAGCATTTTGAGAAAACGAATCCAACGTGCACAGTATCACTTAATCTCAACATTAGCATTCAAATGTCCACCAAACTTCTACTGAACAAGAGAATCTCTCGAGCTCATCCAATAGAGTGATATCGATTACTTCTTTATTTGCAAGGGAAGTCTCTCCTAAACTAGATAGATGGAGCCCTAGCCCATTTTGAAAAGAGACATTGACCTTGAACCAAAAGAAAACCAAAACTTGGAGGAGGAGTTGAATGCCCTGTCTTATACACTAAAGGTCTAGTGCACGTCGTTTGCTTCTGCAGTCGCCGACCATTGTAAACCACTGCTTGCCAACCATCATTAAACGCCATCAGCTGCCACTTGCTTCTTGCAGAGAAATCCCTCGCAGATTCAGAACACGTATTGTAAAATCCCATCATATGTTGCATAATAGCGAAGCACCGGACGAAGTTGTGAGTCTTCCAGTACACGATGCAACGAAGCATTCCCAAATATAGTTTAATGACACACCCCAATAACAAATGCTTGCAACTGCTATACTCAAAATATGATGACATTCTTAAAAGTCCTGATGCTCAATCCTCTTGCATCTTACCATCACGATTTATGCGACCAACTACGACCAATGTGGTCCACAATTTAACTCTAACCTCTTGCGGTTTATGAACATCATCATAGCTTGTGCAGCCCTAAAATATGGTCTCAGTGGCCTATAAACATTATTATAGCTCGTGTAGCTCCCAACTTCGACTCCTATGAATTACAAACATTATCATAGCTCGTGCAACTCTCAACTCCTACCTCATTGGTCTACAAACATTATCACAGCTTATGCAGCTCCTAACTCTGACCTCTGTGGCGTACAAATATTATCACAACTTGTGCACCTCTCAAATCAAATCTCTATGGTCTACAAATGTTATCATAAACTCTCTACTGTGATTTATGTGATCAAATGTGACATGCATTGCTCGCAGTTCAGGCAACTCTTAACTCCGGCTTTTGCGGACTACAAATATCATTAGTGCTCATCACTACGGCTTGCGTGAGTCGTAACTCTCAGATGTCACAAATTCGACATCTATGGAAACTATAAAGAATTTTAGGCGAAAATACTTATTCTGAAATGCGGCTCGTAGGTCAACCGTGGGATTCGACCCGCAGTTTACGTGTAGTGTAAAAAACCCAACCGTGATAGGCGGTGTTTTAAAAAACGTGCGAACCAAATGGTTAGACGATGTTTTCAAAAACACCACCGTACTTATAAGTTGCTCAAACGGGCCCTTAGCTTACGCTGCAAATTAAAATCGTTAGTTAAATATTGGTTGAGTATTACATTATCAGAAATTAATTGAAGTTCATATTGTACTCTCTCTATGAAAACCTAACATTATTTTTAGATACGTTCAAATTACAAATATGACCTTTATACCAGAAACATAATTAGAAGAATAACATAAAGAAAAATTTTTTGTCAAATAGTATAGGATTTGTATATTGCAATAATGTGTCAAAATATCAACATTTATCTAAGAATGCGAGTGAGACAAATTAGCATCACGACGAAATGCATATGAAATTCATCAAAGCATTTTCTTCCATCGACACTTTCTTATGCGGTCCCACCGCCAAACACGGCGACGATCGAGGAGAGCGGCCCAGAGGAAGAGGAAGAGAGAGAGAGAGAGTAGAGAGAAAGGTGGAAGAGGAAAGCTTTCGCCTGTGGAGCAGCAATGAAGAAACGAGCTTCTGTCGGTCTCATAGCGTTCCTGACGGCTTTGGTAGTTCTCGCCTTCGTCACTATGAAGATCCAGCATGATCATCTCAAGGTCTTCTTCTTATTATCTCTTTGTTGCTATGCCTCTCACCCCTTTAATTATTGTCTTCTGTTCTTCCGACGGCTTTACCCGAGCTCTGATTATGGCCAGGTGACTGAAAGGATCCGGCCGCAGGCGGTGGTACAGGTAACGCAGCTTTTTTGTCGCATTGGGTGTTACCGTGGGTGAGAAAGTGGTTATCATTTGATTATGTTGTTTCAGAAGCAGTTCAAGACCAGCATCGCAGCTCTTCCGCGTGGCATTGTGGAATCAACCACCGACATGGAGATGAAGCATCTCTGGAACGTCTCTAATTCCAAAGTAACTAACATGTCGGCTTACTTTTTTCTCCCGTTTTCCTCCATTTCCTTTCACGGACACCTTGAGATTTATATATATATACTTATATATATAAATGGTTAGCCGCAGCGTAGGCATTTCATGCTGATTATCATCAGCCTCATCCGATCAAATTGGGATAGATGTTTGAGTCAAATTAATACGTTTCTGTTAGGAAAGATGCATTTATGGGTTTTGACCATTTTTTTTTGTCGAGTAGAAATGAATGCTTGAGTTAATTCGAAACTTGCAGATTTGGTAAGTTTGAAAACAACTAATATAATGAAGTTAGAAGCAGAATCTATTAATTCATTAAAAAAAATGTATTAATTTCTTCTTTAGTTTTAATACGAACTTTGATTTTTTTTGGTTAGAATCCAACTTGCTTAGTTCCATCATAGGTTGGATGATATTTATGTGGCTACAGAAGCAGAGGAACAGCACCAACAAAAATGACTCCTTATCTCTTTGTTTTTTATCTTTGCTTGCAGTTGTTTTATCTTATAATTGTCATTGAGTGTACTTTTCCCCAATATAAACCTGATCAATAGTTGCTTTCTGTGAAATGCCGCTTGATCCGAGGCTACTCGTGTTTTTCTAATATATTTTCACAAGGTGCGTTTTATATCTGCTTTTAATGTATATTGACGATGAATTGATTGATCCATAGATGAATGAGGAAGTTTGTAGTCGTGTATCGCTTAAAGAATTATTGTGTTTTCTTTTTTGCATGAGCTATGCATGTGATGTTTGAACCTTGCTTGGATAAAGGCAGAGTATTCTTGAAGATTTGGAGTAGATTTGAAGCAGCTTATCTGTGGAGTTTTGGAGCGGAGTTCAAAGTAACTTATCCTTAAATTCTTCTAAATTCAATACTTTAATGTGTGGAACAGGTGAATCATCATGTTCAATACAACCGTAGAAAGCAAAATTTGAAGAAGAAACATATACATTCACATATACATTCAAATCATCATCTTATGCATTTAAGGATCTTATTATATCGTGGTGCTTCCCTTTATTTGTCTTCCTTCTTACTTCTATAAGTATCCCTGCGATGTAATGGAATGTTATTTTGTGTTGATATTATATTACTTTGCTAGCTATGTTATAAGTACAACTGGATTCTCGATGTATGCGTCCCAATCCAAGGAAAGGTGCGCCAAAGAAGTTATCTATGACCTCCGTATCTAAGAGGTAAATTTTCATTTCGTGTCCCGTCGCCTTTTGTCACTAAGAAACTGAAAGAGAAAGAAACCTCATAAATGGAAGAAGGGGAAAAAAGGATATGCGAACAACAGGGCTATCCTGAATACAGTGGAAGAGAGAACCTAGTACATAAATCATAAGTGCCTCCAAAGTCTACTGATCAAAGTAATTAAGATAAGATAAATCATTAGAAGAAAGGCTACAACTTCTTCTCACTGGAAAAAAAAACAAACCTGGTCTCGACTTGATCAATCGAATAGGTTGGCTGGCAATTTCTTTCTTTTCTGCCAGCGATCTTGGATTCCTTCTCTTCCTTCGCTTTTTTTTTTCATTTGAGTTTCCAGCCGTGGATCCAGTTGAAATAGGAAAGAAAAAGCACGCCTACAACGCTAGAAGTGGAAATTGAGAACTTTGACTCTTCCGATGCAATCACGTTACTTTCGCCTACGTCCGTTTATTGTATCATCGAGTCTTTCTTCCCAAAAGCAAATGACATAGTTGACTAGCAGACCAGCCCAGCCCTATTCACTTTCTCACATCAGCAGCGAACATCTGGTTTATCAAGATATTTAGATTTCTTTTCACATTCGAAAATATGAAATTCAAACTCATGTAACAAGCCAAGGTCCTGAAAGAATCACGAAAGTTGCAAATTTAGGATCTTCCGCTGCACAGATTTATTGGGAAATGAAGTAAGAGGCACATAGGTTAAGAGCCAGACCGAATGACGTACAGCTAAGCCTTCTCCTCCGCTCCGGGAGCAGTGAACTGTGCATTATGCAATCGAGAGATCAAAAAACTGGCTTGTCTTGACTGAAGACACCTTTCACTAGTTCATCAGCTGTCTAAGTTATGAGTCCGCTCTCTTGTCCTGGACTCGAGATTCGAGATTTCAGGTTCCAGATCCCCATGCATGACCAGTGACCCCCTCTTTCTAGGTGTGAGCCAAGGTCTGCGGCAAGGCGCGAAAGCCTTCGCCTATATTCGCCTATAGCTTATACTTCTACTTAGCAGCCCAAATAAAGTACCCCTGCTTCCAGCTCAAACCAAGGTTCTAGTTTCACTATGAAAGAATGAGGGGACGTATTCACTTCAGACATTTGAATTGAACAATAGAGAATCAGGTTTTTCTTCATATTCATCTTTCAGGGCAGCTGCTGACTCTCGGTCGTCTGGTCAATCACTTCTGAGAATCTTGATAACATCGGCTCGAACAAGTCTGCCAAAACAAATTCAGAAAGTAGGGCAGTCGTGAGCACGATGTGGCCCCTCGCCGATGAAGCATCCTGAGTCCGCCTTCAGTGGTCGAGGTCTCGAAGTCATGCGCATTAGCCTACTGGGGACTGACTTTCGTCAATCACTACTGGGTAGAGGTTTCTTTGCTTTGCAGACTCTTGAACCGCGATTCACAAAACTTCTTCCGCCATAAGCGGATTCAAGAATCCAGGAAGCCCAAGCCCCCATCTTGAGATTGAGGGTAGAGAGGAGGACGGCGTTCCAGCGGACGACATTCAAGAGTGGTACTCTAAGAAAGAGGTAAGTGCTCACCAACCAACCTGGACTTTGATTCTTCTTCTTCTTACCGGATATCAAAATCAGAAGGATTGTTTCCAGCCATGAGTTCCCATCTGACATAAGCGCTCTTGGGGCTGGATTCCTACTCTAGAGTAAGTTCTCGCTTTTCTTTCAGTTATTGGGATGAGGTCTTTTTCTCGGAGGGCCTTTCTTGGTGTTCCTCTCGAAATGGAGGGTCAGATGATCTCTTCATATGTGGAATTTCCTATCTTTCTCCCTCCATCATTGCCTTAGTAAGTGTTAACCAACTCGAGGATTTCTAGGAGCAATGACTCATTGTGGAACATATCTTCTAAGATATAAGGACTTTCAAACTCCTATCATTTTTCTTTTTGGTTTATTCTTTGTTTGCCTTGGATAATGGTTCTATAAGGAAAGCAGGTTTACATTGTAAGTATGATTTACTTTGCCTTTCTGCATCGTCATGGTTCACTTGAAACAGATGTTCCTTGAAATTCTAATTCTGGTTGGCTTGCAAGTGTTTTACTTTGTTTCTTTAACTTCTGTCTAACTGGATGCGTATATGGAGAACCTTTGTCTGTTGTCGCAATAAGTGAATATTGTGTTTTTTTTTCAGGGTAGTAATGTAAATTTTGTGGGTTTATTGGCAATTGCTGTTGGTATATCACAAAAACAAAATATAGACAAGATGGTTCGTAAGGTATGCTGATAGTCCAAACTCTTTCACAATGAGCTTAATTATGGCATCCTTTTTTTTTATTTATATATTAAAGCTGATGAATTTTGCACTCTTGTTTGCTCAGTTTTTAATAGATAATTGTTCCATTATACTTTTTCATTATGATGGAAATGTGGATGGTTGGCACGACCTTGAATGGACTTACAAAGCAATCCACATACTCGCACAGAACCAAACAAAGTGGTAATATATTTTATTTTACGAATATATGTCTTTGTAAACTAACCATAATAAACATCTCCATTCAAGCAATCACGGGTAGTTCTACCATGCATGCTGTGACATTTAATTAATAGCCTGGTTATGTCCTGTACTAGCTTTACAAATAGGAAGCAAACATGCATTTATTTCATCTTCATGATCATGGACTGCATAGATCATTGTGCAAGCCTTAATGATCTAAATTTCTAGAAAAGTTCATGCAGGTGGTTTGCGAAGCGTTTTCTACATCCAGATGTGGTAGCTTTATATGATTATATCTTTCTCTGGGATGAAGATATAGGAGTTGATTATTTCAATCCTGGAAGGTATTTATGAGGTTGAATTTCTGCGCAAATATTCATAAGAATGTGATATGACAAGTTTGCTTGTATGTTTTTTTTACTGACTAGAGCGATCTGGTAAAGTCATTTCAGTGATCCGATGATCGGTGAACATATTCTTAATTTAGATAATTCACAAACCTTTGTTTTTTTTTTATTTGAACTAAAGGAAATTGAAGAATAACATCACTTTCTTTTATTAAATAACAATTTACTCCAATAAGGAGGTTATGAGTTGCATTGGAAGAGGATGATGGAATGTACGGAAACATTAGTTTTTTGCAATAACACTAGCTTGGGTCCTATTAGCATCAGATTTTGGCTTCATGAAATTAATCGAAGTAAAGAAAGCTAACTTCATACTTCAGGATCAAATTATTCAGTATCACAAGAAGATCTAGTCTCTAATAAATGCACGAAGTTTGGTATGTATAGATTTGTTATTCAAGCCTATGGAACCATAAAAAAAAGGGAAGGGAATTTTTAGCATAGTTAAAGGATATCTTATTTATATTTATTTTGGGGCGTGAAACTACTAAAATTTTGGCCATCTCAATGCTTCGATCACGTGAATATCTTGAAAGATGTGTGAATCTTTCGATGATTCCATTTATATCTATCAACAAATGGAAAAGAAATTGTAGAGATGAACCAAAAAGCTATACTTAACCCAAAGCTAAATAGAAGCTAAACTAAGAACCACAATTAAAAACTAAAAATGCACAATTTAAAACTAAAAATGAATTAAGAAATAGTTAATGATTAAGGATCTGCATTGGTAGCTATGGTTCACCAAGTAACCTAATATAACTAGTTCGAAGATAAGTTATCACAAATGAGTTTGACATGTACTCCTGACAAATTGCTCATATTAATTATACTTAAATAGCAAGATAAGTGGCATGCGAAGTGAACAATAAAAGAGACAATTTACAATATAATATTAATATAATGAATGCCATCCTATTATCAAATTAAAATAATATTGCAAATATTAAATGAAAAGATGATTTATGATATGATCATTCATATAAAAGTATCACTCAGTCAGTTTTTTTACTAACATGTATTATCACATTAGACCTGCACATAGAAATCTAAAGATGATTCATCAACAATTTATCATAGTACTTTTATATTTATATAACTCTATATTTTGTCTACCAAGATAGTCTAGACGGTGAAGGTTTTCATCAATCTCTAAAATCAAATTTTTTTTAATAAATGATGGTATTCTATGAACCTGTTTATTCGTCTTGCCGATTTCAAAAGAGTTACATAGACTTTGTATATCAATAACGGAGAAACATATATATTTTATACATTTCATAAACAAATTTTTTAGTAAATATTCCGTAATCAATATCACCTAATCTCGCTTCCTGAATATGCTTCCCATAAACATGATTTATTGTATTGAACTAAGACAATGTGCATGGGAATAACTCTCGTTATCATATAGAATTATTTTAATATTAAGGAATTTGTGCGTCAATTAATTGTTGTAAAATACTTTACATCATATGTCAATTCATTATAAACATTGAAATGAATCTATGATAGTATTTATGAGAATAATTAAATGGGAAAGACATGATTGATAATTTATTAAATACCTATGGAGCCTATCACAGGTAGCACAAATAATGATCTGATTAAAAGGGGTGCGCTTATATTCAATAAATAAAAATTGATTACATCGATATAGTATTTCGAGAGTCCAAAAATCTATCGAGAACTATGGAACAACAATAAACGAATATTTCTTATATTATGAGCTCCAAACAAATCACAAACACATATACTAGGCATCGAACATCAAAAGTTAGCTAACATAAGAGCAACTTAGTTAACATAAGTTACCCATTAGCCGTCTTTGTTTAATTATCACCTCTATAAAATTAATCCTTAAACTCTTAAACTGAAAATATATAATCTATCTCTAAAACTATTCAAATTAAAATAAAATGTAAATCTAATTGATTAATAATTTAGATTTTTGATGCCCCAATATCTAAGCAAAAGAGAGGGAGAAGAAGATGAGGTTATATAAAAGTTCTCTGATGATTGATGATTTTGAATGTACTGAGTGTTTGTGGAGGGAAAGAAAACCGCTTTTTGAGAGAATTACAAAGGGAAAGATAATGATAGAGAAGGGCAGGGCTTGTGATTCTTGGCTCGAGGAGATGAGGATTTGTGAGGTTATGGTTGAGGATTACAATAGTGGGCTTTTGGTGGTTTGATTGCTAAAGAAGACTCACTCAAGGAGAAGGGAAAGGGAGAGAGTTCACCTTTGATGGCACGGTATGAAGGAAATGAGGTAGAAGTGTTATTCACTTACAATCATCTCCTTAAATTGTGTCCATAGGTTGCTTGCAAAATCTACGAGAGTAAGCTCTCTAAATTCCGAGTGTGGTGGAAGCGATGGTGAACGGTGGAGGGTGAATGGTCGCTTGAGTTGTTTGCATGAAGGAGCTCGAGGCTTTAGCATGACAGAGATTCATGTTAGTGCTAGCGAGATTGGTTCAGTGTAGTATTTAGACTGGTTCGCCAGAGTTTCACACAAGAATAAGGGAAGCAATTGCCCAGTTCGTAAAAATATCTTGCAAATAGCGGTGGTTTAGGAAGTAGTATCATAATAGGAATATATAATTTTTACTTGAAAGTGTCCTAGGTCCTATATTCAATTATGCATTAGGTATTGATGCATCATGTCTAAAACTGGAGGTGGTGGGCTAGAGTTCCATGGGCAAACAGTAATTTTTATGTTTTTTAAGTGGATTTTGAAATTTGACAAGACTAATAATTTAAAACTACAGATTTCCTACAAGTACCAATGTCAACTTGGTTGTATATTGGATTGCCTAATCTCACATCTAGTATTCTGTTTATTATATAGAAAATATGTTTTATTGATTCAAGCAAGTTGATCTAGCCCAACATGAATCTATAGTTGCATTCTTAAAGTGCAAATATTTATAACTATACTACTTAATTGCATATATTTAGTATTAATTAGCTTAATGTAATTATGCTATATATTTTGCTGATATATTCCTCTAAATTCTTTCTGGTTTTTCAAGAGATGTCAATGTGCTCATAAGGAATTGATGATGTTATCTGTTATGATCTTCATAAAGATGTCAATAAATTGAAGGTATCGAAAGTCTAAGATAAATAAAAGAAAAATAATATGAGTGTTGATGGTTCCACGAATTCAATGATAGTTTACTTCAATACACTTAGTGCGCTGATGATTAAAATGATTAACAACAGTTTGAATGGCATTTGCATTATTTGCATAAAGAGAAATGGGGTTATTTTGAGAAAAATAAATTTTAGATGGAAGGCTAAACCATATAATATTGGAACATGCAGCATACATGACATGATATTCAGACTTAATAGATGATTTTGATACATAAGGTTCCTTGTTATTATTCTATGAAACAAAAAATCATCAAGAAATATGCATGATTCTAGGATTCACCGGCGGGTATCGGCAGGTACCTATCCCAATCTACATCACTGCATGCTATAAGATGAACAGAACTAGTTGGAATGAACAAAACCATGATTCGACGCTCCACTAAGATATCAAATGATTTGACCAACGAAAACTATAATGTAAATGATGGGCTGTTTTCATAAACGAGTTAAATTGATCAATAACAAAAAATATCTAGTTGAGTAATTATAAAATAGTTTAAGTTGCCTGTTAAGTATCAACGTACAAATATACAATAGCATTAGGTAGAAAATCAGCTTCCTCCCTATAATAGTCTGTGATGGAGTGTCCGCAGGAGAAGTATTCTGGAGGATTATCAAACTAATCAGATTTTATATATATATTTATGTTGTTTCAGGAGAATACATGCAGGGTGAATTTCTAGGCCCAAGGAGTAAGTGCATTAAGATTCTTCATTTGAAATATGACTTGAAGATGTTGCAAAAAAGGCATTAATACTAAGTTTGTTCCGATAATATCAATGTCATCAACATAAACTAGTAGAAGAGCGATAACATTATACACCTTTTAAAGAAATAATAATGAGTCATATTGACTCTATTTAAAGGAGAACCAAATCAAGGTTAACCAAAGTCTAGCAAACCATACCAGGGGCCTGTTTGTATACATCAAATGAGATGGGAAATGCTAGGTGGAAGAACCATTAAATCTTTTTCTTGATATTACCATGAAGAGAAATGTTTTTAAAATGGTCATTCTCGTGAATCATCAATTGATTAATAAGCTGTACTTTAGTAACTTTAGTCAAAAGAACAGAACTTTTTTTATTTTCAACCTCATTTTCTTGTTTGTTACTAAGGACAAATAAACTAGTCCAATATCGACTTAGAGTACCATTGGAGCGAACCTTGGTCAAGTAAACCCATTTGCAACCAATAACTATAACATTGGTAGGGCAATTAACAATATTCTGTTTATGGTTATCCTTAAGAGTTTGAAAATTATAAGCATGGCCTCCCTCAAACAACTTTGTTTATTAGCCTATGAATAATATGGAATAATGAGAATGGAAGCCATTATAGTTAAAATCATGTCATTTTGTTGGATGGGAGATTTTGGAAAGGCCATTTAAGAGTAGTAATAGAATTCTGCGGGTAGGTGGCGGATCAATTTGCAAAAATCAAATAGTGGGCCTAGATCAGGAAGTGATAAAGCTGGATGTTTTATTCATATTTAAAAATTTGAAGTCACAAATTTAATTCTTTATAATTGGGAAGAATATATATCTTTTATAGAGGTTGAACATCGGTATGATTAAAAATATGATGCTCAAAGAAGGTAATATGACATCATTTAAAAGTTTGGATCTTAACAAGTATAATTTTATGAGGAGTGCTATAAATCATAAAAGCACATTTTATAGATTAAGTACATAGTTCTCGTTGTTCATGAGATGGCAGATAATCAAAATAGGCGCAACCATACATATGCATATCATGGTAGTTGGGAGGGTTATGAAAGAGACAATACTCTGGAGAGTCAAGCTATAAGTCACGAGAAGATACTTTATGAATTTGATAGATTGCCTTGTCCAAGGTTTCAACCCAAACTTTAGATGAATAAAAAATATTCAAGCAACAAAGTTCAACTACATCTCATAGGCGGTGATTCTTATATTCAACAACACTATTTTGTTGAGGTGTATAGAAACTTGATCGATGTGAAATAATGCATTTATTTGTGGAAAGTCATAGAACTCGAGTGCATCTTCATGCCTATTGTTGGCTCTTAACACCTTGGTACTCGAAGAAAATTATTTTTCAACATAGGCTATAATTTTTTAGAAGTAAATAATATTTTATATTTATACCAAGAAAGTAAACCCATGTTTGCTTGTTGTAATAATTAATGAATATCAAAAAGTATTTTTTAATTTTCATTGAAAATAATATGAGTAATAGCTTATCATCACTATGAGTTAATTTAAAAATCTTTAAAATGGTCAGAAGTTTTCAATAGAATTTTATATGTGATGTTAATGGAATTCTTATTTTGGATTTTTAGGTTGAGCAATCAAAAGAAAGATGAGCAGGTAATTGATCTTTATTACAAAACAAACATTATTTTATTAATTAAGATAAAACAATTAAATTAGGGTGAACTCAACACTTCTGGTTTGTCATTATTTTGATTTACTATAGTGCACGACAATATATCAAACCCAACATTAGAATGATGCCAGAGAATTAATAGTCCATTTTTAGGCATCTTTGAGTAATTCTCTATCTTTCAATCTTGCACAATGTAACCTTCATGCGGGAATCCAGCATCACAGTTATTCTCAATTCATTTCTCAATTGAGATGAGATGAGTAGTAGCTTAATAGATATGAGTATATTTTTACCTAAGCATTATTTTCTCCAATAACATTGATAGGCAATTGACTATAATTAAAACTTTTATATGATCATATATTCTGAACAAGATGCACAGAACAATCATATGATTCGATGCAGTATAACCAACAAGTAAAGATGGAGAAGGGAGTGCGTTCGTTCCTTGTAGTCTTAAGATTGATAGGGCTTTAATAATCATTTTTGTTATCCATCTGGAGTAGGAGTTAATTTATCCACAATTATGAAACTGTTGACCTGACCAATAACAATTATTGGTATAGCTTTGGATTGATCATTTTGAGGACAGGCACATTATTTTTTGATAATTTTCATAGGATTATTATGATAATGATACTTTATTATTTTTGCCTGATTGGCCATAATATTGCTATAGCCCTTGTAACTATAGCATTTCATTTTTGGCATCTCTTTTTCTTCGCCTTACTCGTTTATTGTATAATCTTCGGCTTTTTTGTGTATAACAAGCTTCTGAAAAATGACATGTATTGCAAGATATTCTTTTTAAAGTAATTCTGTGTTGAGAATTGGACTTTCTTTGGGGTCCTATCGGAAAAAAAAGGGAATATTGAAGTAATCTAGTGGTTTATTTGTAAAACCTTGTAATAACCTACTTAAGCCCATGTTATTAATGTACATATTAGTTTTTTGGAGCAATTATTTAATCAGAGCCCTAACAACCCTAACCTGGCCATTACTCAAGATTGGGCGTACAGATCAAAACTTCCTCTTCTTTTCTCTTCGTCCATGTGAAGCTGGATGAAGTAGTTGATTATGGACGAAGCTGGCATGACTAGAGCTAATTTGGACACTTAAGATGGGATTGCGACTTAATGCTTCGTGATATTGTTGCGATTGAAGCTACCTAGGGAGGCCATGATGGGGTCGCAACGATATAGTCGTGATTAGAGCTAACTGTGAACGAAACCGGGAAGGCAATGACGAGATTGCAGTTTGAAGCTTTGTGATACAGTCACGATTAGAGCTACCCAGGGAGGACACAATGGGTTCGCGACGATTCGGTCGTGATTAGAGCTAACTGGGAAGGCAACGACGAGATCACGACATACAAACGTGAAGGTTGTGTGATCTTGGCTTGAATCCTTGTGATTGCGGATGTGGGGAGATGGAGATAGTGTTTAGGGTAAATGATTAGAGCTTCTGGGGAAGATAAATCCTGAAGTTTTGAAGGTCTTTGTCGGGCTCATACAGTGAGCTAGTTTGTCGAAGGCACGTGTTCCGACTTAGGTGAAACTAGATCTCCCTCTTGTGGATTTGAAGCTTGATGGACCAGCCATTAAGTTGGTCGCTTCGGGTCAAGGTTGCTTTAGTAGGGAAGAGACTAGAGGGATATCTGATCGGGGATGAACCAAAGAGTGACAGTGCTAAGGGGGGTAATTGTAGGATTGCACACCTTAATTTATACCTGACTACTCAACTCAATGGTTTTGTCAATTACATCATTAATAGATGACTTTCAAAACGTGAGAGACATCCGGGCTGAAGTGGATTTATGCTGGGATGGAGAACCACGTGAGGGTGTTCCAGATAAATCATGAGATAGAAGCAGTGGTAGAGGGTGATAGTTCGATTTAGGAATATGTCATAGATTTGGAGTGGTTGTGGGCATATCTTGATCACTTCTCATCGATATCGTGTTGCAACAATTCATAGTGCAAGAAAGGGGACATCTTTACACAGATGATGACTATGCAGTTTTTTGCCCATCTAAACTCGACCTTTGATCAGAGGAGATCAATTCTCATAGCTCAGGCGACTATCCATTCATTGGATGAGGCCATTACTGCAATGATACAGAAGGATTCATATGAAGCTACTCTCTGAACCGATTGGACTTCTGAGTGTGCAATCAGCTTTGACTGCCTCGAGCTTAAGTATTATAGGTGTCTAGGAGGAAACTCCCAAGTGCTACAATTGTGGCGAAAGTCGGGCATTCGAGTAAGACCTATTTTAGGCCACATAAGGAGAGAGACAAGTGGACGTGAATAAGGTGGAGGTCGTGGTCGTAGTGGTTGATAAGGTGGAAGAGAGGGCTACTGGGTAAATCTGATTATATCAGAGGAGGGGGAGACTGTGTTTTTTACCAACAAGGATCATGACTTTTTGGAATTGTTGAAGTGGAAGCAAACAAAATCATCAAATAGTAATATTATTATTTATGCTCACTCTATAAGTCATCATCAAAGGGTAATATCAGTTAAGAATGCTTCCAACCAATCATCAACAAAGGATACTATTGTTCTTTATGCTCACTCTGACAGTGGTATTTGTGATACACATACTCTTACCTCTATTTTCACCACAAGATCATCAAAATGGATAGCATATTCTGATGCATTTTGACATGTGATAGGTACTGCTAGAGAATTTTCTTCCTATACTACCCTAACAGGTACCAGAGAGCATCCAGGCTACTGATAGTACAACACAATCTATAGTTGGTAAGGGGACAGTGAGGAGTACCTATTATATGTCTTTGTCTAATATTTTGCAGTCTTCTTGTTTTATAGCAAATTTTTTATTCATTAGTGGCCTTATTTTCAAATTAAAATGTATTATTCTTTTAATCTTCTTAAGGTGATCTTCCATGAGAAAAAGATGGGTCAGACATTTGGGATAAGAATGTAATATAGTGGACTTTGGTACTTGGACCGGGAGAGGATTGACTCAACTTTGACATCCATGGTAAAGATTGGTTGAGTACGAGAATTTGGGAGGAGTGTGAAGGATGTGTTGCCACTACATCATGAATATATGAGACACTCTTGTTTTAGTTTATTGAGCTAGTTGTATCATTCTTTATATGAAAATGCAAATAAAGAATAGCTTATTTGTGATGCTTATGTGTTTAGCAAACTTACTAGGAGCTCTTATATTAGTTCCGAGAATAAGAGTTCTGGTGTTTTTGACTTGATTCATTTTGATGTTCGGGGAACTTGTTCTATATGTTCTTTGAATGATTATCGCTTTTTTGTGACATTTATTGATTGTTTTTCTCATGTTACTTGGTTATATTTGATGAAAAATATGGGTGATGTGTTTGCTTGCTTTAAAGAACTTTACAGGACAATCCAGGCTCAATAGGTGCAGTAGTAAATGTATTGAGGTCTGATAATGTGACAGAGTATTTCAACAAAGCATTTTGGGAATAGTTGTCAGCCTAGAGGATTCAACATCAAACCATATGTTGATCGCAATAAATGTCCCAAAACACTTATGGGGGCAAACGATTTTGATATATCTCAATTAATCAATTGAATGATCTCGAGAGTATTAGATTGGAAGTTTCCTTACCAGATGTTGAAAAGAGATAGTAGCAAGATCCTTCAATAGAAGGGGTTTGGATTTATATGTTTTGTGAAGGATAATAGACCATCAGCAGGGAAGCTGGATTCCAGAGCTGTGAAATGTGTGTTCATAGGTTATTCTTTTACCCAAAAGGGGTATGCTTGTTGAAGTTTGATAGAGAAAAGACGGTGATTATGGTTGTCATTTAGAGAATTTGAATTGTACTATGCCCAGGAGGTGACCTCACCCTTCTGTGACTGGCCATACACTGGAGATATGAGGCAAGCGAGTAGCATTTGCCAAAGAGTGGTACACGTGAGAGTAATACATTGTCCTGTGATGTTGGGTGAATCAGTTTAGAAATTGAAAAATGTGGAGAGTGAACCCAGGGGTGGTGAGATTCAACCTGGAGGTGAGCTAAGGGTGTATACACGAAAAAGAAAGCAAAATGAGGGAACAATGTCTAAATTGCCGTTTTTGTCAGCTATGCCCTCGTCCTGGTCTTCCCCGACTATTGAGACACCTATACCATCGACTTCCGACACTGATTTTCCTTGCAGTGAATGAATTTCTTCATGGTGAGTTACCGGATGAGGTATATATGGAGATACCGTTAGGGTTCAATACAGTCCAAACAGTGGGCTAGGCGCGTAAGTGCAGGAAGTCACTGTATTACTTGAAGTAGCCTCCTCGAGCTTGGTTTGACAAGTTTAAAAAAACTATGATGAGTATGAGATATCAGCAGATTAGTGCAGAAAATACTGTTTTTTCGACAACATGAAGGTCACACCACTATACTTGTTATATATGCTGATCACATCATTGTCACCGGTGATGATGCAGAGATTGTGCAACTAAAGGCAAGATTGAGCAATGAATTTGAGGTGAATCTTTGACAGCTTAGATACTTTGTTGGGATTGAAGTGACATGTGGTTTGATCAATTGAGCAGTTATCAAAATTGCTTACACCCATAAGCGATTTGGGACATTCATTGCGACAATCTTGTGGTTTGTTGTTGTATCCCCTGAGCTGACAAATATTCTCCAAATACTTTGTTGGTATATTTTGTCCCATTATCATATCTCAATACATCACTACAACACTATATTGAGTCTGGATTGCGTTGTGAAAATCTTTAAAGCAAACAAACACATCACTCTTATTTTCATCAAATACAACCAAGTAACACAAGAAAAACAATCAATAAAGGTCACAAAATATCAATAATAATTCATAGAACTTGTAGAATAAGCTCCCTAAACATCAGCATGAATCAATGTCAAAAACACATGAACTATTCCTATAACTGATATAAGAGCTAGTAAATTTGTCAAACTCACAAAAATCACAAACAAGCTTTTGTTTATTTGTCTTTTCATACAAATAATGATACAACTGACTCAATAAACTAAAGCAAGTATGTCCATGCGTTTGTGATGTAGCAACAATGCATCCTCCACACTCCCAATTTCTCTTACTCCATCACTTCCTACGATGGATGTCAACGTCGAGTCCATCCCCTCCCGGTCCAAGTACCAAAGTCCACTATGCCACGTTCCAGTTCCATTTGTCCTGTCCGTTCCTTTTTCTTGAAAGATCAATTTAGGGATATCAAAAGAAACAACACATTTTAGTTGAATAATAGTCACACTAATGGATAAATGACTCACATGAAAAGAAGAACCATGCAAAACATTGAACAAAGTGGTATAATTGACACTCCTCACTATGCTCTTACCAACTATAGACTGGTTATACCATCTACAGTCTGAATGCTCCCTGGTACTGTTAGGAGTGTATAGGAAGAAAACTCTCTTGTAGTACCTGTCGCAATTCGAGATTCACCAAAATCTCCTTTCTATTCTGATGATCTTGTGGTGGAAATAGATGCAAGAACATGTGCATTACAAATACCTTTGTTAGAGTGTGCATAAGCGATAATGTTAGATTTTTGATGATGAGTGGCTGAAATCATCCTCAGCCCCATCTCTTATTGCTTTCTGCTTCAACTTTAACAACTCTAGGCACTCGTGATCCTCAAAACTAAACCCCTCTCTCTTCTCTGATACCATCAAATTTGCCTTATAGCCATCTTTTCCACCTTTTCGACCACGACGGCCATTGCCACGACCACAACCTCCAATCTGTCAACGTTCACCAGTCTCTCCTCTCCCTCCTAAGGTGGCTTAAGACAACTATTGCTCAGATGTCCGACTTCACCATAGTTGTGCACTTGTGAGTTTCCCTCTGGATACTTATTATACTTGAGCTCGAGGTAGCTAACACCAAGCACCCACCCCAAAGTCCATTCGACTCAGAGTGTAGCTTCATGCAACTCACCTCATGTATTATTGCAAAAATTGCCTCATCCAGTGTGAGCTAGGAGGATTGATCTCCTTTGACTAAAGAATGGGTTTAGATGGGTAAGAAACTACATAATCCTCATATGTGTAATGATCTCCTCTTTCTTGTACTTCAAATCGCAACATGTTTACATCGGTGCAAAGTTATCAAAATCTACCCACAACTGCTCCAATTTTAAGGCGTATTCCTTAATCAAATTAATTATCCCGTACCACTGTTTCTATCTCACGCTGAATCTAGACACCCTCAGGTGGTTCTCCGTCCAAGCATAAATCCTCAATTTTGCCCACATGTCTCTCACTTTTTGATTGCCATCCACCGAGGATGTAATAGAAGGGACTATCGAGTTGAGTAGCCAGGTGTAGATTAAGACATGTGTGGTTCTTCACTTATTCCCTCAGCATTGTTACTCTTTGGTTCGTCCTCGGTTAGACATCCCTCTTGTCTCTATCCTACTAAAACAGCCTCGACCTGGCACGACCAACTCAAATACGTGGACAATCCATCAAGCTTTAGATCCACGAGAGAGATCTAGCTTCACCTTCGTTGAAGCACTTGCTTAGATAATGTCTCTTGTTGAGAAGCTAGCTCCCTGTATGAGCCCTACTTAGATCTTCAAAATTTTAGGATCTATCTTCCCTAGAATGTCTAATCATTTACCTCCCACACTATCTCCATCTCCTATTATCCCCAACAAATCAGATCACACATCATTTACGTCGTATCCGTCGTTGCTTTACCAGTTAGCTCTAATCGCCGTGATTCCGTTCTGGCCTCCCTGGGTAGCTCCGACCTCAGTTGTATCACGATACTTCAAGCCACAATTCCTTCTTTAGAATCCCCAATAGCTCCCATCGTGACTGTATCACAACACTTAAAGCCGCAATCCTATCGTTACGTCCTAGGTAGCTCCAATCTCGTTTGTATCATAACACTTCAAGCTGCAATTTCGTCATTAGCGTCCCAGGTAGCTCCAATTGCAATTGTATCACAAAATGTGAAGCTGCGATCCTGTCGCTGCTTCGTTCTGCTTCGCGAGGTCGAAGTGGAAGGACGATCATGGACCAGAACGTAAGTTCGTCTTGCAACTTGGTGTGGCAATCTTCTCCGCCTTCCCAACTCTCAATGAAGCGAAAATTGTCCGATCAAGAGCCTTCGGCCGGGGATGCCGCTTCTAAGGCGGAATTGAGGTAGGAAGGAAGCATTTTCTCTCTAAGAGGAAGTTTCGTGTCTTTGAATGTACGATCCAAATGATCAAACAACACAGTTGCGACAGCTGTCCTAGGCTTTGATACCAAGAAGAAAGAATTGCTCAAAACCTCATATGTACATTCATAACATGGGCTTAAATAAGTTATTTCAACCTTTTTTTACAAATAAACCCCTAAACTTATTCAATATTCTTTTTTTAACCAATAGGACCCTAAATAAGGCCGAATTCTCAACAATTGGTGTTTCCACGACATGCTTGGTTATAGATTTTTTTTTTTCTTTGAAGCTCTATAATAGTTTGGATCTTTTCTAGCTGTCTTTTTTATTCTTTCTTTTCCTTTCACGTTTTTTTTAAAGTTCGAGTTAAAAAGAAAAAAAAAGGGGTGCTTTACAACAGAGGAATGTAACTTAAATTTGATGGATTAGTTTGATTTTTTTTTTTGATGATATATGATTTCAAATTCATTTTCTTCTGAATGACGGGCATTAACTTTGTCCAAGAACTATATCTATAGGTGCCACTCATTTGATGTTATACCGATTAGGAGTTCTACTAGAAAATAAACTTATTCCTATGAGAAATTATAAGAAGTAAATTATTTCCTTGGATTAAGAGTTATTTTCTGTCATATTTTATATTTATTTCCTATTTTTATTTTATTTTATTTATCTCAATGTAATTATTATGAATTGATTAATTGGATATATTATGAATTATATCTTTTGTTTCATATTATTATTTTTTTTATTGTATTTCTTATTCTATGATTCATGTAAGGGTTATTTATAGCTCATTTCATATCAATGAATTGATACCGGCTTAATCCCATTGAATTCCACTCTATTCCACCTTATTCTTCATTATTCTGAATTTCAACAATACCTATAATGAGATCTTATTTTGTTGTATATTAGTATAAAGGAAAATATATTTTCACACCTATAAAAGGTATTTTTACTCATCATTAAGCCAAGTCCCTTTGTATAGCATCAACGCTACTCTTTAAACTTTATGAAAAGGATAATAAGAAAATAATTTTTTGCAAGTAAGCATATAATGTTCATCTCTATTTGGTGCTTGAATCTCTTGGCTTTAACTGTGTGAATCTCTTGAATTTTCTAATATTTTCCTGTATGAATGATTTTTCTAACTATCACTTTTGTGTTAAGATCATCATTGTTCCTTCCAGTCTTTGTATGTTGAGTTTTTCTTTTATTCTGCTCACAATCCTTTCCGTCCTGCCAACAGTCATAATTTCTTTTATGCCAGGTATATGCGGATAATATTTTCTGAAGGATTGGAGATTTCACAGCCTGCTGTTGATCCAGAACTATCAACCGATATTCACCATCGAATTACAGTCCGAAATAGAAAGACAAAAGTTCATAGGTAGTTGTAATATTTATTTATCCGAGTGAATATTTTTTATTGTCTCAACAAATATATTGTGTAGCTCCTCATTCTTCTTTTTTTGCTTTACTTAAATTAGAAGGGTGTACTTTTGCGGAAGTGTAAATTGCTCAGATGAAAGCAAAGGACCTCCTTGCACTGGGTAGGCTTTCTATTACACGAAGAGCTATATTTCTTGCTATCCAAAGATTATTATTTTAGGTCCGTCAAAATCACTTGACTTGTTGCGCCCTGAGGGTTAATATTATAATATCATGCTTTAGCCTATCTAGGGTTTTGGGTAAGTTTGCATCGCATTTAATTTTTTTCATTAGCCAAGTCATTTACTTTGTCTTAAGTTCAGCCCCTTCCAGGTAAGGATACTTTAAGCTTTTTTGGTCTATGAAATCTCATTTTGAACTTGTAGTATATGTAGATCTTTGAAGCGAAAATAACTACAACTAGCTGTGATCCCCAGGTGTTACAATTCCTTATGGGCACGTTCAATAACATGTAGGTGTTGGGATTGTGAAACTTGGTTCGATTGATTCACAACTAAATCACACCATAAGAAAACACATTGATTCGAGAGATCTGAATAAAAAAACTAAACAAAGGCCCACAACACAAGGAATCTAATATGTGAAAAAAATATAATGGGAAAAATTCATAGAGCCACATCACACCAAAAATTCAATTATGAAATGAGGAGAAATATATAAAATACACCACACACAGAGTTTCTCAATACAAAGAAGAAATCCAACACGGAACTTGTTGCACCGCTCGCTCTGTCCCACTCTTGTTACACTCATTGCTGAGAGATGCGTTCATCATATAGAAGTCAAGGACTTAAATCTCGATCAAAAGAGAAAGCACTCTTGACGCTGAAACGTAACTTCTAGGAACTGCCTTTCCATGCACCTTGTTTAGACTCATTCTTCTGGGTACTAAATCGCCCGTCTTGAGCACCGAGTTTCCGGTGTCTCTTTTTTCGAACCTAGAAATGAACATGCTGTGGCTTAGTTGTTCCCATGCAAGGCACTAGATTTCCCATTGCTCGATTTACTGAGCTCCTTGGCACCCTTACTGCTGCTAGGGTCCTAGATCCTCTCAACAGGCTCTGGTTTGTTGCAGAAAGCCCAATCAGGCTCTACACACTAAAAATGTCTTACTTAGAGACTGATTGCATTCAATTTCTTTTCTCAAGATCTGTTCCATGTCTGTACCATCTTCATTGATGTACTGTAATGTGACTCATCTCCAGTCTCAACCTTTCCGAACTCCCACTAAAGCCAAGCATAACTTTAGTTTCTCAATTCTAACCACCTTAGTCAGCATGTATGCACGATTCTGAGTTGTATGTATCTTTTTCAAAAATATCTGCCATCTATTTTATCCTGACATGAAAAACGACATTATTAGCTCTATGAACTACGCATATATTTGCACTATGAAGCTTTTCAATCCCTTGCTAGGAGATTATCAGGTTCTGCCATAAAGCTCTGCAGCCAGATCAAGTCTTACCTCAGTGATAGCAATGTACTCAATTTATGTAGTTGAAAGTGCAATTGTCTTCTGCAGCTGGAAACCAAACTCATTGTTGTGTTCGCCGAGTGGAGATATATTATTTTGTACTTCTACCATCTTTATCCCCTTCTAGATCTGAATTTACATATTCTTGTAGATCAATCTCTACATCTTTGAAACAAAGTACCAGTTGACTATTCCTCTAATATATCTGAAAATTCACTTTATTGTCTCTCAATGATGTTTGCCTGGATTACCCATGTACCTGTTGATCACTCATATTGTATGTGCAATATTTGGTCTTGTACAAATCATCACATACATCAAACTTTCAATTGTGCAGGCTTCGAAAATTCTGACTGCTCCCCAGAACTCTCTGTAGTTATTTTTTTTTATTTGTTAAGATTGCTTTAGAGAGTCAAATTTTTTGAAGGTAGATAGATTATAGATAAGAAATTACTCAGGGATTTAGCCCTCATTTTGCGATGACTTTTTGATTTGGGGTTCAAGCTTTCCCATATGCACAAGTTCTTATGATTAATTACCCTATCTGATAACGAGAAAGCACTTTCAATTAAGATTAGTCATTTTGAATTGAATATTCAACATATCATAACAGTAGACTTAGGACTTAAGTTGCAAAATTTATCACTTGAAGGTTAAAACAAATGGTGAAGGAAATGAAGAGGAAACCCGATCAAGATCTCATAGTTCTGTCATCCTGGGTTATCGTGGTCCCTTGTCTACTTAGTCAGAAGTGGTATTTGATCCTACTTAACTGAAAACTCCTTATCAACAACCATGGGTTGCATCGTGCAAGCGGCCTTTGTAGATCTTGGTTGGATGTTTATCCAAGGGGACAAATTTAAGTCGTCCTTACCTTAATTAACAAATGAAATAAATTTTAATTAATTTTTTGACGTCAACATGTGCTCTAACTAATGTATTAAATGCTATAGGTTCGATAGTGATGCACGGGCTAATTAGGCTGCCATGTCTATAGGGCAGGGTTGTAAGTTCACTCAACTAGTCCAATCCTTCTCACAAGGACTGGAGTTGACAAGCCAAGTAAATTTAATAAACGTCCAAACCATAAATTAAGAATTTACAAATCCAGATCACCTAGACATATCCTCCTCCCTGTAAGGACTGGGATAGTCATGAGTCGCACTCTAAAAAATCTAAACTAACGTAACTAAATGCCCCCATTCAAATATAAAGCTTTTAAATGCTTAAATCCTCGACGATGGTCGAGTTGATGGAAGATTTCAACCGGAAGGATCTATTTTCACAATTAAATTTCAAAATATATTTGAATAAATTCAAATGATATATCATTTAATGTGATCCTCTATAAGCGGGACAAAGTCGACAAGCTTAAAAAATAAACAATTCCTCGATGTTGGCTGAGTTGATAGAAGATTTCAACTTGATGAGTCAACTTTTAAATCAAAATTTCAAAACAAATTCTCAAAATAATAAATCAAAATTATGAATTTAAAATCAATTTCCTAAAGACTTAAAGCAATTAAATCAAATCTTCCAAGTTAAAATTAATAACCTAAAAGCTAAATGCTAAAATCTATCTATCATTCGCAATAGTTTGTCGAGGATGATAGATTTTTGATTGACTTCAACTCACAAAGAGTGAATTTTACATCAAGTTTATTCTTATATACACTAAAAAAATAATCACATGCCAGTAAGAACACGGCCTGAGTCTTTTGTTCGTTTGGTTTTTCTACCAAATGACACCACAAAATAGTGTTTACGACTATAGCCCTTTATCGTGTTTGTCGTCAAATGACACCATTATATTACGGTCACGACCGCAACTCATATGCTCCCAACGATTTTCTATCATTTGAGTTGTGAATCATAAGAGTACAATTTATTGACAAAGCCTTTCGTTACTTAATGTCGACTTAAATTTGTCCTCACAAGCATCCACCCAAGATCCTCACAAATCTGTTGAACGGTGCAATTCATGGTTGCCGACAAAGATCTTTCAGCCAGGTTGGGTCGACTATCTTACCTGATTAAGTAGATTAAGGACCACAACGACCCGGGATGACGGAACCATAAGATCTTAATTGAGTTTCATCTTCATTTCTCCCACAATTTGCTTTAAGTCTCAAGTGATAATTTGTGCAACTTAAGTTTTAAGTCCGCTGCTATGATATTTTGAATATTTAATTCTAAATGACCAAACTTAATTGAAAGTGCTCTCTCGTCTTTGGGAGGGGTAATTAACCACAGGGGCGTGAGCATATGGGAAACTTAGAACCCCATATCAAATACTCGTAAAATGAGTGCGAAATCTTTGGGTAGTGTCTTATATACATTTCAATATGCCTTCTGAAACTCTCTAAAGCTCTATCAACAAACAAAAAATAAAATTAACCGCAGAGAGTTTCGGGAGCAGTTCGAGTTTTCAAAGCCCACAGATTTCTGATGACTCCGCTAGGAAAGGTTTTTTGTTCCATCTTTGGTTAGTCATATATATCTTCACTATAATAGCAGCTTAAAAATTAATTAAAAGATAAATAAAAAGTTTGATTTGCTTTCATTTATTTTAATTACTCATACCTTGAGTAAATTATATTTGGTGAGCCTTGAAGCATGACCCTTAGTTTTTAGTCTAAGTGTCTGTTGTGAAAATGTCCCAATAAATAACAAATTCTGTCAGGTGAAAATTGGGGAATGTTTACTACCAAAAAATCCCAACAGAAAGAAAAATGTTTGGTGAGCATCAGAGCATGATCTATGAATCTCAATTTCAAATTGAGAAGCTGCCTTCATAATGTCCTAATAGACTGACAAATATTGTGCTCGTGAGCATTGATACATAATGTTAGACTTCAATCTAAGAATATACCACCAAAAGGTCCCAATAGAAAGTTTAGCTATGTTCTGTGAACATCTAGGTATGATCCGTCAATTTCAGTCTAGAAATCTATCGCTCAAATGTATCATCAGAGAAATAAGTTCTACAAGGTGAACATCGAGGTTTGATACTAAAGCCTTAAATTTAAGTATCTACTATCGAAACATCTTAATTGACATGATGTTATCACTTCCTAATCTTGAGGTTAGTTGGTCGACAAATGAAGAAAAGAAATATGGAGTGAATAGCCCAGTAGTTGCAATTAGAGCAACCAACCATTTAGCTATCCCTACAACTTGAAGGGAGTGCTCCTATCCAAAATAAAATTTACAATTTTAAAGGGATCAAAAGGAATAGTTCTACTGGTGAAACAAAGCAATCCTTTCAGAATCAACTATCAGATTCCTATTGAGGAGAAGAAAAAAATTAAACCCTATATGCTAAAGTGCACAAAGTACTAAGGATTGCCAAGGAAAAATGTCTTTTGAAGAGGTATGAAACCTATTGTAATCGGGGTTAATTGAGAGTATGTTAAAAGACAATCATTTGCTATGATGGTTCGGTGTAAACTCAGGTAAGCTTTGCTCATTAAACATTGGGATGTGCATCTAGATCTCTTGTCCAGGGATTTGCCATCGAAAGGTCTCGATAGAAATGTATGAAAATATGGAGACTAAAGCTCCATTAAGAAAAAAAAAATTGAAGAAGGAAAAAGACGTGACATCTGGTCAACACTCCCAGAGATCTGTCGTTTGTAAAATATGTCATGAATGAATTCTAAAGAAGCAGTCATAATGTTGAATCTCGGTATTATGGTTCTCTAGAAGAATACCACTATGCATGATCATTATCCAGCTTGGTGGTTTGGTGATTCCCATCACTGATGCTATAACCATAATTGTATTTGTTTGAAGCTACATCAAACTACTTCAGTTTGTCGAAGAAGAAAATCATCTGAAATTATGAAGGAGAAAGAAGAATATTGAGAGCTTAGTGATTGTTACTTGATCAACTGGTTATGCAAAAAGCTCTAGTCTCATAAGCTAGTATTTTTGTCCACAATAAATTAAAAAAAAATTTTCTAAAATTGGTTAACAGAAAGAGCTCGACTAGTGATATTGAACAACTTTTCTTGAGCTCAACACATGAAGCCCTACTGGAATGAATCATGCTAAATTTTTATTTTTTAGTAGACCAATAGAGCTCCAATCAAGAAGCAATTATCTTTCTTTTTAGATAAGAGCTCAAAATTAGTGAAGGTAAAATGATTAGAGTGCTCTTAGAAATCTGCCATTAACGAGATCATTCAAAGATGAATTTTGAAGAAAGTTTAGTGAAGAACCTCAAGATGGTTTGAAACCTTGGAAAGTTTGCTAAGAGATCCCGTCATTAGTTAGCATCAACCTCGCGAGCGAAGAGGTTATCAAATAAGTGCTAGCAGGATATGAGTATGGTCATTTCGCACCCCCTAATATATCAAAAGCAATTAGATAGAGATGTATCTTTAATCCTCACGGGTTGGAGGATGATTAAATTCAAGCTGAAATAATATTTTTGCAGAGGGATCATCAAACCTAAATTTTATAGAAAATTCGAGCCTAACTTGGAAGGTCTTTCTGTCATAAAAAAGATATATATGGAGGAGCCTACCAACTCAATGACCTTAATAGTCGATGATTAATATCGACAATCAATGATCGATATTTGAAGAAGCATTACACATAGCTCCCTCGTGAAGGCCGTTATAGAAGTTTCCTATAGGGAAAAGAGAATTATGCTCTATTCCATCACAAGTGTAATGCTTTATTGGAAATTCTTATTTGATATTAAAATGCATTTCCAAGTTCTCATAAAGTTTTCCCTGCAAGGCAAGAATTTTTTTAGTTTATGTGTGTCGACACCATGCTCTAAGACAAGATCCCCAAAAAGAGCCAAGCATCATTATGATACAAGAACGTTTTTCCAAGTTAGGCATGGGGTATTGTTAAGTTTATTTGGGTGGACATAGTGCTCTAAGCCGATATCACCAAAAATACCCAAGTGTTGCTGGAATTTCTCTTGCAATATAAGGCGTCTTTTCAGTCATTTGGGTTAACATCGAGCTAAATGTCGAGATTTTCAGATATATCTACTAAGTGTTGAAATATACCCTTTGCCAAACAAGGGAGACAATCATTCGGGGTAGCATTGAGATCCAAGCCTAAAACCTATCATCTAGGTTGAAATCACGCTCATAGTTGAGGTCCTTATATGCATTGTAAACTCAAGTCGTTCCTTTTTGCTAGATGAGGGACAAATATTTTAAATATTCTTATGCATTCAAATAAAAATCATGCCTAAAACTGAGACTATTAAGCGCCCTGAACACTGAAGCCCCTTCTTTATTAGACAGGGGACTCATTCTTTTTGGGGTAAATATCAATCAAGGTTGAGATCATCTAGCCAGAAGAGCTGACATCATTTATAACACCAAGATCTCTCTTCATTTGGTTGATATCGAACTCATGGACAAGATCCCCAACTAACTCGGGTGACATTGTGTTTTACGTTGAGATCTTTGAGAAAATGTCAAAGTTATCAATGATAAACTTGTTTTTCATTTGTGAATAAAAAAAAACACGTTCAAGCAAGATGTATGAGATGATTCTAAAAGTTAGAGGTTCATCTTCAAAACTCGCTAAGATTTATAATATCAAGTGCAGAAATCTGTGAAAAGCTACAAACTTTGACAGTTAAATTGGAGAAACATAAATTCTCTTATGCTCAAGTCTATGACTCATACGGAGGCCAGAATCATTAAGTTTATATGTGGTCGAGTTGCTGGCTTTCCTCGTCACTATAAGCCAAGGTCATTGTGAAGAGCCCCGCTTATCAGTCTGATGATGACAAAATATAAATTATCTTTTGCTCAAGTGAAGGGCTCGAATGAAGTCCAGACTCGTCAAGCCAACATGTGGTCGAGTTGTTGGCTTTTCTCTTCACTCAACAAATTAATGTTATAATGAAGAGTCCTGTTTGTAGTCTGATGAAGACAAAGCATAAGACTATTTATTGCTCTAGTTTAGGACTCAAACATAGTCCAGACTCATCAAGCCGAGATGTGGTCGAGTTGTTGGCTTTTTCTCTTTGCTCAACAAGCCAGTGTTATAGTGAAGAGTCTTGTTTGTCCGTTTGTTGCTCAAGTAGTCTAGGACTCAGACAAAGGTCGAACTCATCAAGCCAAGATGTGATCAAGTTGTTGGCTTTTCTCTACTCAAAAGGCCAAGGCCGTAGTGAAGAGCCCCATTTGTTAGCTTGATGTCGGCAAAGCACAAGACTATGTATTGCTCCAGTCAAGGAATCAAACAAAGGATGGACACATCAAGCCAAGATGTGACCAAGTTGCTAGCTTTTCTTTTCAGTCAAAAGGCCAAGGTTGTAGTCGAGAGCCCCGTTTGTCAGTCTAACGACAACAAAAGCACAAGTCTATCTCACTTAACAAGGTTAAGTGATATAAATTCATCAAATTTTCACAATTGATCGACAAATCAAGATAAAATTAAAAGATGATCCTTACCCAAGAAAAAATCTAATTGAGCTTGAAGTCATCATCAAGTTGAAATTTTAATTTTTCTTCAACAGGTTTGATTAAGCATTAAAAATGGATTGAAGGAACTCCTCCCTTTTTTTAATAAGTCTGATGAAGTGTGTAAGTATAAAACAAAAGAAGCTGGCCCAAGCTTTGTATCAAGCTCAAAGATAGCATCTGATTTTTCTTTGTTGTTAATACAAAAGGACTGTATATATTTATTTGAGTTAACATCAATCTTTAAGCTGAGAACTTCAATTATATTCAGTTAGCATCAAATTTTCCCTTATTATCAAGATAGGGGGACAGTGATTTCATTTGGATTGACATCATGCACTGGGCAGAAATCTCCAAAAATGTTTTTCTTGTATCATTTGGGTTGACATCAAACTTCAAGTTAACATCCCCAAATATATTATAATTTATTTGGGTTGACATTGAGCTCTAAGCCGGTATCCTCAAAGGGGACTACTTATTTTATTTGGATTATCACCTAGCATTGAGTCGAGATCCCCAAAAAATGTTTCTCTTATATTATTTGGGTTGACATCAAGCTCTAAGTCGAGATTCTCAAATATATTATATATTTTATCATTTGGGTTGACATTGTGTCGGATGCGAGATTCCCAATTGAAATTTTTTTTATCATATTAGCTCCAAAGCACTCGGTCAATTTAAGCAAAAATGAACCTATCTTCAAGCAAATTACAAACATGACAATCTCAAAGTCGTATTCATCTCTCAAGACTTGACATAATTCAGAAGTCAAATGAGACAATTTGGAGCTCGTGATTTTCAACAAGTGAAGTTGGAGAAGCTCAAGTTTGTTTTCAACTCAAGTTCAAGACGCAAGCGAGTCCAGAAGGTCAGACTCAACAAGCCCAAAGATGACCAAGTAGTTGACAGCTTTGTTCACTCAACAAGTCATAAAAATGATTGTAGTGAATAAGCTGTTTTTTTGTCCATCTAATGAAAATAACTGTCTTGCATAAGCTTATCCAACTTGATAAATTAAGCGATCAAAATCTTGAGGTTCTCCAAACTGATTAAATGAGTCGGAAAAAATGAAATGAGATGACATTTGCTTAAACCCCACTGGTAGAGGCACTATCAAATTTATGTTTGCCTGATATAACTTTAGGCATTTCTCACTCCTTTGTAAGTCAAAATAATCCAATGAATGCTATCTTCAATCCTCACCTAAAGAAGAGTCATTAAATGCAATCTAATAAGAGTCAATTTCAGTTGCTCCCCACTCTCCCTTGCAAGTCATTATGTAAGCCCAACAAGAAGTACAAGTTCAGTGAGAGTATCGGCCTGGGAAATTTAGAATATATTTTTGGAAACTCTCTTATAATACAAGAATGTATTTCTAACTGATTATACAATCACTTTATGAGACTATGGGCATTTTTTTTAGTTTATTTGGGTTGACATCTTGCTTGATGTCGAGATCCCTCAATATGTTTAATCGGATAATGGGTTCTATTTTTTGAGACTGACAATCAATTTATGATTGAGATCCCCAATTACAACGGTTAACATCATGCCTAACATTGAGATTTCATTCATTTTGGGTTAACATCATTCTTCAATGCCTAAATGCCCTAATATCTGCTTAAAATTTTTTCTATCGGGCAAAATAAATGCATGATCAAATTTAAACAACAATGATTTTTCTCTTTGTTTAACCAAGATCTTGAAGCTTAAATTGAAAAAACTTCAAGATTTGCAAGATTTAATGAGTCAAGTTGGAGAGATACATGTTCCAATAAAAGCTTAAATCTATGACTTAACTGGGTTAATCAACAAGCTCAAATATGACAGAGTCACTGACAACTCGCTTCACTCAACAAGTCATAAAAACTGTTGTAGTGAAGGAGCAAACTCTTCTTACCAACAAGTCATAAAAACGGCCGCAGGAGGAAAGCTCAATCTTGTTAGTGTGATGATGGGAGTTGTTTAGTTCCCAAACTCATCCAATTTGACAAGTTCAATTGATCTAGATCTTGGAGACATTCCCAATGGATTGACAGATCAAGGTTAATCTAAGAGATAATCTACACTCAGAAAATTATTATGTCGCCAAGCTAAAATATTCCTAAATATACAAGTTCCAAGACCATAAATGGCCGCTGTGAAGAAGCCCTGTTTTGCTAGACTTTGAGAGTTTTTGTGACGCTTCGAGCAAGTTGATAGGAAATTACACAACAAACAATTCCTAACTTTTCCGGGTCTTAGTTTCAATTAGAAATTAAAATGCATCGCAGAATAACGAGATCACACAATTCGATAAAAAATAAGAACAAAATTATAACAGAAGCACAATCAAAGCAACCATAAAAGCACATGAGAATTTACGTGGAAAAACCTGAGAAAGGGAAAAAATTACGGAGCTATACCATTAGAAATTTTCCCTATGCAATTCAAACAGTTTTACAAAGAACTCACACTAGTTTTCTCTCCACATAAGAAAAACTTACAGGACTTGCTACACAATCTTTTCTCTCTGATCCAATACAAAAAGTTGCATCGTACCACCGAAATCCACTTCTTCGACAATCCTCACATTCGTCGGGATGCTCGTGAAAGTATATCGAAGGAAGATACACTAAGCCCTACGTTACGTCACTTGAAATCGGGATTAAAAATCAATTCCCATCACCATCCGCTCTTGGCGCTAGGCGCCCAAACTTGGCTCCTATATGTCAAGCTTCAGGGAAACAAGCATCTGAGCATCTATATAGGCGCCCATGCGCTCAAAGCCGGCGCATAGGCGCCAGCTTCTCTTTTCGAGCAGCACCTAAGTGGGCACTTAAGCGCCCACAATCCGACGCTGGGCGCATAGGCGTCATCTTCTCTGTTCAAGCAGCACCCAAGTGGGCCTTTAAACGCCCACAACTCAACGCATAGGCGTCCGGTGCTTTGTTCCATTGCTCAACAAATCAATCTTTACTCATAACAATCTCCCACTTAGAGATTGATTGTACTGAGTATCAGTCCTCTGTATCTGCACCTCCATCTGAATTGCCTTTATTGTCATGTGTTGTGGTCACGTACGGTGATGTGGCTTGCCCTCGATCTCAATCTTCATGAAACCAACTGAAGCCATGCATAGCTTCAAATTTTCAACACTCACAACATTTGTCAATATATCCATAGGATTCTCACCTGTATGTATCTTTTTCAGAAAAAACAGTTCATCTTTTAGAAGAGATTGAATGAAATGATACATGAGCTGGATGTGTTTCGTCATTGCATGAAAAAACAACATTTTTAGCAAGGTTTCTACTTTAATAAATAAAGACATCTTTCTCGTGTGATCATCAATGAATATGAACGGAAACCTCTAATGGACTGAATTGCACTAAGTTCAGTTTCTTTGATTTCACCATTGACCTTCCCTTGGAGAAAGAAATCATTTTTTGCTTATCATATATGCAGTCTTAAAAAAAATCCAGGTCAACATTTCATACCATGAAGTTTATTCTTTGAAACTAGGGACTTCATACATTTCTCGTTCATATTGCCAAGCTTACTGCATCCACCTGTTTCCAGTCGCATCAATAAAACCAACCATTTCGTTGATCAAATAAATGGTGCATTCAATATTTCCCCAATCCATCACTAATGCCCCTGTTCACCTTCCATGAATCACCTGTAAAAGTAGTCACGAGCCCTGACCTTGCCAGCTGGTTTATAGAGATGAGATTTCTCTTCAAACTTGGAACATGACTAACTTCAGTAAGCTTCTAGACTGTTTTATTCAACAACTTGGTATCAACATCACAATTTCCCACTATATTGCATGCCTTGTTATATCCCAAATAAACCTTCCATAAATCATTTTGAGTGTATTTTTTAATTTCCTTTTTATTGGGCTAAGTATGAAAAGTGGCACCTGAATCCACTATCCATGATTCAGTACTAACTAGGGATAACAATAGAGAGTCACTTTGAATTTAACCAGTGGAGACATTAGTAACGAAACTTCTTTCTTGTCCTCCACTACCAGCTTTCCTTGGAGCTTTACAATTCTTCTTGAAATACCACTTCTTATTACAGTTTCTAGCATTCTCCTCTGTTTGACCTGGGCTTTCCTTTCCTGGACTTGGAATCTGCCTTTGCCTGTATTCCTGCCTAGTTGTCTTCCAATGATATTACATTCAACGCAGAACCTGAAGATCGCCATTTTCTATTTTTTTTTTGCAAACTTCATTCAGCATTAGACCCATGATATCAGAAAAGTTCAACTTTGAAGTCCCTGAAAAATTACTCACCGTCGTTGGCAAGTCATCCCAGCTTTTCGACAATGAAGATAGTATCAACGGTGCTCTGACCTCATCATCAAACTCAATCATTACAGAACATAATTGATTCATCACATTGTTAAAGTTATTGAGATGTTCTGCCACCGAACTACCTTCCACCAGCTTCATGTGAATAACTTCTTCATAAGAAAATTCTTATTGGAAGCATAAGGTTTTTCGTATATTTTGTAAGTGCTGCCATGAGTTCCACCTTAGTTTTCTTATTCACAATGTTGAACTTAACAATTGATGAAAATGACAACCGGATCAAATCCAATGTTGTTTTATCCAACGCCTCATTTCTCCATAAGCATAGACTTAGGCTTTCTTGTGATTCCTTGTAGTGGTAAATAAAATTTTTTCTGATACAACAAATTCTCTATCCGAATCTTCCAGAATGCGAAGCTCGTCCCATTGCACTTCCCCACCTTGAACCTTACCTCTTCGGCCATTACTCCCATTTGAATCGAACCCCGCTCTAACACCAGCTGATAAATCACGCAACGAACAATTCTCAACTTTACTGGGGCTTACTAAATCACATCGTGGAATAATAGGATCGCACCAATTTGATAAAAAACAGAACAAAAATTAAAATATAAGCTCAATCAAAACAATCAGAAAAACTACGAGAATTTACGTGAAAAACCCAAGAAATGGAAAAGACCACGGAGCCACACCGTCAGAAATTTTCATTATGAAATTTAGAAGGTTTTATAAAGAACTCACACAAGTTTTCTCTCCACACACAAAGTAAATTTATAGTACTCGCTCCACAATCTTTCCTCTTTGATCTAGTTCAAATAATCATGCCGAATCACTGAAATCCACCTCTTCGACACTCATCACATTCACCGAAATGCTTGTCAAAGAATACTGAAGGAAGATACACCAAGCCTTACCTTACGCCAAGCTCTCGGGAAATAGCTTCCTATGTGGGCGTATATGTGCCTAAAGCCGGCGCATAGGCACCGGTTTCTTTATTCGGGCAGCACCCAAGTAGGCATTAGCACCCACAACCCGACGCATAGGCGCCGAGTGCTCCGTTCTGCTACTCACCAAACTAGTCTCCACTCATAACAGTGCAGAAGACAGAAGATCTACCTTAAGATATTGCATGTTCGTAGGGGACAACTTGGTCTCTTGGAAGAGCAAGAAACAATATGCAGTAGCCATGTCAGCAGCAGAGGCAGAGTACAGGGCTACGGCCTTAAGAGTTGCCGAGATGATGTAGCTGAGAGCCTTCTGAACCGAGCTCAAGGTGGACCAAGGAACTCAAATGTAGTTGTGGTGCGACAACAAATCAACAATCATCATTGCCAACAACCTAGCGGAACACGATAGAATCAAACATGTGGAGATTGATAGATTCTTCATCAAGGAAAAGCTGAACGATGGGCTATTGGAGTTAGGTCTTGTAGCCATTGGAGAACAAGTGATCAACTGCCTCATTAAAGGACTTTGTTCCTTAGGTTTGTCTAGGTTATGTGACAAGATGTGCTTAGTGGATATCCAATGGCTTATTGAAGGACTTTGAGGTAGAGTGTTAAAAAATCGATCTTATTTAGGGTCCTATTGATAAAAAGGAAATATTGAAGAAGTTTAGGGGCTTATTTGTAAAACGTTGTAATGCCCTATTTAAGCCCATGTTATGAATGAATAGATTAGGTTTCGTACGATCTTTCTTCAGTGTCCTATTTATTAACTTTATCGTTGTTCAACCCCTTATTTCATAATATTTCTGTAACAATCAGCCTGTTTGAATTCTCTTGGTGACTAGAACAGCACACATTATTCAATAGTTAGCCTGATTCAACAATATTTGCAGCCAGAATGTCTAATTTACTAACCACCACTAGTTGACATTTGCTGAAATACATTGCCTCTTTATCTCACAAATTAAAAATGGAGATCTTAGTTCCGGTATGAACATATTGGATGCTTTTGCAAGGAGCAACATGCAACACAAGGACATGAAAGGATTTAAACCTTGGTTAAGCCCCCAAGGAATCCTACATTTATTGTTCATGTAAAAATATTGCGTGATTAAACCTACAATTTTTTATTTTATATCCAGCCTCGTTCGTGTTTGGGTAAAAATATCCCCCTTTTATTTTTCAAAATTTTACCTGATGACTAACTTCCTATATTTCTTGGTCTGGAATGCTGTTGATAGATGGGTTGAGGGTATGGTTCCCGTATTTTCCAGGTCTGCATGGCGATGTGTGTGGCATCTTATCCAGGTTAACTTCCTAATTCCCATTCCTTCTCCTTTAGATATTGAACATATACATATTTTTTCCTGCAACGAAATGTTTACTATATTTAATATTATTGATGTACATACTTTTATAACTGGTTGTTCTTGTTAACCTTTTGTCTCCTCATTTGTAACGTCTTTCAGTATAATATACAATCATGAATGTTTTTTCTTTTAGGTACAGAAGCAGATATATATTCTCGTTTTAGTTTGGGCATTTAAAATATTGAAGCTTCTTAGATATTTATCCATGCTATATGAATTTGAGAGTTGAATTAATGGTAAATAATTGGTGACAGCCATTTTGGGCATGATAAAAATGTAAATTTAAAATAGACATTTAGCAAAATTTGGAAGGATATACTTGGGATTGATTATATTTTAGGTGTGATTAGATTTAAAACTTTTTAATATTAGACCTGAAAAATGAGTCTCAAGTGATTTTGGCTTGTAAAATAAAAAGCCAGAAGAAGCACCGAGAAGACAAGTAGGTAAAATTAATGAAGGGTACGAGCAGAAGGTTGAAATGGATGCAAGTTTGATGGAAGTTTGTTCTTTCTTTCTTTTTTATTTAATTATTTTTTTGAGTTGGGTAGAAGTTAAATAAAAGGATTTGTACAAAAGAAGTTTTAATACTTCAGTACTTTGAATGAATGGAGAATAAGGATCTATAAAATCAACCCAACTAGTGTTGACAAGGTTAATCATGATGAATAATGTTTTTATTGTTTAATCTTTCTGTACTTCTAGTATATAAATATTGATGTGATGTACTTATCTCTTTGACTATGAATTTTGAATAGGAAAGTCCTTGTTTTTTTTTTCTTTTATCTCTCAACATTCAGCTCTTGTAGATCTTTACTTTATGAATTTATTATCAATTGTTAATACTTCTATTTTCCTTTTGTTATGCCCGTTGTTTACAATTAATATGCACTTTTTTGAAATAAATTTTAAAAACAGTGGTCCACGGTTAGAATATCTGCATTGAGTTATGCCAATCATGTAAAAATCCAATGCTTCATGCCTCCTATTTGATTTATAGTCTATTGATCCTTATGTCAACTTATATGCTGATGAACTGAGGCTTTTGTAGCAAAATATTGATTACATTTAGTGCAACTTTTTAAGCATTTTGAGCTTCTTTTTTTTTGTAGAAATTTTCACAATTCAATTTACTAGAGAATTACCTATACTGCTTTGTTTAACGAGACACCATTTGGTTGGCCTGTGCCTCTGAAAATTATGCAGAATGACCTGATACATGGTTGGGGTTTGGACATGAAACTTGGATATTGTGCTCAGGTGTGCATCTTCAATTCAACTACATTTTAACCCAATAGCGTTGACTTGTCTACTTTTTGGTTGTATCGTTCCATAAATGAAAGTCTTATATGCTAACATTTACCTGGTAATTTCTCTGCGTTGCTAGGGTTCATGAAATATAAGACATTTGCATTTCTTGTTATCTCATCTGCCTTTTTTTTTATTTGCTTTGGTTAGCAGATTTCCATATTCTTATATTTGATTGGAGTCTCATTTAATTTACCGAGCTAGCTTTTTTTTTTTTATATTTCCAATGTATATGGTTATTATTTTAGGTACACACTATGCACTTTATATAGGAAGTGACTAATGACTACTTTGTCTAGTCCGAGGATGAATTGCTCCAAGGTCTTAGAGTTTGACTGCGTTTCTTTTTTTGTCCTGTCTTTTCTTAAATAATTGCTAGATCTGTAGTTTTTAAATAATTCTTATTAGCCTCTTTTAGAAATAAATTTATTTTTTAGTTTTTTTTTTCTTCTTACTAATTTTCCCTTTAATGTGGTTATTTTCCGTTAACATATGGTTATTTGATTATTATAAGATTGTATTTGGTTTCATAAACTTGAGATACTCATGTTAGGTGGAATATCAAAGATAAATTTTGATAAAATTTGAAAAATAAACTGTGATAGGATTGAAAACAACACAATTCAAAAGATTGAAAAACAATTAGTGATAAATCATAGGAACTTAGGTTAATTTCCTAAAAGTATAAAATAGATTTCTAGAGATTGAATCGTAAATGATTAGTTTTCCAAGTAGGGATGTTTTTTCCATAAACAAAATATTTGTTTTTAATTATTATTGTTTTTAAATACTTGGTACTTGCCGATGCATGACCTATAATTTTAAGTATGCTGCATGCTTCTCACAAGAACTTTGCCATGCAGGTGGATAAAGAAGGTACCACGCATTCTAATTTTTCTATTTTATATTAGATATATGGAATTATAAATGTTTTAGACTTTGTCTTGCACATTTGTATACCCTATCGTACCACCCCCCCTCCCCCACAACACACACACGATAAATTATTTCGTGTGGACGCTGGACGCATCTTGCGTCCGGGGTCCAATGAATTTTTTTTATGAAAAAAAAAAAAATAATTGGGGACCACTCCCATACAATTTTTGGTAGGGAGTGGTCATGATTGGTTCACCGTACACAAATTTGCGTACGGTGAATGTACAAAATAATTTTTACGCGCGCACACACACGCATAGAAGTGGTTGTCTCTGCCTCAACTTTACAACCAATTTTTTAAAAAGCTACAGTCACCCCAAGCAGACCCCAAGTCATGCTTGAGTTTATGGTACTTCTTCGTTTATTTGAACCAAAATCAACTTAGTTCTTAGACTCCATTAGACCCTTTGACTTTAAATAGGACTCAAACTAAGTCTTGTGTGGCCCGATTAGTTCAAAGGTGATTTAGCCTATTTGATTTGAGCTAGTAAGCTTCGTGAACCTAGTCAAATATAGATGACTATTGCTCTAAGTCTCTTAAGATAGATTTAACTTTAGTTCAACTTAGACATCAAAATACCTATGTGGACTGCTCAAAGTTAATTAACCATCAAAATAGCTAGGCCTAATCATGCTTGAGTTTATGGTGCTCCTTTGTTTATTTGAACCAAAATCAACTTAGTTCTTAGACTTGTGTGGTCCAATTAGTTTTTTAGGTCATTTAGCCTATTTGATTTGAGCCAGTAAGCTTAGTGAACCAAGTCAAATATAATTGAATATTGGTCTAGGTCTCTTAAATTAGATTTAACCTTAGTTGAACTTATAGATGAGGTGTCAGAAGCCAATTATATGTTGCCTTGGTGAATATAGCCCTTATGTCAACTAAGTTCAACCTCAAGTCAAGCCTTACAATAAAGACCTTTTGTTAGACCTAGGTCATCTCAACCTACAATGGGTGGTATGTAACTACTGAATCCGAGTGAATCTCAAAACTATTTTTTGACTAACCCTACCTATGTTAAAACAAACTTAGCCTATCTATGCTCCATTAAAATTGACCTAATTTAAGTTCAATAAAACATCAAATTGGAATGTGTGGGATACTTTTTAACCTAATGCATAAATTGGAATGAGTAGGATAATTTTTAACCTAATGCATACCCTTATAATGTTAATTGAGTTCATTTGAGTTCTTTGGGTGTGTTTGATGGCAGAGAAATGGAAATAATTAAATCTTTACTTCATTATTTTATAAGCAAGAAAGGAGAACCATAAAAACAAAAAATACAATAAAGAGCAATATCTTCAATAATGAAAAAATAATAACAATATTAACCTGTGAAAATTTCTATTATAAATAGTTAGCACATCTGATAAATTTGGTAACAACCTCTACAAATTCAAGCTAACATAGAAGATGCCAACTTGAGTTCTGAAATAATGGTGATCATGCATAAATTAGTTGAAGGTTTTATTGCCCAGAGGTTGTGATTGTCATAAGAGGACTGCAACTGATTCACAAAAGGCTTGACAGTGTGAATTAGATTTAGAGTCAGCAATGAGACCCGTATTAGAGAAGACATGAAGCAGATAATGTAAATAGAGGCATGAATAAATAATGTTATTTGAGGTACCAATGAGGATTGTTGATGAAGCATATTGGTAGAGAGTCTTGATTGAGTAGGTTTCAATATCCATTAGAGTGGCATGGATGATCAAAGAATGTTAGTTATGATAGCTTTCACGACAAAGATGGGGATCTCATAGTGGGAGAAACTAGTAGAGTACAAATGGGCTGCTTTAACAAGAAATTGTAAGTGCAGGCCTATAAAGATCAATAAGTGCAACGTTGGCAAGATTTCTAGAGAAAATTAGGAGGTTATGGTTTCATTATTACGTTATATGGGAGAAAATCGGAAAGCACTACATCTTTACTCTATCTTCATTATAATACAAATACATGTGTTGATATATTGGCATATTCAAGAGAAGAACAATAAAAAGTATAATATAGGAGAATATCCTCTATGATTATGAGATAGCTAATTATGTGGATTCCTACTATAAATTAATGGTATCTATAAATGGCAAAAGATTTCACCAACCCAAACCCAAAAGCCAATTCATCAAAAGTAGGGGAGATTTTGTTGATCTAAAAGCTTGATAGGGGTTGTGTAACCTAGATTTTATCCCAAAAGACTAATCAAGGCCAATTGGGCTTCTGTTATACCACATACCACTATAGCTAGCTCGTTTTGCTTATAGGAAAGTGTTTTAACACTTGTGCTTCTAGGACTATCTAAAATTCAAAGAGACAAGACTTGCATCGGGTTTATAAGTTCTAGTTCAATTAGCTACTTTGAAGAAGCATCAAGCTTCAAATTTCAATTCATTTTACAATGACACTTATTTTTTGGGTCTCCCTATAATCATAAGGTTGTAAACCTCATTCTTGTTAGCCTCTCTCAAATTCATGTAAGTCTTGTGCACTCAAACGCTCAAGTGTCAATAACAAAATTGATTCTCGAATGTTATCAACACAAATGAATTAGGAACTCCTCATCTAGATGGCAAAGCTGTAAGATCTATTGTTGGGCCTCTCTAATAGGCAAAACTTTAAGTTTTAATTTGGCTAAGAAAGTTGGCATTGATTAGTATGAGTCAAATTCATACCAAGTACTTGAATCTCGAGCCTCGTTGGCCTTCTCTATCAATTAATGAGCTTTCAACCTTAATTTTATCAAATCATGAATTGAGTTTATATGAAACACACAAATATTAAGTCTAATCCACATTTATATTTCAATCAATTTTTGAGTTGGGCTTAAACACTTGTCTACGGGCCTTCCTCTAGATATATGCCCAAGATTTTTGAACTTGAGATGGGATGTTTGTAAGCCAAATAATCACTAAAAAAATAAAATAAATTATAGATAGTTGTACTAGATAAATTTCTTTGAATAAATTAAGATCCAATCAGGATTGCAGGCTAAGTCCTCGGGGATTTCTATATGAGGCACTTCATGTATTTATCAAAATGTCATCTACTGTATATGTTATTCTCAATAATAAACCTTTGCGGATCATTGTGACTCATATATTTAACATGTTCTAAAATTTTGAATAACCTATAACAAAGATCATAATCACCCATATGCCTTATGATGCTTCCATTATCAAAGGTGTATTCTGTATTTACTTTTGAGTCACCAAAAGGGCCATGCCACGCCTTTGAGAAGAAGTCGCGCAAAAACATCTCTAAAATGCCTTTGCACTTGTTTTGTGCTTCTGAGCCAATTTTATTGTTCGTTAAGTCTAATACACTAAAATTCTAGTTTTTCACCTTTGAACCATTGGAATTATACTTTTGTCTTTGGACTTTCTTTGATTCAAATCTGGATATCAGGATCTCATCATGAAAGATTAGTGTCCTCAAATATTTTTTCACTTTGGTCTGAAGTCCTTAATGATAATCTCTTAGGCCTTACACTTGAGATTTAATTAATTATGGAGGTGCGCGATGAAAGGGAACCTTGGTTCATTAGATCTTATATAAATGGTAGATAACTCATTATGTCTAAGAAGGATCTTTGAGAAATCAAGTAATTTGAATCCATGGTTTAAGGAGCATATCATCGAGTTCATGGGCTCTTTCATATAGTCCATAAAGAGCAAACATTAGTTTATTGATAAGAAGATCCTTTATTTTACACTCCTTGTCAAACTTGATTCTTCAAGCATCATCCAAAATAGAGAGTACATGCAATGAATAATTTTGATGTTATACTTTGATCACAAGCAAATACTTTGCTTTTATGTTTTCCTGAAAAGTTCCAGCTACTGATAAATGTGATCGTTTCCTATATTCATATTTTTAACATGTAATCTGCTTAATGGATTCTAGGGGGATCGAACCAAGAACGTTGGAGTAATTGATTCTGAGTTCATCATTCATCAGGGAATACCATCCTTGGGTGGAGTACATGCCAAGAAGGTTCATTTTTTCTGATCATAGCACACACTATCCTCTTCTTTTTTTCTATGTATTTGCATTTAATTTTTCTTAACATTTGCACATAATTTATGTTGCTCAAAAGGATTTGAAGGCACAAACCAGACTCCAAAAGGCACGCAATTAGTTAGTAGGATTCTAGACTTTGAAAATGATTAATGTTTAACCTTGTATAGTTGCTCAATTATTTGATAATATCTTTTTCTCCTTTTTTTTTTTTCCTTGGAAATGTGATGTGAAAATGATAGTGGATGGATGTTTTTTTTTCTACGTCATGGCTACATGCTTTATCAAAATTTTCTTCTGGTAGATCAAATATATGTTAGACCCAAGAGTTGCTATTATGAAATAATATATTCAAGAAATAGATTTATTACAAACTCAATTTTATTGTCGAGTGACAAGCTAGATAACTTCTTGGGAAGCACATCAACAAATTCTCATACTTTAAACATCTTTAAGCAATGCCACAGGCTAACAAAAAATTCACGCTTTTATTGCAGTTATTAATAACAACTTATTTATTAGATGACCAGTCAATCTAAAAACATATTAAACTCAGCTAGTGAGAATAAAAGGAGTGTAACTGGAATATTGGCATCATTAATGCGGATCTGAAAATTCATACCCTAGTCTCTCATGAGAGTTTTTGGGATGTTTTGGGCCAAATTTTCAGAAGACATATTATATTGCATATAAGACACTATCTTGAAATTTAACCTTTGTTTTCCATTACTTGTTAATCATCGTCCATTTGTTGACGACATAATAGTTATTAATAATAGCTTATTTATTAGATGACCAGTCAATCTAAAAACATATTAAACTCAGCTAGTGAGAATAAAAGGAGTGTAACTGGAATATTGGCATCATTAATGCGGATCTGAAAATTCATACCCTAGTCTCTCATGAGAGTTTTTGGGATGTTTTGGGCCAAATTTTCAGAAGACATATTATATTGCATATAAGACACTATCTTGAAATTTAACCTTTGTTTTCCATTACTTGTTAATCATCGTCCATTTATTGACGACATAATAGTTTCCCACCTTCCTTTATGCTCAAATGCTTCAAGAATCTGATGTATGTTATCTTTTGTTGGCTGAAATTTGGATGTCTTTAAAGGAAAATTAAAGCCCCATTTAGGATAACTTCTGTTTTTCTATTTTTATTATTTTTTATTTTGTTTATATTTTGATTTGAATTTGAACATGTTTGGTTCTGATAATTATTTTTAAAAAATTTCAAAACTTCTTTTAGGCCTTTGAAAAGATGTTTTGGGTGTTGCTAAAATCAAGGGGATTAATTTTTAAAAACAAAAAATGAAAACATATACAAATTATATTATCCATACATATTTTAAAAAGCAATATAAAAATAAAACATAAAATAGAAAACAAAATTGATACCAAATGGGCCCAATAATTCTTATAGCCAACGATTTGGTGTCATCTCCACCCTCTCCGATAGAGGTGATTATCATGTGAAGAAGGCTGTGAAACACGATTTTACAGGACGATGAATCATAGGCCTACTACTCCCCTCTCCCAATTGGATTTTGAGTTGGAAGGGAGAGTTAGTTCACTAAATGTAAGACGAAGGCCGTAAATAATGGTTCCTTAAAGGTAGCAGAAGCTAAAATTGGCCATTCATGAGGTTGTGCATATGTTGATAGGTGATTGATGACAAAAGCAATTTCCGTTCTATTGATCGTTAGATATCATAGAGATCGGACAAGTTTCTTATAATGATTGGCTTTGTCAAATGGCTATCGAGGTCAAACTTGATGGGTAGAGAATTATTAATAGGTTTGTTATCTAGTTTCGTTGTGTTTTTGCATGATGAAGAAACTATTGATAGTTTCAGAAATATGAAGGTTTAGGAATGTGGAGACAAGTCCAAGGTCCTTCATATTGAATTGTTGATAGAGTTTGTTGATGAGAGTGCATATGGATATGTTGTCCTTTCTTGGAATGAGGATGTTGTAAACATGTATGAGGAGATATATGTATGGTTGGAGTGTGGTAAAAGAGCAATGTGGATCGTTAGTGTTGGGATTGAAGCATTGGCTTTAGATAACTTCAGAAGGTGGAATACCGTTGTTTGCCTTTCGCAAAAGGATAAACATGTATGGGATGCTGAGTGTCTACAAAGCTTGAATTATGACTTCATGCCTACTACGGAGAAATTCATTTGATACATCTAGTGGGCTCTGAAAATATGACGCCCCAAACTCTATTTGTTGAGAGTTTTGTAGGGTTAAATTTTCAGAAGACAGCTTGGATTGTATATAAGACACTACTGAGAGATTTCATCATCATTTTGCAAAAAAGTTTGATCTGGGGTTGGAGGTTTTCGTAGACGCAAGCCCCTATGGTTAATTACATTTTTCAATAATAGGTGAGCACTTTTGAGTATTGCTAGTCATTAAACACTGAATTTTCAACATATAGTAGCAACAAACATGTTTTAGATAGATTGATCTACCACTTTGAGCTTAAAGTGGATGATGAAGAAAATGGTGATGAACCAGATAAAGATATCATGGTTTCATTGTTTTTGGTCATCGTTGTCCACGATCTTCTTAGTCAGAGGAGCTAGCTGACCCAAACTAACTAAAGAATTATTTTTAGCATCTATGCATTATATCGTTCGTGGGTCCCTTATAGATCATGGGTGGATGTTTGCTTGAGGGGACAAATTAAAATCGACCTAGCTGACAAAAGTCTTTATGCCAATTAATTATTGTTTACAACTCAAAGGATGGAAAGTCGTTGAGGAACATATGGGATGTGATTGTGCCGTATAATGGTTTCATTTGACGACAACCACCCGGTCAGAGGGCACTGGTTATAAATGTTATTTTTGTAGAATTTTTAGGCCAAACCATGCAGATAGAGGACTCATGTCACGTTCATACTGGCGTAAAATTATTTTGCGTGTGATTATAACGATATGCTCGATATGTCATTATTCTTTGTGAGATGAAATTAACTAAAAATTTGTCACCCCTCCCCCGACAATCTGTTGTGTATGGTGGATAAAGTTTGCTTTAAGTTTAAAGTGATTAATTTAAAATGAATATTTTGTTTAATTACTTTGAAAATGTTGATTGAAAAATTTCCTATATAGTTGAACTTTTTTATCAACTCAACCGTTATGGTGGATTTGATATTTAAAACTTTTATGTTTGAGATTTATTTGAATTTTGTTAGTCTAATATTTTTAAAATATTAGTTATGTCAACTTCAATCCTGATGAGGAGAATCTGACTTGGTGAGTTATACTTGCAAATTTTACATTTATGATTTGTAGGGAACTTACTGAATTTGTCAACTTCAGTCCTTAAGAGAAAGATTGAATGCACTTAACGATTTTGCCATGTAGATAAGACGACCCAATTGATTTTTTTTTTTAAATGAGATTAATCAAAGTGATTTTTTTTTTCAAAATCGTGCAACATTCTTAGGCCCTTTAAATTTAAGCATTTATTTAATTTGTTAGAGCTTATGCGAGTTTTTAAATTCCATATTATTAATTATATTAAAAGATTTTTTTAAGTTTTTAAGGATTTACATGATCTTTTAAACTATGAATTCAAAATTTATCTGAAGTGACAACAACCTAGGTTTTGAAATTATGTGTGGTTTACTCACCTAAATATGCATCTTGAAGCATTTATAGCTAAGGAGTGTCAAACTTATTTTTCACATAAAGCCTTAAAACTACTCGTCAAGATTCTAACATTTTATAAGGAATAACCATTAAGTTTGTATAGATTTTGAAGACTTTTGAAGTTTTTGGAAACTATAGAACTTCATTTGGATATTTAATTAATGGAGTGTATGTAAAGTCATATCTTTTGGGCTAAATTGCAAGTCGTTACTATTATATTTTATATATTAAAAGTCTGCATAATTCATATGTTGAATTATTTGCAAGTCTCCATTAGCACAAACTTGAATTGATTTTTAATGCTATGAGACTAAGTTTGAAAAAAAAATCAATTATAACTTAAATTTCAAGTTCTAGAAGTTAAGTTTGAACATGTTTAATTCTAAATTTATTTTTAAACCCGAGGAGCTTTGGTTTGAACAAGAAAAAATTAATGTGATTTTAAATCTTAAGTGCCTAAAATTCTAAAGTTGACATTTTAAATATTTTTTGCAAATTCAAATGTACAAATTTGAATAATTTTTGCAATTTTAATTGGCCCACATTTCATGTCATTTTACTCCAAATGGTTTAAATTTTAAAATCTCGTGCAAGTCAATTCATAGAAATTTTGGCAGTCTTCAGGCGTATATCCCTATTTAGGGAGTTTCGAGAGAATGCTAATCTGCCCAGGTGCCTATAAGACACACTGATCAGTGTATCTCATGAAGGTTGAGGGAGAAAGTAAAGCGTTTAACCCAAGTTCTTTAAGATGTTATGGGTCTTCAGTATACCTACAAAAAGACGCATTAGCGCAAATTTTCTCTAATAGGTAGTTTACGTTTCTTGAACAGTACTTAATTTCTTGAACATGTACTCGCATTTTTCAGGATGGGTACTTAAATTCCCTAATTTTTTGTAAAACTTTTTCAGTTAAGCATGCAATTTTCCTTAACGGTACTCAATTTCCATGGACAGGTACTCGAGCTTCTTCAAATGGACATTTAAAAATTTCTCTCTCACGCCCATGTTATATCTTTTTGTGCGAAACAACGATGTTACGGTAGCGAGATACTGTTGAAGTGATAACAGCGAAACAATGAAAAAACTACAACATAGATATGTATCTTTTTGTATATTCAATATACGGTATGGAACAGTAATTGTATATTGGTAAAGAAAATGCTCAGCTTCTGGGCTGGACTTAGGCTCGGGCTTGGAGGCGGGCTGGGAAAGAAACGAAGCGGGATGGTCCAACCTAGAGCAGAGCGGGTGGCGGGAGTGACACACAAATCAGAAGATTTAGTGGAGGGGTGCCTCAATCCTCGGTTGGGTGCGATTTCAATAGGGAGGAGGGCAAAAGGCTTCATTTTGGTGCAAGTGGAAGGATTTTGTGATTAGGCAATCATAGCATACGAGGAAAAGGAACACTTGCAACTAGGGTGCGTGCAGTCTTGAGCAGAAGAGTGGAGAGAAAATCGGCGAAGGGGAAGGTAGGACTTTGACTTCGGTTGCTGGTGTCGAAGGGTTTTGACACAGGGAAGCGAATGAGATCGGAAAGTGAGAAGATTGGAGGTTTGAAGATCTCTTTATGTAACAATTCAGTTGTTCGTTTCCGGAGGGAGACAAAGGCGTCGGGGCAAGGAGAGCAGTGAAGACATAGTGGAAGAAGAGAGATAGAAAACTGTGAGGTCTTTGTTCGTTGTGACCTTGTCTTTGCTTTCCTAGCAAGCCATAAAAATAAATAAATAAAATAAAATAAAGAGAGAAGATGGGAAATAAATTTAAAGCCTATAAGTGTCTTTCCCTTGTACCGAATCTGTTAAACAGCTAAACATCATGTAACCAAACCCTCATCACGTCCTCTTCACTTGAAATCCTCGCTATCGCCTCCACAATCGAAACCCTCTCGGTACACTGGCGACGGGAAGTAGCAAGGAAAGCAACGATAGGATCATAACAAACGAAAAATTCTTAAACTCCTTCAGGTTCCTTTCATCGGAAAAGCTACCATAGAATCACTCTAGACGAAGCCTTTGAAATTCTTCCCTTGTTCTTCCGGGAAAGTCAATGACGAGATCATAGCGTATGAAGACCTCTAAAACTTCAAGTTCCTTCCTGAACCGCACGAAGAAGTCAAAGCCTTGCTCCTTCCTTTTGATTGCAACCTTCCTGCGATCTCTCTCTGTGTTAGTGTAAAGTAGAAGCCGCATAAGACTTCACTTTGTTGGAAAGGCAATAACGGAATTGTGTTGTGCAAAGACCTCTGAAACTCTCAAATCTCAGCGCTCTAGCCCTCACCTTCTCTGTTGCTTCGACTCGAAGTCGTGCTCACTTTTCCGTCTAGCACAATGCCACTCTGCTTCTTTCACCTTCGCATGCCATCCCCCTTATGATACACCAACAACGGGAGCGCAATGTGCAAAGACCTTACAAAATTTTCATCTCTCTTCTTCCGCTCGTCTTCGTTGCATGGGACCAAACTCGGCCATTTCACTTTACTGAGCTTCTCTTCTATCTGTTGTCCCGAACCCCAACTCAAACCCAACCCCACTTGCTCGATTTCCTTATTGCAATCCTACTTCACTATATTACTTTAAACTGAAGGCACTACATTTGTAAAGAAATAAATAAATTTATAAAAACAAAAAAGAAGGAAGCGTTAAAATTTTATTTCATCAATTTTGTCATTTTGAATCGTCGTTTCCATACAAGCAAAATTATAAATTCTAGGAGGTTGTGCTCACATTACTTTTCGTGCATGTTAAGTGAAGACCTACACGCGTTTTATAGACCGGTGGATTAGAAGATTCCCTTACGGCCATAGTGTTTCATGACTTTGAACAACTCGTCTTATAGATAGCTAGGCAGCTCAGACATACCGATGTATCCCCCTAAACGGGGACGATGTCGATGTAGTCTCTAAAAGGGGACGACATTGGGAGGATAAATTACATTAAATATAAGATACTTAAATGGAAATTAATCTCAAAATTTTAAGTGATTTTGTTAGAACTTGCAAAAAAATGACTTAAATTAGAATTGCTTAGACTATTTGGAATTTAAGGTGGCATATAAAAATAATAATAAAAAAAATAAAAAATACAAGTTACAAAATATAGAATAATCACTCAAATTATGATTTTAGTTCTTTCAAGAGAATAAATTATGTATATAGAACATATAAAAGCTTATGAATAATTTGTTAACTTGTCAATTAATATAATTGAGCTTCTCTTCAATTTCAAATTCAATCATGTTTGAATGTAATCAAATAAAAATGTCTTAATGCAAAAGAACCTATATGTGATCTATTTGAAAACCGGAATTTGGGGGTTGACAAGTTACGTAAATATGAAATACATAAATGGGAATAAGCTTGGGACTGACAAATTGACTTAAATATGAAACATCATAAATTTAGGCTAAGCTAGGGGACTGCCAACTTAACTTGTATTTAAATACATAAATTGGGGTTAAATTTAAGCACATAAATACCATTTTTAAATACTATATACTGAATTAATACCTGAAATTCGCCACCATATATGCAAATCTAATTTGCAAGCATACATAAGGTTGAATTTTGCATGCACTTCAATAAAGGTAATGCTTGAACTCAAAAGATATGTCTTGGATAAATGCAAGTAAACCACAAACTTTTAAGTAATTATGCAAGTGCTGTCAAATTATGTGCAAATGGCTAATACATCATATTATACTTTGAAGGTTATAACACATTATGATCATATATGTGTATAATCTTAAAACTGACTATAATTTATCTGCATGGGATTCGGCTAAAATTCCAAATGCTTTATCGAATAGTTTAGGAATGTTGTGCCCGATTGAGGCCAACTCAAATAATTCATATGTTGAAAAACAATCAATCTGGTCGTTTTATCTATAGGACAATGTTGTAAGTCTCGCATAACCAGTTTAATCCCTCTCCTTGTAAGGATAAGTGTTGACGAGTATTCAAATCATAAGTTAGAGAATTTGCATGTCCAAATAATCTTAGTCTGATCCCTCGCCTCATTAGGACTGAAGTTGACAATGCTAATATATTAAAGATATTAAAATTGATAAATTTCAGATGAATCTTAAACATGAAAGGTTTAAATGTTAAATTCCACAACGATAACCGTGTTGATAAAAAATTTCAATCAAAGGGCTCACATTTTTTAAAATTAATAATTCTAAATCAAAATTTTAAAGTAACAAATTAAACGTTCAAATAAAATTAATCACTTAAATAATTTAAATTCACTTCTGCCCTCTGTAATAATTTATCGGGGGTGACAAACTTTTGATACACTTCAGCTCAAAAAAAGAGTTAATGTCACATTGAATGTATCACTATATTCACATTCAAAGTAATTTCATGCTAGTAAGAACGTGACCCGAGTCATCTGTCTGCATTGTTTTATCGCCATATGATACCACAAAATAGTGGTTATAACTAGAATCCTATGACCAGGTGGTTGTCGCCAAATGACATCATTATATCGCGTTTACTGCCGCAACACATATGTTCTCCAATGACTTTTTTCTCTTTGAGTTGTGAACATTAATAGTATAATTGATTAGCATAAAAAATTTTGTCAGTTAAAGTTGACTTAAATTTGTATTCTTAGGTAAACATCCACCCTAGATCTATAAGGATTCATTGGTCGACGTAAATCATAGTTGCTGACATTGATTTTTCAACCAGTTTAGGTTTATTTTTATTGACTGAGTAGATCAGGGATTGCAATGAACTGAGACGACGGAACCATGAGATCTTGATTTGGTTTATCATTATCTCCCACCACCTACTCTAAGCTCCAAGTGATAAAGCACATAATTTAAACCGTATGCCTGCTTCTACTATATGTTAAATATTTAATGTTTAGTAACAAGACTTAATTGAAAGTGCTCTCCCATTATCTTCCTATGGGAAACCTCACTTGCCAGTTCAAAAAATGTTCTCAAAATAAAGTGAAATCTCTGGGTTGTGCCTTATCTACGTCATAATATGTCTTCCGAAAAATTGAATCTTAAAGCTCTCAACGCAAACAGAGTCTAGGGCATTGAAATTTTCGGAGCCCACGGGAGCGAGCACAGAAAGGAATACAAGAAGAATAAGGTAGGAGTGGCGAGGGCTTCATCGGTTTGTGGAGGAGATGGCGTGGAAAGGAGGAGTTTGGTTTTTCCTGCGTCAGAGAATGGTGAGGGTGTTAGAGTTTTGAACTGGCGATGAAAGTAGGAAGCAGGATTTGCAGAGAAGAAGGGAAATCACTCTCTTTGAGGTTTGTTGTGACCAAAAGGGAGTAAATGACGAGGGAGAGGTTATGAGAGTTTGTTGTGGCTTTTATTTCCAACCAGAGAAACGTCTCGCGTGAATTGTTATGGCTTGTGAGTATGTGCGAGTGCTTAGGTGTTTTAAACTTTTTTATTATTTTATTTTATTGTGGTTACCACGTCTATTTGAGAACTTTACATTAATGCTGTGCAACTATGGATAATTGGATTCAAACAGTTATTATTCGCAACTGGACTGAAGTCTATATTCCTGCTTGGCATCTTGCTTAGTGGTAAGCAATTTAGCCGTCCTAGTTGCATTTTGTCTTCTTTGTCAGCTCTTCAAGGTATGAGAACCACTGCCGCTCATGTCCAATGGCTGAAGCTTTTTATTATAATGGAGAACACCAAGTCACTCATGGACGCTTAGATTACCATCCCCTTTTCCACAAAATTTCTCATAGCAAACATAAAATCATATCCAATGTATCTTTAATTGCTGAAAACGATCTCTTATGGAGCTTCCTAATCCTTAAACTTTTAAAAGCAAATAAATTTGAATGCTTTCTGGATGGATCCTTCTCCTTGAGCACTCTTTCTATGCAAATTGAGTGCTCATGCGTAACTCAATTACAACGCATGGAAGTTAATCAACTGAAATCTAGTTGCTACCCTTTATTCAATCTTTTCAACGTCAGTTCTCTCATGTTTTGTGTATAGACTCCACTATTATATGGCAGGCCTTAACCAAACACCTTCAATCCTCAAATCAATAACATGCCATTGAACTTAAAATTTAGTTGCATCATGTTTCTCTAAAGAACAACGCCATGACACACTATCTATCTGATATTAAGTTGCATATCAAATTGCCGCTGCTGACTCTTAAGTTGATAGTGAAGACATCATATTTGTATACTTTCAATAGTCTACCACCCGCATATCATGCCTTCAAGACGGCTATTCGCACTCAAATAGAACATATGATCCTTGGTGATTTATATTCAATGTTAACCAGTGAAGAAATCAACATAGCTAGCCTGTAATGAGCTGTTATCTAGAACTTCCACTGCTGTTTAAGAGGAGTTGTTTTAGGGCTAGAAAAATTGATGCAACACAAGACCCGAGAATATTATCTTATATGTTTAAGTGTATAACATGTATGAAATCTCCTTTTGGTTGTGTAATGTTTATCATTTATGTAAAATTTCTTAATTGTTATGTTGAAATGTAAAGAAATTTAGTTTATATTTATATTTCTTTTGGTAGTAGGGTTTATGTTTTGTTTTTGAAGTGTCATATGCAAATTTGTTTAAGCTCCTAAATATATAAGGAGCTATTTCATATTTTTTGTGTTAAATGAATTTTAGGGAATGAATTCCTCCATCCTTAGTGCGCTGAAGTCTCTACACTAAGATGAAATATTTTGTCGGACACGTGCATCCGAATGAACAACCTCCGGCCGCCACGTCGCCATACATCTCATTGGCAGGCGGCTTGGTGGTCGGTGGTTAGCCGTGCGGACGTCCGGACGGAATATTTTTCTCTACGCAATAGGCAAGTTAGTTCTTTTTGTATACGAGGACCGTGAAGAAGAACTCTATTGTGTGCTAGGTTTGGATTTTCATTGTCAAAATGAATTTCTTCTATTCAATCATATTATTCCCCTTCTCCATTTCTTCATCTACTCTCTTTATTAATTATCCTAATTTGAACATGCACACATAGGAAGCCTTTAATTTTAGATATTAAATGTCTTTAATCAACATCATTAGAAATTTGATTAAATACCATTTCAATCTGCCTCACAGAAATTCTTGAGTTAGTCAAAAGGGCTTAGGAGTCTTTTTCCTGAGTAAACAGTCAACTCCTTAAAGGAACGTTGAGAGTAGAGGTTATATCTTATTTGGAATAAGCCATTTTGAGTTGGTGATACGCTTCAATTGATTTCGGCGTTTCCCACAATTTTTTCATTTTTAATTTTTTATTTTCTCTTTTTTGAGTTTCTTTGTATTTTTAAATAGTTTCAATTCCTGCTAGGAAAGCCTTGGAACTGTTTAGAGACACTAGTACGATTTTTTGAAAATTTGTCTGGGTTATTTTGTTTTTTAAATTGGCCTTTTATATTTTTATATAAACTATAGTTCATTTCCTGTAATTTTTTTATGTTTTCTTTTTTCTGTTTTAGAAAAAAATTTGGGGCTTTAAAAACTCTTAGTGTCATTGATACATCACTGCTGTGGCCTTGACTACCAAGTTATAACCAGTGGGTGCGTGCATGTTGACCTCATTTTTAGTGAGGTCTTAGGCTATTCCTCTTAGACCCTAGGATCTAGCTTTAGGAACTCCTTATTGACCATTCTAGCGGACTAGTAATGGAGCCCACCTCCCATAGAGCTTCGAACCACTTCTAGACTCATTTTTGTGAGACCTCGCATGGGTAGTCCCAAGCACTCGACTCTTTGTTGCGAGGCTGAGGACTAACATGTAGAGAGGCTCGAAAATGAGTTCCCGTAGGATCGAACGGCCTTAGGTGAACCCTTCATGACTCGAGCACTCGACACACGCACGATTCGACACCTTTTGGCCCGATCAGTCGTCGAACTTGTCCGGACGACTCCGGATGACGAAACGGACCACACGTATGCGTCCGGGACGTCGACTTTGGCTAGGAAGGACACCCATATTGTTATGGTTCCATGTGCGGGCAAGTAACACGAAAATCGATGCACATTTTTTTTAATTAGCGAGGCACGGGTTCAGACTCAGCCCGGGTTCAATTTGAGCACGACATAGGCTGAACACTAGCCTGGGCCATTTCAAATTTCAAATTTTAAAATTCAAATCAGCCACATAATTCCCTCTCAATTAAATTTAATTAAGAATTAATATTTACCTAACCAAGCTGCCCCTGCATGGAAAGTATTAATTTTGGCGCCCAATTATCTGTAACGGCGGAACGGCTATAGAATTGGGCGGGATGCTTGATTTAAGGTATTCGACATTAGCTCGGCACCGTGATCCTCCCTCTACTCGACGCCTCCCTCTGCGCACCGAACGAAACCCCCGCTCGACGCTCGCCTCCCCCGCACAAGGCGGCCCGTCTCTCCCGCACGAAGTCGTTCGGCTCGCCTCTCTCGGACGTCGGATCGAAGCTCTCCGCCTCCTCCTTCCTCGCTCAGCCGAACAGGTAGTCCGATTCACCTCCCTCTATTCGATCCCGTTCGCCTCCTGCACCACAGAACCCCTCTCCCGGGCGCGCCTCTTCCCTCTAGCGAACGACGACCCCTCACTTGCTCCTCCAGATCGCGTCTCCGTCTTCCTCGCAGGACGAACAGTCGCTCGACGCCGCTTCCCTGTTTCACGTAAGGAATCCTCCTTCCTCTTCATCGCACAGAAATCGGACGTCTCACCAGAGCATCTTTGCTTAAGGTATATATATTTATAAAAAAAAAAAAAAAAAAAAAATGGTTAATGCATTTGGCTGCCACTATGCTATACACTTAATTTTTTATGTTGGCATTGGAGACAAATGATGGAAGAATTTTCATGTTGGGCTGTGTTTATATATATATACTAAGCTTTAAAGGGTGTTCACTCTTATTTTTAGCCCTTTTTAGTAGCGAGGCTTTGAGGTTATTTTATAGCATGAATTCTGAAATAATCACATGAGTATTTACTTGCATATCACCCAATTCACGTGAATTTACATGCCTAACGCCTAAAGTTTACATTTTATTACATACATGCTACACAACTCATATGTATTTACATACTCAACGCCTACTGCTCGATTTTTCTTTTTATTATCTAAACGAAAATGTTTACATGTGTCACTCTATCAATGCGTGAGATAAGTTGCTTGGGCTTTCCGGCTAACGGTTTGGTTTTTCTTGACAATTACCTGTCACATGTGTTTTTTCTTTTTTTTTTTTAGGATCAAGTCTAATTTTGAACCTTGCGAATTTACTGCTTTTGAGCTTGAAACACATGTTGTCCCGAGTGTTTTCGAAATTGACTTCGAGCCGGATGTATCACCTTTTCGCAGAGGGATTTGGGATTGCTTTTGCTTAATACTTTCATTGTTTTGACAATAATCCGTTCACTAATTATGAAGGTTTTGCCACTATTTTTGAGCTAGGTTTCCTAGCTGAGTTTGGGGCTTATTTAAATGATGTTTTATGCATTTAAAATTGTTGTTTTGGGCTTCCATATGTGTCTGTCCGGGTCGTTAACTGCAGAAGTCTGCTGTAGAAAGCTGCTTTGAGCCGCTAAGTGTTGTAGGGGTGCTTGGGTGAGAGCCTGAAAGCTGTTGTTTAGCTGTTTGGAAGCTGTAGGAGGCTTAAAAAGTGATGTCTGGAAGAATATGATTGCTGTTTGGAAGAGTAAAAGTGCTGTTTGGTGTAATTAAGTCGCTGCCTAATGCTCGTAGAGAGCTGGTGGAAGGGTAGAGTTGTTGTTTGAAGTGTTTGGAAGCTATATGAGTGCTGTTTGGAGCCTCACGGTTGTTATTTGGAGTCTTATAAGTGTTGTTTGAACCTTAAAATTGCTGTTTGGAGTTGGGAGAAGCTTGGAATTACTGTTTGGAATATTTGGAAGCCACATAATTACCTGTCGGAAGCTTAGGAGTGCCTATAGTTGTCTGTCTGGAATCTTCTTATTGTTGTTTGAAGCTTTAAACTTGCTGCCCCGAGCCATCGAAAGTCTTAGGACTCGCTGTTTGGAGCGTCTAATCACTACCCCAAGTCATAGGAGATCTTAGAGTCGTTGCATACGCTTGCTAGTTGCAGCCCCGGTTCGTTGGAAGCCTTAAAATTGTGATTTAGGCCCGGTTCACTTGTATTTTCCTCCCTTTGCGCTTTTGTTTGTGTTGGAAGTGAGCCGGCCTTCTCCTTTTTCTTCGTTTTTTTTTATTTTATTTTTTTATTGTTGTTTAAAACGGTTAAGTCACAAAAAAAAGGAGAATTCTCGATTTAACTTAGGAAGGGTAAAACATTCTTAATCACCGCAGAACACGATTCACGAAGACAGAGCTTCCTGCGACCAGGAGCACACCCAGTGTGAGAGCCCATCCACCTAATTCACAGCAGATAGTTCCAGACCTTAGGAGCACACCCTGTGTGAGAGCCCATCCACCTAATTCACGAGACAGTGCTTTCTGCAACTCCAGAGCACACCCTGTGTGAGAGCCCATCCACCTAATCCTCAAAGATGACTCCATGTACTTGGAGCACACCCTTGGAGTGAGAGCCCATCCACCTAATCCTCAAGCACAGGCTCCTAGATTTTAGGAAGCACAACCTTAGGTGAGAGTCACCCACCTAATCCACAACGATGAGACCTCCTGTACTTTGAGAGCACACCCTAGTGTGATTCACTCACTTAACCTTCACCTGCAGCTTCCTGCAGCCTTAGGAGCACACCCTGTGCGAGAGCCCATCTACCTAAACTTCGAATGCATAGTGAACTGGGCACCCGACCCTAATTCACAAACCATTCGAGACACTGAACCGAGAATGCACCGAGGCTTGGTTCACCCTTCCTTAATTAAATCAACTGTGAAATTCCCTAAAATGACTTAACCAATATTGAAACCCAATGCACCGGGATTTGAGTTTGAACATTACGCTCAGATCCTCCTGGCAATTGGGGACATTTGTTTTGCCACATATGGATCATCGGACCGGTGTGAGTCTGAGGTCTGGTGGCGAGGGCGATGATAATAATGCTTATGTGTGCTACACGAAGGATACGAGGATACGAGGGATAATTAGAATAGTATCTCCTACCTCGAGGATCCTCCATAAGGGAGAGGAAAGGACCGATGATATTATTCACCGACTCTTGGTTAGATTGTTTCCACCGGATCTTAGGTCGTCAGTCAGTCTTAAGCACGATTAGAGTGACTAGCTACGGACTATATTATTTTACAAAATATTTACAAAAACAAAAATAAAAATCTCTTTTGCTTGTTAAAAAGAACTCTGCATAAAATCTTAAACAACAACTTTTGCATGAAAATTAAAGAATTCTTCTTATAAAATATATAAAGGTCCACGGTTAGTCACTGGATTGGGTTAGGGACTACCCTCCGTAGATCGTCAGGTCGGTAACTCTTGTCCAAGGTCGGATAGCACACAGCCCAGCTTTGAGCCCCCCGCCTTTACTGACGTCTCACACCTAGTTCCGGTTTTTTTTTCCATACGTGACTACAAGTTTTGCTTCATGATTTCTACGAGTCGTTTTCTTTCTCTTTGTCTTCGGGTTTTCTCTTTTACTTAATTTTTCCGTAAGATTATTTAGATTTCTCGCAAATGATACCACGCTTACAATACTAAATCATACTAACGGTAGCAGATGCCTGAGTACGCTTTTACGAGTTTATTTACTCGCAATTTACTTTATCGTAATCCACTTTATCGCGCTTTACTTTCAACGACTTTTACTTGCAGCAATTTACTTTACTCCGCATGCAAAATCGAAAACAACAACACAACCCGAAACATCGAAACACATTTGACAAAACCATTTCGAACCTGTAGACTTATGAGATTATTCTAACAAGAAGCTCTGAGCCGACTCCGTGAGCAACACAACGAGGAGCTTGGGTCGAACAACAAGGGGATCTTCAACGAAGAAACTCTTCCTTGTTTAGATAACAACATATAGGACTTCGAGGTAGCTCGTCCAGCGCGGCGTAAACCCTCATTCTCCTTTTTAGGCTTCTGTGCAACAGTGTTGCGCAGCATAAGTCCTAACTCGCTTTAAGTTCCGAGGTCGTCGTACGGTACGACGTAAACCCTCTTATCTCGCGATGCTATTTGCATAATCGGGTATTATGCAAATGTAAGTCCCAAAATAATAAAATTCGATGGAATTAAACATTTAATTAACGTCGTCTCCAACACGCAACCACACCACAGGATAGTTGGGAAGTCACCGGGGCTGCGCTCGTATCCGTGACATCCCCTACCTTTTCTTTCCTTTGGACTCCCGGAAATAACTCGTTCCCATTCGAGCCACTCCCACTTGCTTTTCCACGTCCTACCGTGAAAACCTAAACCTCGAATTCTCGAAGACGTAACCACCGATCATTATCGAGAGTTTTCTCGGATGGCACCAGTCATTTGGGATGTAATTAACTATAGAGCTTGCCTCTATAGGGAACTTGAACCTGTGTAAAATAAACCCTCGCTGATTTTTCTATTAGGTAGAGAAGCTTGTCTGGTCACACATAAATGTTCGCGGACCAAACGGATGTCACGAGTCCTTTAGTTAGTATGATTAGGTCTATCCGTCGCAAGATACATTAATCTTTCGAGAAAGTGTATCATTTGTGACACCGCACACGATTATGCAAATTACCTGGACAAATGAGATCCATGCGGTCTCATTTTTTCAAAAATTAAAATAAACTATTTTCAAAACTATTTCTCAAAATCATATATTCTTTTATATTTAACTAAATCCCAAAATTTTAAATTCTTTCAAAGAAAAAAAAAAAGCCGGCCGACAAATTTCGGCGACTCCGCGGGGACTAGTTCCACTCTCCATTTTGATCAGGAGGTTTTGTCTTCATACATCGGCAGTGTGTCCATGTCCCTTGTGGGCCAGACTGTTGTTCTTCTGTTGATATACTGTGCTCATTTCTTCCTTGAGCCAGTATAGTCAACTCTTTTTGGATTCTGGAGCCATCTGTTTAATCACCATTAAACAGAGTGGTTCAGGAATCCTTAGGGTTTAGTGGGGTGGACCCTCGATAGGTGTGGTAGGTTAGGAGTGGTTTATCGAAACGAGTTCGATGCGATGTTAAACTCCTTCCAATCTCGGACCGGGTCCTACATTTCATTCCTCTTTGAGTTCGACTTGTTGTGAACAAGTTAAATTGAAATTTCTCTCTCACAATCCTCCATTTAAGCTCCAACCAAAACACAAAAATTTGAGATAAAATTCACATGAATAAATTCACAGGCTACCCAGTTCATAAGACAAGTATGTTTACTTGAGTACCTCCGCTGAAATAAAAAAATAATAATAATAAAAAAAAAAACATGGGACATCACTGACCTTTTGGAAATTCTTCAAATAACAGTGAGTAATGTCTTCACCAAAGTTGATCTTTTCTTTCGCCACCGGAATGGAGTTTGTTATTAGCAAGAGCGAGCTGCCTGACTTGGCAGTCATAAAGTTTGGACAAGGATTCGAAGATATTGAAGCCAAGTTTGGGGATGTCGCCGTCATAGTAAGGAAATCTGAAACAGATAAGTCCGTCGAGCCTGTTGTGGAATTCAACCTGAAATCTGCTAAGGAATTCCCCGCTCCAAAGAGGGTGTTGATGGAAAAGAACCCTACCATTGTCGTAAAGTCCGCCGCTATAAATGTTGGGATCGCTCCCGGGATCGTTTTTCCTTCTACCACGGATTCACCACTATCGCACTAGTTGCTCCGCTAAACAAAGGGAAGGAGATTCTATATGAAGAAGTGTCGATCAATGCTTTTGCCCCACCGTCTTCCGTATTCGAGATCGGGTCCAATTCAAAGTCTGTGCGACTGACTAAGACACAGAAAAAGAGGCACAACGAGAAGATTCTGAAGGCCGAGAAGGTGAAAGCCAGCAGCCGGCTACTATCGACACCGTCCTCCGACCGGATGAGGCGAGATTACGTGAGGCCTCACCTCTACTCGTGGGGAGTAGGTTTCACCAGTTGTCTGCTACCTACGGAGAGGATGGAGTCTATAAGGTTGCCACAACGTTATCATCACCATCTCTCCATAATGGTCCGAGGTCAACGATGACATTTCAAGAGCAATCTGATACAATGACGAGGAGTTGACAAAGACAATCGGTCGAGGCGAGATTTCCAACCTTCTCAAGCAATACGATCAACAATCATTCCAAGCAGAGGCCGAACTGGATGGATGAAAGACGAGGTCCATCTATAGCCAAGCAATTGAACAAAATATATTCTTTTAAAGAAGAAGTCAGTAGCAAAGATGTTCGTGGATTTAATCAAGAATCTTAAATTCGGATTAAGAGAGCCAAAGAAGCTGAGGAAGTTGACAAAAAAGACCATCCCAACTACACGCTCCTACCACGGATCGCTCGGTCATACTATAGAAAACCGTATCGCCTTCAAAGAATGGCTTGAGAAGAACTTTAAGAATGGGAGGATAACTATCCCGAAAGAATATTCGAGAGAACTCTGAAAAGGTTCCATCAATATGATTTCGATTGAGCCAATTGTTTCAAATGACTTCTACACAACTACTCCAAATACTCGACGAAAAATATGATGTTGATAAAAAACTTCCAACCGACCTTAAAGTTATCAAAGGAAACTCGATTGAGGCTAAGTTGGAAAGGCTTCGAGCCGACATCGCACGACTGTCCGAAGAACAAAGAAAAGATATGAGCGATGAACCCTACGATCCGTCGGATTATGTGATGGAAGATTTCGCAGAAATCCTCGTTGTTGAGACCGGAGCCTCATCATCATCGCGTGATGCTCTATCACCCGCTGAGGAGAACACTCGTCGATGAGTGGCAATGTGTCATTCAACAAAGAGATGAACAAATCATGCAAATGGAAAAGGAAATGGAGGAAATGAGGGTTGTCATGACCGAACTACAAAACAGACCTCGGTCACACTGTGGATAGCGCTTTTAGAGGCGGGCCAGCCGAAATCATTCATGTTACAAATGAAAACAAAGAGTCAACCCATAACACAATACCGAAAAGGATATCGACGGATAGTCGAGCAAGCGAGTGAGAGAAGCCTTAACTCGGCCTAAAAAGGAGCATTGGTTTTTAAGGGTAGACCTTACCCGTAAGAATTTGATGCTCGTGCAATACCCAAAGGGCTTCGTACCACCGCCGTTCGAGGCATTTCGATGGGACGGAAACCCTCGACAAGCATGTTGCACACTTCCGAGCAAGTTCGTCTGCAACGCGGGGGTAGTGATGCATTGTTGTGTCGTCGGCTTGTGAGCGATCTTTCGGGAATTGCTTTTGATCAGTACGCCGAACTTCCTAATGATTCCGTGAAAACGTTTGCGGAACTGGAAGACCTCTTTGTTAAGCGGTTCAGCTGGAGCTAAACACCATATCACCATCGGTGATCTCGTGGTGGAGCGGCGAGCTCACCGAAACATCGACGACTATATTCGCGATGGAGAAATTCGAGCATGAAATGTGAACCACAACTCCGGGAGCAACATGCAATTGAAATACTTCTAAAGAGCATTCATGGTCCAAGAGGTTTCTTACTCAAGGGATTCACCATCAAGACATTCGAAAAGTTACTTGCTAAGGCCGGAGTCTACGGGAAGAAGCCAAACGAGTTTGGATTTTTGGAGAAAACCGAAAAGCCAAAGCCAACAAAAACATTTGAAAAGAGGACAACGAACGAGTGGCGACGATACGATAAAGGAAAACGAACGATACGGATTCAAGTCGAGAAACCTCAACAAAACTATCAACATCCACAACAATACGGGCAACAGATCATTCCAGGAATGGTCGTACTGGTGGTAATGGAAGACGAGGTCCGTCTACATAGCTGAGCGGGTGAACGTAACATACTCTTTCAAGAATGAGGCAATAGGAAAGATGTTCCGAATTTAGTCGAGAAGCTCGAGTTCGTGCTACCGGAGCCAAGAAGACCGGAAGAAGTCAACAAGAAGGACCAACCCAATTATCGCCCATACCACGTATTGCTTGGTCATACCATGTAGGGTTGCTTCGTCTTCAAAGAATGGCTTCGAGAAAAATTTCAAGAATGGGAACATAACGATCCCGAAAGAATATTCGAAAGAACCCGAATAAGGTTCCATCAATGTAATTTCGGTCGATCCTAGTGTTCCGATTGATTCGATGCAATTGACAAAGGATGAAACGTCTTCGATTACTATTGTACTACTTTGTTTTTGAAATGAATGTTAATGGTATCAATGTTTTGTATGTCCTTTCCCTCCCACCGCAATAAAATAAATAAAAAACTTGTTGTTTTTCAGAACTGTTCAATGTTTGAAGAGCACAGTTGACAAAATGTCCAAAACTCAACAGGAAGACAACTGAGAAAGGTGTAATCAAAGCTAAAAGTTTCAGCATTGTGATGAAATTATGATTTCAGGGAAAATAAAATTAATGCCCTAATGATCGGGTCCTTCACTTTAAAAATTTCGGACGGGTCCTAAGTAAAATTCAAAATAAGTCGGTGCGATTATAATACGAGTAATCGATTGAGGATATCACGAGACTTTTAATCCTCCGCCAAGTGATCGGGTCCCGACCTTCGAACGAGTCATAATATCTCGGGATTTGTCTTAAGAAATATTTGAGAATTGTTAATCGTGGAGTTCGGACATTCAAAATCTTTAAATTATGCTATACCGGATATAGTAATTCTGAAAAACAAAACGAGCAAAGAAAAAAAAAGTGTGAAAATCTCCGGAAGAAGCTTGAGGTGGACATTAAATCAAAAAAGAAAATGGTGTCTCAATTCGTACATTCAAAATCTAACATGTGCTCCACCGTATATAGTAATTCTCAATAAAGGAGGAGCGGAAAAAAAAAAAAAAAAAAAAAAGAAAAATGGAAAAAAGCTCCCTGGGAAGAAGCTTCGAGGTGAGCAATCAAAAATCGGTGTTTGAATTCTCCCCGAATTAAGCAAAACTCGAAAGGTCTCTTAAGGAAATTCTTCAAATATTATACTCGGGAAAGAGTTAAGTGATCTTGTGTCTTTTGGTCGACTATTAATTGTCTCAGAAATATCCTTGGGAGATGAAAAATATTTAAATCACATGAACTAAATTCTGAATCTGCTTAAGCCCAGAAAGAAAGGACTAAAGAAAGGCCTATGTTATTAGCAAATTAATGGAAATTCTACCCTGAAGTCATATCTTTCAATGCCCAGAGGATTCTACTCCACGACGAAGAGTATCAAAATGGTTTCTCAAACACTCGTGAACATCTTTAAAAAAAATATCGTGATAAAGAAGCGACGATCGCTATGAACGAAGCTACAAAGTGCAGCCTTTCAAGCTATGATGTCCTTCGAAATAGCACATCTTTATGTGTACTTGAAAGAATACAATTTTGATAGTTCCATAAAGAATGGGTTGTTTTTTCTTTTTTACACATGTCTCCTGCCCAAAGATAGTGTGAACATCTTTACAAAATCGGTGATAAAGAAAAGGCGACTGCCACAACGGATCTACAAAGCTTCAGCCTTTCGAGCTGTGATGTCTCTATAAATAGCACATCTTTATGTGTACTTGAAAGAATACAATTCTGATAGTACCTTAAAGAATGGGTTATTTTTGCACATGTCTTCAGTCAATGGATAACACCTCAAGAAGTACTGCGCATCATGGTGTTCCAAAGACAGTCTTGTTCCTAGGAGCACCGATGTCATACTTGTCTAAAACTGGGTCCAAATCCTAATAACAATACAACAAAAGAAAACTCACAAAACTTGAATGAAAATCACATTCCACCATGACAAAAGAAATAAACTCAGCATCAAATTAAAACGATCAAAAAAAATTCAAAAATCAAAATTTCAAACTTCGAATCCGACTCGGATATGTCGAGTTTCCTCGACCTATCCCTAGCGTCACTTCTCTAAGCCCGAAGTTTCCTTCCACAAGAACTCGGGTCCTATTTTCCGTACGAAGAGGCTAGCCGGCTCTATCTACATGGAACCGCGCTCTTCTATGCCTTTTTGTCCGGCATGCATGAGATTCGGTCGGTTCTATCGGAACCGCATCTCTTTTCACACGTACATTTCTTCGATCGCCCATTGAGTTGGATGTGAGTCCCTCGGCATTCCTTCTCAATCCGATTTCTTTCGTTGACATTTTTACACAACTCTCCTAATTCCACAAGTTGCATCAAATTTTCACAAACTTTTCACAAATTCATAAATTCAAATCTTCCTCTTGGATCGGTATGAGACCCCCTTCAATGGATGTTAAGGCTTCCGAGTCCTTCAAATTTAAAATCCAGGGTCGGTGCGAGGATTCGACTCCTTCAAATTCCACAACACAAGATCAAACACAATACAAATCAAATCAAAACATTTCAAATCCGGAACCACGTTCCAATTTCGACCCGGTTAGGTCGAGCCTCCTCGACCCATCGCTAGTCATCTCCCTCGACAAAGTCTTCTTCCATAGAAGCATCGAGTCTCCGCACTCACAAACATTCGCAAATCTCTCGCATTTACATTCCTATCTTCCACAATTTTTCATTTTCTATCCATAAACTTCTACAATATGAATATTTTCTTCTCCCGATCGTCCTATGAGTTGGAGTCGCCCAGCGCATTCCCTCATACCGATCATTTTGTCATCGTTAGGTTGGATGTTAGTCCCAGTGCATTCCTTCCTAATGTGATATTTTCGCTACTTCCAGGGTTGGATATTAGTCCCAGCGCATTCCTCCCCGGAATAGTAGAAATCTTCTCCTGATCAGCCTATGAGTCGGAAGTCAGTCCCAGTGCATTCCCTCATACTGATCTTTTTGTCACCGCTTAGGTTGGATGTTAGTCCCAGTGCATTCCTTCCTAACGTGATAGATATTTTCGCTACTTCTAGGTCGGATATCGGTCGCACGCATTCCTCCCGAAATAGTAGAAATCTTCGATCGACCATGAGTCGGAAGTCGATCCAGTGCATTCCCTCATACTGATCATTTTCGCCACCGCATAGGTTGGATGTTAGTCCCAGTGCATTCCTTCCTATCGCGATAGACATCTTCACTACTTCTTGAGTTGGATATCAGTCCCAGCGCATTCCTCCTCAATCAGCTCTTAGGTTGGATGTTAGTCCCAGTGCATTCCTTCCTATCGTGATAGATATTTTCGCTACTTCGTAGGGTTGGATATTAGTCCCGCACGCATTCCTCCCCAATGTAGCAGACACCTTCGGCTTCTTGAGTCGGATATCGGTCCCGTGCTTTCCTACTCATCCCGATCTTTCGTCATCAGCATAGGTTGGATGTTAGTCCCAAGGCATTCCTTCCTATCGCGATGGACATCTTCACTACTTCTTGAGTTGGATATCAGTCCCAGCGCATTCCTCCTCAATCAGCTCTTAGGTTGGATGTTAGTCCCAGTGCATTCCTTCCTAACATGATAGACATTTTTCGCTACTTCTAGGGTTGGATATCAGTCCCAGCGCATTCCTCCCTAATGTAGCAGACACCTTCAGTTTTTTTTGAGTTGGATATCAGTCCCAGTGCTTTCCTACTCATACCGATCTTTTTGTCACCGCTTAGGTTGGATGTTAGTCCCAGTGCATTCCTTCCTATCGCGATGAGACATCTTCACTACTTCGAGTTGGATATCGGTCCCGCCGCATTCCTCCTCAATCGCCAGGCGGATGTCATTCAGGCATTCTTTCTTAACGTGATGGACTTTTCGCTCTAGGTCGATATCGTCCCGCTGCATTCCTCCCAATGTGCTGACACTCGCTTAGAGTCGGATATCGTCCCGGTGCTTTCCTACTCATCCCGATCTTTTCGTCATCGCTAGGTTGGATGTTAGTCTCCAGCATTCCTTCCTATCGATGATAGACATTTTCGCTACTGCTAGGGTCGGATAGTCGGTCCCGGCGCATTCCTCCCTAATGAGCGTACACCTTCACCGCTTGAGTTGGATATCAGTCCCAGAGCTTTCCTTCCTCATCCCGATCTTTTCGTCACTGCATAGGTTGGATGTTAGTCCCAGTGCATTCCTTCCTATCGTGATAGACATCTTCACTACTTGAGTTGGATATCAGTCCCAACGCATTCCTCCTCAATCAGCTCTTAGGTTGGATGTTAGTCCCAGTGCATTCCTTCCTATCGTGATAGACATTTTCGCTTACTCGTAGGGTCGGATATTAGTCCCGTAGCATTCCTCCCCAATGTAGCGGACACCTTCGCTCTTGAGTTGGATATCGATCCCAGTGCTTTCCACTCATCCCGATCTTTTCGTCATCGCATAGGTTGGATGTTAGTCCCAAGGCATTCCTTCCTATCGTGATGGACATTTTCGCTACCTGTCGAGTCGGATACAAGTCCAGTGCATTCTTCCCCAGAAGCGACATTTTCGATCTCCAGTCGATGCGCACTCCGTGCTTTCCCGCTCAACCCGATTTCTACAAATATTTTCCACAAATACTTCACAAATTTCCACAACATCTTTTCCAATACCTTCGCTATCGTAGGGTCGGATGTGAGACCCCGTGCTTTTCGCCCCACTCGTAGCGGACATTCCTTCGACACTCACTGGGTTGGATGTGAATCCCGTTGTCTTCCTTCCCAATACAACAATTATTTTCGACATTGATACTCGAGCCGGATATGCATCCTTGTGCCTTCCTCCATGACATGACTCCACTAAAATCAAAAACAAACCAAACTGACATTCAAATCTTGAAAAGTCAAACTCACAATCACAATTTGAAAACACACCTGCTAATCCTCAGCGGATACTCATAAATTCTCCACCTGAAGCTTCTTTTGAGCTGGGCTTTCCCAAGTGGGAACCTCAACTCAAATTCGATTATCGAACCCGGTTCGACGTTCGGTCTATTCTAAGTATGTATACTTAAACAGATTCTTTGGTTTCGTTGATCGCTCGGTCAACGCCAATACGCGCGTGTGCTTGTTCCGCACACCACACCTATCGGGGTCCTTTTGTTGACCTCATTTTTAGTGAGGTCTTAGCTATTCCTCCGTTAGACCCTAGGATCTAGCTTTAGGAATTCCTTATCGACCATCCTAGCGGACTAGTCATGGAGCCCACCTCCCATGTAACTTCGAACCACTTCTTGACTCATTTTTGTAAAGACCTCGCATGAGTAGTCCCAAGCACTCGACTTTTAGTTGCAAGGGCTAATGACTAACACGTAGAGGGCCCGAAAATGAGTTCCCGTAGGATCGGACGGCCTAGGTGAACCCTTCACGACTCGAGCACTCGACACACCACAATTTGACACGTTTTGGCCCGACCGTCGGCGAACTTGTCCGGACGACCCCGGATGACGAAACGGACCACACGGATGCGTCCGGGACGTCGACTTTAGCTAGGAAGGACACCCATATTGTTATGGTTCCATGTGCGGGCAAGCAACACGAAAATCGATGCACATTTTTTTTAATTAGCGGGGCACGGGTTCGGACTCAGCCCGGGTTCAATTTGAGCCCGACATAGGCTGAACACGAGCTCAGGCCATTTCAAATTTCAAAATTTAAAATTCAAATCAGCCACATAATTCCCTCTCAATTAAATTTAATTAAGAATTAATATTTACCTAACTAAGCTGCTCTCGCATGGAAAGTATTAATTTTGGCGCCCAATTATCCGTAACGGCGGAACGGCTATAGGATCGGGCGGGATGCTCGATTTAAGGTATTCGACATTAGCTCGGCACCGTGATCCTCCCTCTACTCGACGCCTCCCTCTGCACCGAACGAAACCCCCGCTCGACGCTCGCCTCCCCCGCACAAGGCAGCCCGTCTCTCCTGCACGAAGTCGTTCAGCTCGCCTCTCTCAGACGTCGGATCGAAGCTCTCCGCCTCCTCCTTCCTCGCTCAACTGAACAGTAGTCCGATTCACCTCCCTCTATTCGATCCCGTTCGCCTCCTGCACCACAGAACCCCTCTCCCGGGCGCGCCTCTTCCCTCTAGCGAACGACGACCCCTCACTTGCTCCTCCAGATCGCGTCTCCGTCTTCCTCGCAGGACGAACAGTCGCTCGACGCCGCTTCCCTCGTTTCACGTAAGGAATCCTCCTTCCTCTTCATCGCACGTAAATCGGACGTCTCACCGGAAGCATCTTTGCTTAAGGTATATATATTTATAAAAAAAAAAAAAAAAAAAATGGTTAATGCATTTGGTCGCCACTATGCTATACACTTAATTTTTTATGTTGGCATTGGAGACAAATGATGGAAGAATTTTCATGTTGGGCTGTGTTTATATATATATACTAAGCTTTAAAGGGTGTTCACTCTTATTTTTAGCCCTTTTTAGTAGCAGGCTTTGAGGTTATTTTATAGCATGAATTCTGAAATAATCACATGAGTATTTACTTGCATATCACCCAATTCACGTGAATTTACATGCCTAACGCCTAAAGTTTACATTTTATTACATACATGCTACACAACTCATATGTATTTACATACTCAACGCCTATCGCTCGATTTTTCTTTTTATTATCTAAACGAAAATGTTTACATGTGTCACTCTATCAATGCGTGAGATAAGTTGCTTGGGCTTTCCAGCTAACGGTTTGGTTTTTCTTGACAATTACTCGTCACATGTGTTTTTTCTTTTTTTTTTTTTAGGATCAAGTCTAATTTTGAACCTTGCGAATTTATCGCTTTTGAGCTTGAAACACATGTTGTCCCGAGTGTTTTCGAAATTGACTTCGAGCCGGATGTATCACCTTTTCGGAGAGGGATTTGGGATTGCTTTTGCTTAATACTTTCATTGTTTTGACAATAATCCGTTCACTAATTATGAAGGTTTTGCCACTATTTTTGAGCTAGGTTTCCTAGGCTGAGTTTGGGGCTTATTTAAATGATGTTTTATGCATTTAAAATTGTTGTTTTGAGCTTCCATATGTGCTGTCCGGGGCTGTTAACTGCAGAAGCTCTGCTGTAGAAAGCCGCTTGAGCCGCTAAGTGTTGTAGGGGTGCTTGGGTGAGAGCCCGAAAGCTGTTGTTTAGCTGTTTGGAAGCTGTAGGAGGCTTAAAAAGTGATGTTCTGGAAGAATATGATTGCTGTTTGGAAGAGTAAAAGTGCTGTTTGGTGTAATTAAGTGCTGCCTAATGCCGTAGAGAGCTGGTGGAAGGGTAGAGTTGTTGTTCGAAGTGTTTGGAAGCTATATGAGTGCTGTTTGGAGCCTCACAGTTGTTATTTGGAGTCTTATAAGTGTTGTTTGAACCTTAAAATTGCTGTTTGAGTTGGGAGAAGCTTGGAATTACCGTTCGGAATATTTGGAAGCCACATAATTACTGTCGGAAGCTTAGGAGTGCCTATAGTTGCTGTCCGGAATCTTCTATTGTTGCTCAAGCTTTAAACTTGCTGCCCCGAGCCATCGAAAGTCTTAGAACCGCTTGTTTGGAGCGTCTAATCACTACCCCAAGTCATAGGAGATCTTAGAGTCGCTCGCATACGCTTGCTAGTTGCAGCCTCGGTTCGTTGGAAGCCTTAAAATTGTGATTTAGGCCCGGTTCACTTGTATTTTCCTCCTTTTGGCTTTTGTTTGTGTTGGAAGTGAGCCGGCCTTCTCCTTTTTCTTCGTTTTTTTTATTTTATTTTTTTATTGTTGTTTAAAACGGTTAAGTCACAAAAAAAGGAGAATTTCGATTTAACTTAAGCGAAGGGTAAAACATTCTTAATCACCGCAAACACAATTCACAAAGATGAAGCTTCCTGGACATCTAGTAAGCACATCCCTGCAGTGAGAGCCCATCCACCCAATTCACAAGATAGAGCTCAGTACCTTAGGAAGCAGCACCCTGTGTGTGAGCCCATCCACCTAATTCACAAGATAGGCTTCTGCACCTGTAGAGCACACCCTAGGTGAGAGCCCATCCACCTAATCCTCAGCATGTACTCCATGGACTTAGGAGCACACCCTGGTGAGAGCCCATCCACCTAATCCTCAGCATAGAGCCTCCTAGATTTTAGAGCACAACCTAGGGTGAGAGTCACCCACCTAATCCACAAGATGGAGACTTCCTGTGACTTTAGAAGCACACCCTAGGTGATTCACTCACTTAACCTTCACCGGCAGCTTCCTAGCACCTCAGGAGCACACCCTGCAGCGAGAGCCCATCTACCTAAACTTCGAATGCATAGTGAACTGTGCACCCGACCCTAATTCACAAACCATTCAAGACACTGTACTGTAGAACTGCACCGAGGCTTGGTTCACCCTTCCTTAATTAAATCAACCGTGAATTCCCTAAAATGACTTAACCAATATCGAAACCCAACGCACCGGATTCGAGCTCGAACATTACGCTCGCATCCTCCCAGCAATCGGGGACATTTGTTTTGCCACATATGCGATCATCGGACCGGTGTGAGTCCGAGGTCTAGGTGGCGAGGGCGATGATAATAATGCTTATGTGTGCTACACGAAGGATACGAGGATACGAGGGATAATTAGTAATAGTATCTCCTACCTCGAGGATCCTCCATAAGTGGAGAGGAAAGGACCGATGATATTATTCGCCGACTCTTGGTTAGATTGTTTCCCAGCGATCTTAGGTCATCGAGTATTCTAAGACGATTAGAGTGACTAACTTCGCGACTATATTACTTTACAAAATATTTACAAAACAAAAATAAAAATCTCTTTCGCGTGTTAAAAAGAACTCCGGATAGAAACTTAAACAACAACTTTTGCATGAAAATTAAAGAATTCTTCTTATAAAATATATAAAGGTCCACTGTTAATCACTTGGATCGGGTTAGCGATTACCCTCCTGGATCGTCGGGTCGGTAACTCTTATCCAAGGTCGGATAGCACACAGTCCAGCTCTGAGCCCCCTGCCTTTACTGACGTCTCACACCTAGTTCCGGTTTTCCATACGTGACTACAAGTTTTGTTTGCGATTTCTACGACTCGTTTTCTTTCTCTTTATGTCGGTTTTTCTTTTTACTTAATTTTTCCCGTAAGATTATTTAGATTTCCCGCAAATCATACCACGCTTACAATACAAATCATACAACGAGTAAGAGATGCCTGCAGTACGCTTTTACTGCATTATTTATCGTAATTTACTTTACCGTAATCCACTTTATCGCGCTTCACTTTCTAAGAATTTTACTTGCAATTTATTTTACCCTGCATGCAAAACTGAAAACAACAACACAACCTGAAACATTGAAACACATTTGACAAAACTGTTTGAACCTTAGACATTAGGATTATTACTTCAGCAAGAAGCCTGGAGCTGACTCCGTGAGCAACACAACGAGGAGTTTGGGTCGAACAACAAGGGGATCTTCAACAGCAAAACTCTTCCTTGTTTAGATAACAACATATAGGACTTCGAGGTAGCTCGTCCAGCATGGCGTAAACCCTCATTCTCCTTTGTAAGCTTCAGTGCAACACGTGTTGCAGCAAGCAGTAAGTCCTAACTCGCTTTAAGTTCCGAGGTCGTCGTACGGTACGACGTAAACCCTCTTATCTCTGCGGACTATTTGCATAATTGGGTATTATGCAAATGTAAGTCCCAAAATAATAAAATTGACAGAATTAAACATTTAATTAACATCGTCTCCAACACGCAGCCACACCATAGGATAGCTGGAAGTCACCTGGGCTCGCCTCGCATCCGCGACATCCCCTACCTTTTCTTTCCTTTGGACTCCCGGAAATAACTGCTCTCATTCGAGCCACTCCCACTTGCTTTTCCACGTCCTACCGTGAAAACCTAAACCCTCGAATTCTCAAGACAGAACCACCGATTATTATCGAGAGTTTTCTCGATGACGCACCAGCCATTTGGGATGTAATTAACTATAGTGGCTCGCCTCTATAGTGAACTCGAACCTGCGTAAAATAAACCCCGCCTAATCTTTCTATTGTGTAGGGAACTTGTCGGTCACACATAAACGTTCGCAGACCAAACGGATGTCACGAGTCCTTTAGTTCGTATGATCGGGCTTATCCGTCGCAGGATACATTAATCTTTCGAGAAAGTGTATCATTTGTGACATCAGGCACGATTATGCAAATTACTGGACAAATGAGATCCATGAGGTCTCATTTTTCAAAATTAAAATAAACTACTTTCAAAACTACTTTCCAAAATTATATATTCTTTTATATTAAACTAAATCCCAAAATTTTAAATCTTTCAAAGAAAAAAAAAAAATGTTGGCCGACAGTGCGGCAAGGGCGTTTTTACTTTATTGGTATCGCACGACCAATTTGTTGCCATAGCATGTTGAAGTGGCAAAACTTGTACCATAGTGGGTCCTAAAAGTTGATTCATTAATTTAATATATTGGTCTCATTCTTCTAGCAAATTTTTGTCCTTCGTTTTTTTTTTTTCAAGGCCAAGGGGAGGTAAAGGGGGCCTTGTTCTACCAACATCACTGAACTGAATCATCTTCATTCTTTTGTTGTGTTAAATCATCTTTGTGGTATTGCAGGCAACAGCACAAAAATCCTTGGATTCAAGGTCCCGGGTGAGAGAAATTAGAATTGATCACTACATTGTCAACATACAAAAGTTATTTGGATGTTATAAACTTTTCATGATTTTCATGCCATCCCTCTACAGATTAGAAGACAGTCAACAGCAGAGTTGGAGCAATTCAATGAAAGGTGGAATAGAGCTGTTGAGGAGGACACGGATTGGACTGATCCTTTGGATCTTCAGAAAAGATAATGCGGAGCAAATGCTTCCTTTAGAATGATTAGATTTCACATGGGCAAGGTGTATATTATATATTTGTTCCTTGGATGGCTGTTTTGGTGGCATTTAAATGGTAATCATGTAAATATTTTTGTAAATTCTTTGGCATTCTATTATTATATCTCTAGTTTTGCATCTAAACTGTTGAGAAATTGTGCTGTGCAGTTCTAAATCCCAGTAAGCCAGTTATTCCCAAGGTTGCCTCCATGTCCTCCGAATGCACTCGGATTTTGCAACTCCCAGCAATGAAATGTTGATATTCTTAAAAGCTTGAAAGTTCTACTTGAGATATAGCTCAATTTAACCTAGTATTATTGTAGTTTTTATTTATTTATTTATTTTGTACTTTGTATTATTTATATTTAGATATTATTTATATTTACATAAAAGAATTTTGTATTCATACTATATTTCCCTTGGACATACTGGATGAAGTATTGCAGAAGGAAGCTGCAAGGAGCAGTGAGGAAGCAGATGCTCTTCATGGCTGGAGTTCGATTAATTTTGTTGGACTAGCAATGTAAGTATCTTAATAAGTAGAGGCATTTACGTACATACCACACAATTTCTTATGTATTTACATATCTAAACATTCATATTTACGTGCATATCACTCAAATCTTTGACATCACATAAAAAAAAAACCAAAATCACCATCTTTTTGAAAGTGAAATACACTTTTTCATGCATAATGGGTTTATGATATCAAGGTGTTATAAGTGTAAACATTGAAATTTGATGGTTAGATATGTAAATACATAAGAATTGTGTGGTATTTATGTAAATTTTCCTAAAAAGTATTAATGGAAGCTTTGGTCATGAGTATGTCAGACATCCAAACTTCTTAGAGCTATTATTAGCAGGAATAACTGAAGCCTGATCATAAAACAAGTTACCTGCAAGCCTCCCTAATATAGTTTAAAACGTCAATCATGCTGCGATCCAATTGCATGAGAAGAAGATTTTGTTATTGATTATAACTTCTTTTAAATAGTTTATAATTTAATGCACGGGTCAATGATTTATGGTATGCATTGGGTAAACTTTAAACATCATCCGTGCTGTTTGTTGCAGCACCCCCGTGCTGCCATATGGGGCACCATTGCGTTTGTTTTGGGGCCATTCTTACACCCTAGTTTTGTGGGACTGGCCTCCCTGCATCCAGGACTGACTCGGACACATCGGGCGTTGTTCCTCTCTGTTTACAAATTTATCTTTTATGATAGATTTTGAATACGGATGATGTTTCATATCGAGGATTTTATTTAATTATAATATGGTTTGGATGAAATTTTTTTCTAACATCACAGTGGAAAATAGTTTGATCATTTGCATATGATGGGCAAGATGATATTTTTCTCTTTCTCGTTATTCCTTGCAAATCTTCATTCTACAATTTAACTTTGAGTTTACTTTTGTGTTTATGCTTGTTTAATATAATATAGTTAAATAGGAGCATAAGATTACTTCGGACATTTATTCATAGACAATACTTTCAAAACTGAACTTTTCAAATAAAATAATTACTTTAAGAAAACCATTTCTTAAAGAGCATATTTTTTGCAACAATTATTGAATTAAGATTTTGTACAATCACAATTGAATCAAATGTAACATAAATTGTCAATCGGGAGCATCTATGGTTTTAGACCTCTGTCAATTGCAATAAAAATGCTCTTTATTGAAAACCCTATGTCATATATCTATGCTCATAGGCATTTCAAAAAAAATAATAATAAAAATGGAATTGTCATGACTCCCTATTTATTGCAAAAATTCAAGGATGATAAGTTTATTTCCCTACATCAATGTTGAGAATCTCCATATACAAGTGAGGAGTCTGTTGATATCACAAACTCACACAAGATTTTAAACAAATGCATAGGCACTATTGGTGATTCTCAAACAACTTCAATTGTTCATTTAACATTTTCCAAATAATAATCCTAACTTCAAATTTGATTTTTATGGACTAGATATCCATAGAAAATAAAGTATTTAGCCTAACATAGAATTACAATTAAGCCAAACAAATACATTCATTCCACAATCCAGAAAAGTTTTTACAATGTGTGAATCAAGAAAATTGTTACTTATGACTCTCAATTGGCTAAGGGGGGGTATTCTTGTATTTTGTCCACCCCTTTTGCCTCCTCTTTAGTCACCTTATGTTATATATAGAGGTGAGGGGGTGAGGCTTTGGATAAAGAAGGATTTTTGGTGAGAGCCTAGAGGAAATTCTGTCCAAGAATTCTAGAGGGTGAGATTAGCTTCGAGGCTAGGTGAGGAGTGCATCTAAGGTGGTCTTGGGAGTCAAGAAGATCCATGAAGATGAGGGCTCATCTTTAAAGCTATGTATTCTCTCACAAATATCTTAAGTAAGATCGTTGATGTTTTCCCTCCCGTGGATGTAGATCCTTTTGGATCGAACCACGTAAATTCGCTTGTGTCTCTCGTCATATTTTTCTTCTTCTTTCTTCTTCGAACGTTATTCTAAGCAACGACGATTATCCCACAACAATTGGCGCCGTCCGTGGGAACCAACTCGGCTCTTCTCGCTAGAGGCATTCGACATTCAAGAATCGAGGGAGAGTCTTCGAGATCTCGTATCGAGGAAGTGGAGCTCAGCGACTTGCAAAGGAGAATTCGGCCTCGCATTTTCTTCGGCTACAAGAATCGGCATTGCAATTCTTTCCAAACTCCTTCCATTCCAGCCGATTTCGACCATAAGGTGGTTATCCGGAATTCTTCAACCCGCAGGTGTTCTTGGGACCAAGCGATCGCCAAGAAAGGGAGCAAGCAGCTATTCGGCATCCTCCTCCTCCACAGCGAACGTTATTCGGCATTCCAGTATTCTTGGAAGTGCAACTTGCAAGAATTCGGCAACCCCGTAGGAGGAATTCTACTGTTCTGCAACATCTCGAGGTTCTTGTTCCAACACAAGAAGGTGTTCGTCACTGCATCTACAAGCATTCGGCTCTGGCAGCAAGGGAATTTTGCTTGCCGTGGTAATTTTGCCCTCTTCTTTGGCTGTCAAGAATAGGGGTGGAAGAAGAGATACTTGGTTCTTGGTAGCCCCTCAGGTAGCCAATTGAAGCAACAATGAACTCGGCTACCTAAGAGGAACTCGGCAATTCTGCAGGAAGGAACCCAGTAATCCTGCGACAATTCTGCAGGAAGGAACTCAGCAATCCTGCGGCAATTCTGCAGGAAGGAACTCGGCAATCCTGCGGCAATCCTGCGGCAACTCTGCAGGAAGGAACTCGGCAATCCTGCGGCAATCCTGCGGCAGTCTCGCAGGAGGAACTCGACGAATCCTGCGGCACTCTGCGGGGAGGAACTCAAGCAATCCCGCGGCAATCCCGCAGGGAGGAACTCGGCACTCTGCGAGGAGGAACTCGGCAATCCTGCGAGGAGGAACTCGGCACTCCGCATTCTTGGAAGTGCAGCCGCAGTGTCATTCGGCTACCACGAGGAATTCAGCGGAATTCGATCGGTGGACTTCACCTGGTCATTCCAAGGTTTCGTTTCCAGGAAGTGCGACAGATTTTGCAATCTAGTTATTCTGCTTTTCCCATTTACAGGAAATTCTGCAGGAGTTTCAGTTGGAAGATCTTAGTGTGAAAAGTTGTTTGGCGGAACAATGAGTTCTGCTAAATTTGATATCGAGAAATTCACAGGGAAAAATGACTTCGGCTTGTGGAGAGTGAAGATGAGGGCTCTATCGGTTCGACAGGGGCGTTGCGAAGCTTTGCGAGGTTCGGCGAAGCATCGCCGACCGACCCGACCGAGAAAGAGAAGAACGTTATTCCGGACGAGGCTCACGATGCCAATCAATCCCGAGTTTGGGCGACAAAGTGCCGAGGGAGGTGTCAAGGAGACAACCGCACAATCACTCCGAGCTAAACTCGAGGTACTTTATATGACTAAATCTTTGGCTACCGTACTTTTTCCGAAGCGCCGCTTATACTCATTCAAAATGCACGAGGACAAGTCGGCTCGGAACGTATCGACGAGTTCAACAAGATAATAGATGATCTCGAGAACATTGATGTCAAGATGGACGACGAGGATAAAGCGTTACCGTCGTTAAACTCTATTCCTAAGAGCTACGAGCATTTCAGGGATGCGATGCTCTATGGTAGGGTACGTACTATTACCTTGGAAGAGGTTCAATCTCTGATCAAAGCCAAGGAACTTCAGAAGAAGCACGACATGAAAGAAGAGGCCAGTGGAGACAGTTCGACGGCTAGAGGAAGACCGAGAAAGAAAAGTTCCAAAAGCGATCGAACGTATCGAAATCCGTAAAGAAGAGCGTAAGTCAGTCTTCTAAGAGATCTAACAAGTGTTACCACTGCCACAAAGAAGGTCACTTCAGGAGGAACTGTCCGGAGAGAAAGAAAAGCTTTCAGGAGAAGCCTAAAGATTCCGGAGAAGCAAGTGTAGCCTCAGATGGCTATGATTCAGCAGAAGCTTTGGTGATATCTGAATCAGAATCCAGCAAGGAGTGGATCCTCGACTCTGGGTGCTCCTTCCACATGTGCCCTCACAAAGATTGGTTCGAGACATCAGCAACCGGCAAACGGCGGGTCCATACTACTCGGAGATAATAAAGCTTGCGCAGGTACTTGGCAACGAACGAATGCGAATAAAGATGTTCGATGGAGCCGAACGGATACTTCAACACGTCAGTACGTTCCCGAGCTCAAAAGAAATCCGATCTCTTAGGTACTCCGGAGTCGAGCGGATACACGTTCAAGGCGGAGAATGGTTGCATCGTAGTAGTCAAAGGTTCTCTCATTGTCATGAAAGGGGTCGAAAGAATGGGTTATACTCTCTAATCGGAAGAACCGTCATCGGCAACTACTCAAATGCAGCTTCAATCGAGAGACCGACGAGACCGCATTATGGCATATGAGATCGGGGCATGTAAGTGAAAGAGGCTTACAAGAGCGCGTCCAAGCGAATTTGTTATGCGGAGATCGAGTCGACAAATTAGAATTTTGTGAACAAGTGTGTACCGGGGAAGGCTACCGGGGTGAAGTTCTCTACCGAAATCACACATCGAAGAAGCCACTGATCACGTACACGACGATTTGTGGGGACCAGCCGAGACTCGCACTCATGGAGGAGGCAGATACTTCATGTCTATCATCGACGACTACACCGTAGAAGGTATGGGTCTTCATCCTTAAAACTAAAGATGAAGCTTTTCGGCGTTTTAGTGGACCGGTTAACTCTCACCGAAAACAAGACAGAGCAAACTCGAAGCATTCGAGAACCGATAATGGTCTGTAGTATTGTTCGGAACAGTTCAAGAGCCGTGCGTAAAGAACGGTATTACAAGACACAAGACGATCCGGAATACTCCTCAACGAATGGCCTAGCCGAGAGGATGAACGTGACTCTCCTGAGAGAGTGAGATGTATGCTACTCGAATGCGGTCTACCCAAAAGTTTCGGGCGAAGCCGTGTCAACCGCCTCGCCACCTTATCAACGGATGTCCATCGACAACTATCAATATGAAGACTCCTTCGGAAATGTGGTACGGAAACCGAGTAACTACGATAACTTGAAAGTTTTTGGATGTATTGCTTACGCCCATGTCGACAGGATAAGCTGGAAGCAAGAGCTTTGAAGTGCATTTTCATCGGATATCCACTGGAACCAAGGGTTACAAACTTTGGTGTCTAGATCAACAAAAATGCATCATCAGCAGAGACGTGACTTTTGATGAATCCAAAATGGCAAATTTGCAAAGCTACGTTACCAAAAACAGTGCCGCTAACGAGGGTTCTTCAATTGAGGTGGAGCTGCAACAACTACAGACTTTGACCGATCAAAGGACTGTCGTGAACAATCAGGATGATGTGACAGAGAACCAGCAAGAGACAGAGCCAGAAAGCAGATCAGATGATTACAGGCTGACAAGAGACAGACAAAGAAGAACTATCAGACCGCCAGAGAGATACGGTCGTGCAGATATGATCTTCTACGCCTTGAGTGTTGCTGAAGCAATAGAAGAAGCTCGAACCAAACAACTATAAGGAAGCCTTAAAGAGCAAGGAAAGAAATAGATGGGTTGACGCCATGAATGAGGAAATGGCCTCTCTGATGAAGAACAAGACTTGGGAACTTGTGGATCGACCAACAAACAAACGTGTAGTTGGTTGCAAATGGACCTTTAAGAAAAATGAAGGCACACCAGGTATTGAAAGGATCAGATACAAAGCCAGACTAGTTGCGAAGGGATTCACTCAGGTAGAAGGAATCGACTTCAACGAAATTTTCTCACCCGTGGTAAAGCATTGCTCCATTAGAATGGTTTTAGCACTAGCAGTTCAGTTCAATTTGGAATTAGAGCAGCTAGATGTTAAAACCGCGTTCCTACATGGAGAGCTTCGAAGAAACCATCTACATGGATCGACTGAGATGGGTACAAAGACACACGAGACTAAGGACAAGGTTTGCTCGTCGAAGAAAGCTTTATACGGATCGAAACAAAGCCCTGTACAATGGTACAAACGTTTTGATGAGTTTATGCCGAAGATCGGCTTTGTCGAAGCAACTTACGACGATTGTGTATACATGAAGTGGCAGGACAGTTGAAATAAGCACGTACTTGCTCTTATATGTAGATGATATGTTAGTAGAAGCGATAGCTAGGAGGAAGTTCGAAGATCAAAGGTATGCTCAATTCGAATTCGATATGAAAGACCTAGGACCTGCTACAAAGATCCTAGGAATGGAGATCAAGAGAGACAGAAAAAGGGGCAGCTTATTCTTATCTCAGAAGTCTTATATTCAGAAAGTTCTGGCAAGGTTCAATATGCACAAGGCAAAGCAGGTTGCAACACCGATTGGTCAACACTTCAAATTATCAAACTCTCAAGCACCTGAGACTGAAGCAGAGAAGGAATACATGGAATGTGTCCCCTATGCCAGTGGGGTCGGTAGCATCATGTACGGTATGGTGTGCGAGCGGACCGTATCTAGCTCTACGCCGTCGGTGTTGTTAGCAGGTGTTCACGGCTAATCCAGTGCGGACTCACCGGGAAGCTCGAAGTGGATTCCGAGATACTTAAGAAGTACTACGTACTTGGGCTACTCTTTAAAAGACAGGAAGGCAACGAAGAAAAGCTTGTTGGTTACGTGGATTCCGATTATGCTGGAAGCATCGACACCAGGAAATCACTGACCGGATTCATCTTCATTGTCTTCGGTACTGCTGTCAGTTGGAAGTCTAATCTTCAATCCGTCGTAGCTCTCTCAACTACAGAAGCGGAGTACATCGCCGTGACTGAAGCAATCAAGGAAGCCATGTGGCTAAAAGGCATGGTCGAAGAGCTCGGGATATCTCAAAAGGTGGTAACCGTGTTCTCGCGACAATCGAGTACTATTCATCTCACCAGGAATCAGGTCTTTCATGAAAGGTCCAAGCACATCGATGTGAAGCTTCATTTCGTGAGGGACGTCGTCGCCAAAGGCTCAATAGTGGTGGAGAAGATACCTACTGAGGAGAACCCTGCTGACATGCTCACCAAGGCGCTACCTATAGCTAAGTTCAAACATTGTTTGGACTTAGTAAACTGTACCATGGGCTGAGGGCCCCCCAGGGGGGGCCAGGTGGAGGGAATCATCTTTTCAGAGTTTTGAAATTGAGAGTCAAGGTGGAGAATTGTTACTTATGACTCACAATTGGCTAAGGGGGGGTATTCTTGTATTTTGTCCACCCCTTTTGCCTCCTCTTTAGTCACCTTATGTTATATATAGAGGTGAGGGGGTGAGGCTTTGGATAAAGAAGGATTTTTGGTGAGAGCCTAGAGGAAATTCTGTCCAAGAATTCTAGAGGGTGAGATTAGCTTGAGGCTAGGTGAGGAGTGCATCTAAGGGGGTCTTGGGAGTCAAGAAGATCCATGAAGATGAGGGCTCATCTTTAAGCTATGTATTCTCTCACAAATATCTTAGTAAGATCGTTGATGTTTTCCCTCCCGTGGATGTAGATCCTTTTGGATCGAACCACGTAAATTTGCTTGTGTCTCTTGTCGTATTTTTTCTTCTTCTTTCTTTTCTTTGAATGTTATTCTAGCAACGACGATTATCCCACAACAAAAATAATAATAAAAAAAAAAAGAAGATAAACTTGGTGTGTGCAACAATCTCCTATGCTTTCTACTTATTTGTCCTCCTTTCTCCACCAATACAAACAACAGAACTTTTAAACTCTCAAACAACAAGTTTCTCACCCTAAGCACTCAATTACACTGTAGGCTGCTTGCTAAATCTTTCTCAATGTCTCTCGCAGTCGCCCCCCCCCCCCCCCCCAACAACCACTCCCCCTAAAGAAAATTAAATTTGGCTTTCCACAACTATTTTGGTGGGCTCATCACTCTGCGACTTTGCAATTAAGGTGTTGAGGTGTTAGCGTAGGGCTGCAACATTGGCTCGAGGTTGTTGTGGTTAATTTTGACACTATGAAGCTGGGTTGACTACTGTATGGGTTTGTGTTTCTGGTGTCACGGGTTCACCTTCTATGCTTTTTGATCCTTGAAGCTAATCATCGACAACGATGCGTTGATGGACATCGTAGTACTGTGATGTTGGATTTGTCTCATTCACTTGTTTTGCCATGGTATGACAAGGCACCGTGGAATTGACATTGGGCTTTTGAGCATTGGAATTCGCAGTGTGACGTTAGTCACTAGATGCCTAGAGATTAAGCTTTCAAAAGAAAAAAAAATCTCTTGTGACTCTAACCTTAGCCTCGTGATGTTAATACATGGCACTGCGACTCTCAAATGTATATTCATGGCTTGATCTTGCAATTGTAGAAGAATAAACTGACATACCATAATCTTGGTTTCAAAAAGATACTCTCATCAAAAAATAAACAAATTACATTTATGGCTCATAAACTAAACTCATATAGGAGTTACACCAGCTTAACAGTTTTATGAGCTAAATTTAAGCCAGTAAAGAATGAAATTCCAATGTTGCTACTCTAAGGCAACTAATTGTTACCCTAGAGCAATCCAATGACAAATAACTCACAAATCAATATCTATATAGGTTGAATAAACATAGTCTTCCAAGCCTAAAATAAAAATCTACATGATATTTGAGGTGAACAAAGAAGATATAAGGTTGGATTTGACCATATTACAATAAGAACGTGTCAACAATGAGGTCAATCAACGCTAACTTGGGTCACATCTTTTAGCAATCAAGCAAAGGAGATGGAGGTGAGATAAAAACTTCATATTGAATATGGAGGATGTATAAGAAATTTTTTATGGCATCAATTAATCTAATTTATTTATTGAGGTCCTGAACTAATATTTTCCCTATTAGTTCTAATCTCATGGTGCATAAGCTTAAGACATTATTTCCATATTTGTTTAGCAAAATTTTCTTAAAAAAATTACGTAAATTAACTCATAAGACTCTAAGTATCTATAAAGTCTTTATTAGGAATCAAAAGTGCAAAAAATACACTAGAACTTGTCCTCTTGGTCTTAAACTAAGAAAGTGAAATTGTGGCCACATTTTGTGCTGTTTTTCTTTATTCAAAGATTATGCAAAACTTAGTTTCAGTTGAGAGAGGGATATTGAGACAGTTGCTCCTTAACAATGATGTGATTTTGAGATGATTAAAAAATTGATGATTAGTGAAGAAGTTTGAAAGCCCATAATTTTGATTCATACCATTTTGATTAATTTTTAATCTTCATGATCGTTTTGTTAATTTTTTTTTAGGACAGAGCATTTTCATTTGATTTTCAACTAATATGTCGTATATTCACATGATAAAATATGTGTTTTCATCCCCCAAAATATTTCATTATAAACTTCATCTATTTGAATTTTTCTTACAATTTTATGTTGTCTTTAACTAATACGGTGCACTCTTATTTATTTCTTAAATTTTATTTTTTTCTTTTTTACCGGAACACCCGTTTCATAATTTCAAAATTTCCAACACAATACCTGAACTTCTTTTTTACTTTTATACCATTAAAATTTTTTATATCACATAAAAAATATCATAATTTTAATTTTAAAAATATGAAATGCACCTTTCCATACATAGTTAAGATAATGTATATATAGGGTTGTAAACGAGTTGAGCTTGAGCAGCCCAATGCTCAGCTCGTGTTTAGCTCGTTAAAAAATGCCACTATTTGTCCTCGACTCGTTTTTATAACGAGCGCGAATAAGTATTCATCTTCAGCTTGTTTGCATGGCAAGCAGAATACAAGCTGTTTGCGAACAACGAGTTGTTTTGTCAGCCTTAATCACACAGGTGTAAGATATTTTATGATATTAAGAATATGGGTAAGATTTAAATCTTATCATTTAGTTTAGAATATCACTTTAAACATAATTTAATATAATTTTATTTTTGATACATCTCCAGTACATTCCATAATTAATTCGACATGAATCTTGAGGAATGACATAGATCTCACTGCTTTTCTGAGCAATAAATGTTCAAATCTGGATAAAAACTCATACAGACACTCCGATTTTGGCAAACTTACAGTCAAATAAATCGTCTCGACAAGATGAATCCAATGAGCTAAAGATTGCTCAATTTTGACATCGTTAAAGCACTCAAATGTCCATCAAAAACATATTGATCGAATGAAGCTCTCTGGATCGTCCAATCAAAGTAGTTCACATTTCTGAATTAATTGCAATTAAAATACTATAAATAGAGCCCCACCCCTCTCATGAGAGGCGGCTTGAGGCTTGAGAGAAAACTTAAAAATTTAAGGAGCTGAAGTTCAACACCACCTCTGTCACCGTTGACTACCACCGACCGTCGTCGATCATTGTTAATCGCGTCTGATCACCGTCGACCACTGCCGACTGCCGTCAACAATCACTGACTCCGTCCAACACAACTGTAGCCAGCAATCACCACCAACTGTTGTTGACCACCGCTCACTGCTTTCAATCACCATCAATCACTATCGACCACCGCCGACTTGAAAACCACACACTTTTTGCAACAAGTTCATTTATGCACTGACGTTATAACTCCAAAAAGTGTTCATCATATCTCGTATATGAGACAATGAATCTCTATAAACATCAACTTATAGTGGATTTATATAATCGGGTCAAGCCCTGTGATTTTTTCCCCTTTACGAGTTTTTCACATAAAAATTTATGGTGTCATTACTGATTGTTTTCATTTACCTGAGTGTATACTGAATATTCGTACCACGCCAATACAATAATCCATTACTCTACCGCCGCGAATTTTCTAGCACGCATCAATTATATTTGTTAACTTAAAAATTTTAATTGATTATAAATAGTCAATTAAATTCTTTATAAATAATATTCATCAATTATATATATATATATATATATATATATATATATATATATATATTTAATTATTTAGAGTTAAATTTAGTAAAAAATTTCTTATTTTTTATATATCGAGTGAAAAAAATTATTTAGGTCTGTCGTATTTAAGTATTTAACCAACCTGACAAAAGCTGTTTTTGAACAACGAGCCATTATTTTGGCGTGTTATTTATGTAAATATTAAATACTAATTTTTAATTTAATTACCACTAAAAAAGAAATACCAAATAGAGTAATAAGTAATAACACTTCCTTACTCTTTAGATTCCCTCAGGTTCTATTCTACCTTCCACTCCGCTGCCTCTTTGCTTGGTCCGCGTTGGGCGCTTTAGACCTTTGCACAGTCTTACCTTTTTCTTCTTCTTCAAGGATCTGCGGGCTGACCTATTCTGTCTTTAGGGTTTCTGCGGGAACAATCTTTGTTTAGGGATGGCCAACATCGACTTCGAAGGGATTCTGAAGGATCTGCCAAGTGATGGGAGAGTTCCGAAGACGAAGATCGTGTGCACGCTAGGGCCGGCTTCGAGGTCGGTGCCGATGCTTGAGAAGCTGCTGAGGGCGGGCATGAATGTTGCTAGGTTCAATTTCTCTCACGGCACTCATGAGTACCACCAAGAGACGCTCGAAAATCTCAACATAGCTATGCAGAATACTCAGATCCTTTGTGCCGTTATGCTTGACACCAAGGTTATTTGATACCCCCGCAGTCTATATTATTGCCTTTTACGTTTTATCGGCCTTGTTTTATTGCTTTGGACTTGGTTTCCCAGTGGCCGGACAAATCTCACCATCGTCATCATCGTTTGCCTTGTTCTAAATATTTCCGGCTGGCTTTCGATAAAAAAGGATAGTCTGAGGGTTACTTTCTTCGGTTCATTTTTCTTTCACTGTTCTAGAAATTTTTTTCGAAGTTTTAGTTGTTTTTTTTTTTTGCTATGAATTATTCATTTTTAAAATAATCTTGCAAATTTTGATGAAATAAAACGAGCTTTATGTCTTTTTGATGAAAGCTAGAAGATTTGTTTAAGCTGGTTTGTTTTAATTTAGAAAACCAAGAAATAGGTTTATGAATTTGATATACGAATTAAACACAGCTCAAAAATTGGATTGATTTTTTTTTTCCTTGGATTAAGGGCTGTGCGGCCCCCAATTGGACGTTGGAATCATCCTTGGCAGCTCCAGGACCGTTCCCTCCTGAACCGGTGTACATGCAGTATGTTTTGAGTCTCTTTTTAAGAATTTATAGGCTAATTAATTGAGGATAAGTTTTTGTTCTCGAACATGAATAAAGAGATCCATAAATGAGGGATGCTATTAATAAACCTAAAGATTTGTGTATCTTTAGTGGCTACTCTCTATCTATCTCTGAACGGAGACTTGGAAGTTTTAGACGCATTAGAAACATAATATTTAGCGTTAAGGTGACTGCTTGGTTATTCTAAGTTTTGACGTTGTTTTATTTCATTGTTTTTTATATTATAGTTCCGGAGCTAATCTATCGTGATGATCCTATTGAGATGGGTTGTATTTTCTAAAATATGTTTTGATATTATTTTGTTCGCACTGTTGGTTTGGCTCGTTTTTTATCTCCTTGTCTGAACATCAGTCTGAACATACATCAGTTCTCTTTTTTTAGCTGTTAATTGGTTCTTTTATAATTCTAATACTATGTTACCTTGCTGGTTTGTGGCTTGTCACTGTGACTGCTTTGATGCTTTGTTGTCTGCTGCTGATTTGGAGTCACTGCTGTTACTTTGTGTTTTTCTGTCTCTCTAACCTTGGAGGTAACCACTTATTTGGATGCAACCTCTTATGACTCAGCATATACCTTGTGGTTCTGTGGTTTTTGCCTTATAGGTTGTTATCCGTTCACTCCCGTACTTAGCTCTATTGTAGCAGTATTTTATTATAACTGGGGTTGTTATATATCAGTTTTAGATTTTTTTTACCATAAATAGGACTTGAGATAAGTAAAGATAAGTCTTAGGATCTGTTTGGGCAGCTCCAGCTTATCCAACTTATCCTGATAACTAGCTTATCTGGATAAGCTGTTGATCAGCAGCTGATCCGGATAAGTTGACCGACTCTTTGGTTTGTGCTTTTGAAGAACAACTGATTTGCCTTTGTCTCTGAATAAATGACCACTCTGCCCTTGTGCAATATTTCTGTTAATGCTCGTAAATGACCATTTTGAATAATCACATAATTTTTACAAGTACGAAAATAAATACTCTTTGATTATTTTAAAATTAAAGTCTAAGAATCCTCTATGGGTCTATTTCCATCACAATTTAAAGAATTTGTGGGCTATCTTAACATTTCTATAAATTATTGAACAAGAACAATGACATATAACTTAGTTAAAATAAATAAATTTTTTTAAGGTATATTATGATTGTCATTGTTCAAATTTCCAAACTATTTCGTATTATATTAAAATTTTAAACTATTTTATTATTTTTGGGTGGGGAGATGTCCGGGGCACTTACATACATACCACCTAATTCTAAGTTATTTGCATATTAAAATCTAAATTTTACATTTTACATTTATAACATCCAAATATTTCATATTATATTAAAAGTATCACTATTTAATTTGTTTAAAAAATCATAATAAATATTTTTAAGATGGCATATATATAAAAGTAGAAGTTTAGGTGTTAGAAATGTAAATACATAGGTTAGAAATGTAAATACATAGGTATTTGGTGGTAGGTATGTAAATCTTCCTTTTTTTTTTAATTTCCCACTCCATCGTTTCCTTCTCCCTCCTCGTTCTGCAGAAAGGAAGGAAAATGGGGAAGCAGAGAGAGGCGCCTTTGCGTTATGGAGAAGCGGAGAGGACTCGATTTTTTTCAAATCTCTGAGCAAGCGATGCAATAACGAGGAATCGAATTTGAGATGGGCGACGCTGCAGGAGCTTCCGACCATGAACAGGGTGAGGATGGGGAGTTGAAAGAGATCGACATCAAGAACCTCGGCTGAGGTTCGAGAGAGACGGGCGAGAGGGAGCGAAGAGTCAAAATATTTCCCGAAATGCGGACCGCAGAGTTCGACCCGCGGCCCACGTTTAACGTAAAATCCAAACGACGTTTTTGTAGGCACGGTCTGAACTCTCGATCTAAACGGTAAGACGACGTTTTTAAAACGTCACTATAGGTGACAGCTGTCCCAAACACACGCTCTGCTTAGTGAATTTTATATTCCTCTTCAACTTGTGTGAATTCTTCACACTACTGTGATGCCAGTGTTGGTGACAGTAACAGGTGAGAGTTCTCTTCTTGTATCATCTTAAGACCTAGATCTTCATTTTTGACTTCCATTCTTGTTCTTTTTAATATACATTTTGTGATTAATTTTTGCCTTTTAGTTGAGATTTTCTCTAGTGTGCTATAATTTGGTTTTTTTTCTTTTGATGTGTATTCTATTCTCTGAGTGGATGTATATCGATCTTACATTTCCTGTGAAATTTTAATTTTGCATGATCTAAAATTATCTTTTTGAGTTATCTTTATTTTTTTTTTTTAATTTGCATCAAAAGAGTTGGTGGGATGTGAATTTTGATCTTTTCTGCATGTGTTCTTGTGTGTCAAACCGAGATTTTTCTTTGGAAAATCTAAGACCCCAAGCACGCATCAATTTTATTCCATATCATTTCTTTTCTTGAGTAGTATGTTTGAATGTAAACTATTTTGTATATCACATGTTATCTATTATGATACGAAATTATGCACTTGTGCTAGGATTATTCAAGATCTTTTAATGGACAGACTAACCTGTGATGCTTTATTCATAAAAATCAGATAAATATTGCCCTTGGTAGATGTCTTGAAAAAAATAGTGAACCTCATTGCTTACCATTCCAAAAGCACTAAAAAAGGATCTATTATATTGATATTTCAGCTAGGATTAACTTTGAATTCTGCATATGCATACACTGCAAAGGCCTTCAAACACTGGCACCATTGGACCAAGGATCTTCTAAAATTTTCACGTCTCCCATGCTTACTCTAATCAGAGGACATTATATCAGGCGACTTTAAGACTTCAGGGCAACATGGATACAGCAACAGCAGTTAAACCATATCATCTGGCTGATCTGTTTTATTCGTCTTTGATTTTTTTTGGACTTCGTACCCTAATTACCATTTGTTCTTTGTTATTTCAGCTGCCTTTATCGTTGGTCTTATTTGTCTATTACTGTGTAGGAAGCCTCACTCTAGTTGTTTATGTCATTATCTGTGGTGGATGAAGGTGCGAGTTTTCACTGGTGTTGCGATTTAACCAATTGCTCTGAAGTGTTATATATTGTATGCGAATAGCACTAATGATAGAGAACTTAGTCTTGGGAAAATTAATCATGCTGGCATTCAAACTGTTCTAATTTTATATTAAATTCTAGGTTTTTTTTTGTTATTTGCTTTTTATACATCTGTTGATGTTCTAAAATTCCCTGGAATTTTCTGATCAATTAAGAACTATGTAGATCATGGCTGTTTAATTTTTCCTGCTGTTCGTTTGCCTTTTATCTTTTGCTTGGTTGATTTCTTTGTGTTTTTTGATGTTTTTGCTTTGCAGGATGTCAACTTTCATACATTTTATGTATTAACCAAATGATACTCTTCAGTTAAATTGCTGAGAATTTGCTGTTTGTATTGTTTTCTCAATTTATTTGTCTATGCGTTTTTAATATATGCTGGTTAGATAATGCTACTTGTCAACAATTGGAAACTCATTAACACAATTGAATATGTATTTCGCAAATTGTTTTAATAATTTAGCTTCATTCACATGTTTTTTCCCCCCGTAACTTTGTTCTTATATGAGACATTATTCATGACTTCATGAAGCTGCTCGTTTAACTGTCTTTGTTATCACTGTTCCTCAAAACATATGCCTTCTGGTGTTAATTCGATTTTATTTTATTTTGTCTTGAAGGGGCCTGAGATTCGCACTGGTTTCTTGAAAGATGGAAAGCCTATCAAATTGGTGGAGGGTCAGGAGATCACTGTGACTACTGATTACAGCATTAAGGGAGATGTGAATGTAATTTCTATGAGCTATAAGAAGCTTCCCGTAGATCTGAAGCCTGGAAATACTATACTGTGTGCAGATGGTACAATATCCTTAACTGTCCTATCTTGTGACCCTGCTGCTGGAACAGTCAGGTGTCGTTGTCAGAACACGGCAATGTTAGGCGAGAGAAAGAATGTGAATCTTCCAGGAATAGTTGTGGATCTTCCTACACTAACTGATAAAGACAAGGAAGATATCATGGGTTGGGGCGTTCCAAATAAAATTGACATGATTGCTTTGTCTTTTGTTCGTAAGGGTTCTGATCTTGTTACGGTTCGAAACTTTCTTGGAACACATGCTAAGCAAATAAAATTGATGTCGAAGGTACTTATATCTGTCAGTTAATATATTTTCACAGGTTTTTTTACTTTATATTTTTTATTTTATTATTCTTTTCTTGTTTTACCTATTTGAAAGATATTGTCATCTTCACCACCATCATTGCAGGTCCATAATTTTGGTATTGGTTATGGGACTAGGAGAGCAGTGGGAAAATGTTATTGTCTAAATTTTACATTACAGGGCATTATGGTCTTTCACATAGGATGATATAAAAAGTCTATAAATATTCTGTAGGCGTGGTTGAAATCGGCAGTGCTTCGAGTAAATAGAGTTTCCATCCAGTATTTAGTATAGGAAAATGAAATGGGTAGTTTTGCCCATTGGAAATAATTCTTGACTCTTGGTACTTAGATTTAATGTTTCGATTGGATCAATGTTCTAGTACCGGTAGAATCACTGGAAGTTATTGGACAATTAGTGAGAAACATAATATGGAGGAATGATCTTTATTTAGATTGGATCAACTATTTATTGTGTTGATTGGGCGTGCTATGAACGATTCAGTGCAAGATTTTATTTGTTGATTAAGGCTTATGTTGATTTCTTATTGCTCATAATTTCATGATTGAAGCGTTGCTTACAGCTTTTCTTAATTTCTTATTGATTCTATTATGTTCAGGTTGAGAACCAGGAAGGCGTGATAAATTTTGATGAAATCCTTAGAGAGACAGATTCCTTTATGGTTGCTAGAGGTGATCTTGGAATGGAAATTCCAGTTGAAAAGATCTTCCTTGCCCAGAAGATGATGATCTACAAATGCAATCTTGCTGGCAAGCCGGTTGTTACTGCTACCCAAATGCTTGAGTCCATGATCAAGTCCCCGAGACCTACACGTGCGGAGGCGACCGATGTAGGGAATGCTGTTCTCGATGGCACGGACTGCGTCATGCTCAGTGGAGAGAGTGCTGCGGGAGCTTACCCTGAGCTGGCAGTGAAAATCATGGCCAAGATCTGCATTGAGGCCGAGTCTTCTCTTGACTATGATGCCATCTTCAAACACATGATAAAATCTACTCCCCTTCCTATGACCCCACTTGAGAGTCTCGCTTCCTCTGCTGTTCGCATGGCTAACAAGGCCAAGGCAGTGCTCATCGTTGTCTTAACACGTGGTGGGACAACAGCTAAGCTAGTGGCCAAGTACCGACCTGCAGTACCAATCCTATCTGTGGTGGTCCCTTTGCTGACCACAGATTCATTTGATTGGTCCGTTAGTGATGAGACTCCTGCGAGGCAGAGCTTGATTTACAGGGGTCTGATTCCACTGCTTGCGGAGGGTTCTGCAAAGGCTACGGAAGCAGAGTCAACGGATGTGATTCTAGAGGCTGCTCTGAAGTCTGCGGTGGAGAGGAAACTATGCAAGCCCGGGGATGCTGTTGTTGCTTTACATCGCATCGGCATTGCTTCTGTCGTCAAAATCTGTGTTGTGAAGTGATGGGAGATTTTGTGTGGGTTCCATTGTCGCAACTGCTGCATTATGCAGGAGCTAAGAGGAACAAGCTAATATAACTGCTCGCACGGAATGCTTTCCTTGCTGCATTCTGGTATCCTAGAATAAGACACTGTTTATTTTTGTGTGCCATTTGTTCTCTCATAAGTATTTTCAATCCCTGTAGTGGTGGTTTTATCACTGGAAATAATTGATTTTGTTGGAACCAGCAGCCCTTTTTGGCTTATTATTATATCACATTACAAGTTTTGTCAATTCTTAGGCGTTACCTTATACTTTTAGATCCGAAATTTTCACCCAACATTTAGAAAAGCATTGGCCACGGTCGTTATCTTAGTTCTTGGCCATCTCATCCTTGTCAATTTTCAATAATAATGCACCAACTTTTTCAATCCATTGTATCATTTGTAGGATTACAAACTTTGTTGGCGATCTCATTTGAATCAAAGGTTTGTTAGGGTTGACACAACAAGAAATAATATTTCTTGATTTCCAGCTGAAAATATTGAACATATTTTGAAGTTCATATTATTTATATCAGTTCGATGCTCAACCTCCATAATTTATAAGCATGCAGCTACCGTGAGCATGGTCATGGTCTTTTTTAATGACTACTACTTTGTTAGTTAGTAATTGTTTTATTAGTTATGAATTTTTAGGCAACTTTCCACTGAGGGCGCATTGAAGCTCCCATTTAGTCAAAGAGCATCTCTTTAATCTTAAATAGATGGTGCAATTTCCTAATAACTATGGATGCTTGTGTTATTGAAATATATTTGAACTAGGAAAATAATGCCTTGATAAGAGGAACTAGTCTTTGGTTCATGATTCAAGATAATTTTGCTCGACATTCATGAAACTTTCTTCTAAACACTCGTGATCCTGTCTGCATTCTGCATCCCATTATTTAGGAAGGTGTTGAAAAATTTGTACATTTTTTATCAGTTCAAAAATCTATAATAACAATGTATATAATGTTGATTGTGGGATGATCGTAATTACCATATTTTACTTGCCGGATCTAAAGCGCACACAATGTATAAACTCTCAAAATGAAAATCCCTAGAGGAACGTGTCAGATCAACTCTCTTAGGTTTACTTGATCTAATAACTCAAACTAATGCCGAGTGCAATCCCTTGAGATATTAAACTAGGCAAGCCAACCCACTCAAATGTTATTCACTAATAATTTTTAGTTGACTTACTTTACCTGACCTCATTATTTACTTCTCTTGACATCTTCTCTCATAACCCACTTATTAAATGGCCGCCACTAGTAAAGCTAGCGAATTCAGACCTTTCATCTATATGTCTAAGAGTTCAACAATTTGCTCTCTTCGATAACCATTGACTTCTTTAAGTTGACTCTGAACAATTTGCTCTCTTCGATAACCATATCCAATCATGGCTCTTTCAAGTTGATCACATTACCAACTTCCATAAGTTTATCCTTAAAACAACTTGTCCTTTTTGAGGCTTTAGCCTTTTTGAGTACTCTTTTTCCTTCTATGACATTGCCCAAATACTAATAATAATAATACTAGTAGTAGTAGTAGTTGGCTGATCTTCTTCAAGTAAAGTCAATCATGCAAACACATCCACATATGTCTACAATATATCATCACGCATCCTATTTAAATTAACTCTGGCCACATTTGGTACACCTTTTGAAGGAACTGAAATCATCAAACCATTCATTGTTTGTTATTTATTTTATGATTTTCTCATAACTCAACTTTATCCTTTTAGTAAAAGAAATGACTTCTCTTCTATTTTTTTCTTCTTCTCTCGCTTCCTCCCACCAACCCCTTCGATCATATGATATAGATGTCCTATATAGTAAGTATTATTTTCTCTTCTTTGTCATCGCCTCTCTATTGACTAATATTGAATCATGTATATCAAGGTCTTTATGCATCATGCTCCACCTTTCATTTGCAGACACTTTTGGAGAGGGTGACTAACTATTGTTGTCGATATTCTTGCCTTGTCAAATGCATGATTTTTTCTGCACTTTCTTTAGCTTGTCTCACGGATTATGCGGTCATTTGTCAAGCTAGAAAATATCATAGGTTGGTGCTTGCCCTCCTCTGACACCACATGTTGTCATCCCAATGATGAACCAATATTTGTTGTTCATAACCTCCAAAGTATGTAAAAGATATAGATTTATTCTTTCACATCACATAACATCCACGCATTTTCATCAAATTATAATATTTACTACTTTTCTTTATTGGTCAATGATTCTCTTTAATTAGAATTAGTTTTGTTTTTGCGTGGCATGGTCACTAATTAAAAGCACCTAAATTAACTCCTAAAGAGTAAATCTTAAGAGGGTATGCGAGCAAATATGGTATTTGCCTATTCAAAATTCCTTATGAGAGATATCAGCGAGTATGTTTGGAGAATATATAGTGTAGAACATTTTCCCCGCAGAAAGCTTGTGACAGGCCTCAACGTCGAGAAGCTGACTGACCACAAATACGCAAATCTAATACACATTTATTCAAAAGCCTGCATGAAGGCCCATTAAAGACTGAATGGGGAATACCAGTTGAATAAAAGCCCCCCAAAAGTTTCTAATATTACTTCTCCGTATACAAATTTAACAGATTAATCGTCATAATCTGAAGTGAAAAGCAGATAAAAAATTGTCCTAACATTAGCTGTTACCTATTTTGATTGGGCTATTAACGATCCGATTTTGAGCCAAGTTAACGTGAGCCTAAAATTGACTAAAATGGATGGAGTGTGGCTTGAAATAAACTCCTGACTCATTATATTCGATATCGAGAATTTGGATTGAAATTGAATTGAGTCAATAAGACTTCAAATCAGAATGTGTTTACTCAAATCGAGTTATTTGGATCCATTTCAGCTTAAAAATACATCGATCCAGCTCGAAATCGAACCTAGTTGGCTAAAATTGATTTATTTGAATCCCTTCCGGCTCTAAATCGGCTCAAAATTATCTCGCGATCATTACATTCAATTTTATTTAGTATTATATATATTTTTAAAAATAAAAAAAAAAAATATTTTGAGCAGATCTTAAATCAGTTCGAGCGGATACATGTATGGCACAGAATCAACTCTAATAAAATCAAAATTTGAACGATAAAGGAGCTTCCAGCTCTCACTAAATAACAGCACTCTCTTACAAAGCAAGCTGTGGACGGCCAGAGAATTTTGGTCCATTAAAAAAAAAAAAAATCCCGTGTCCTCCGTCACTTCATATTTTTTTTTTAAAAAAAAAGAAAAAGAAAAATAGGAGATAATTAGTTTACCCGGGTGGTGCGGAGTGTCCCGAACTGATTCTCCGCTACTAATATATTGTCTGTCCCTCGAGTCGTGTTCTTCATCAGCTGTTCTATCTCTCTCTCTCTGACGTAGGGTTTCCGGCCACTGTCTTAACGAGCTCCGATGGCAAAGGATCCAGTTCACGTTCTCGTCACCGGCGCCGCAGGTTCGTAATCTTACTGATAGGTCACGGACACAGTAAGAACTAGGGTTTTTCTTTTTTCCTTCATTTTTGTTGTTTTATTTATTTATTTTTTTTGATCTATGCTGGTACAGGTGATTGTTGCTTAACTTTTTCAGTCTAGCATGCCTAAGCTAGATCTATGTAGTTTTTGTGGACCTGATTAAGACTAGGGTTTAGAAAATTACTTCTAGCTGGATGTTTCGGTGATCGAAAGTCTCGTCGATTAACAGGGGCTTGGGACTTGCGATTTACTAAGAAGAACCGTTATTATCGTGGTTCCTTTACCCCTTGGCTCTGATTCACTGTTTCCATGTTATTTTCACACTGTCTAGTTGTTTGTTTGATTGACTTTCACATAAGCGCGAAGGATGGCGACTATTTTTTGTGCGGGCGAAGCTTCTTTGCGTTATTCTTTGTGCTGGACATTGATTACCAACCAAAATTTAATGACTTTATTTTTGGGTCAGGGCCAACGAGGGCATGAGCCTCAGTGCTACCATTGTGCATTCACTTGTGCTTGTATGGAATCCTACACAATCACTCCTGTTGACATGAATCTTGATAGGTTATGTTGGGATCCTTATAGGATGACTGATGAAATTGTTAATCCAACGTCTGGTCCCTGCAAGGATTATGTGTTTAATCCCAACAAGGTCATTTGCATGTGATTCTGAGGTTAGGATTTCTATTTTTAGTTGCCAGAGTTCTTTTTTTTTTTCTCGTTATTTGGTTGGTCCAACAAATATTCATCTAGTATAGACACATTTATCTAGGTTTCCTTACAGCTAAGGCATGCATGCCTAGATTATATGCAACTTGGGTATGCATTCTTAGCTTATATTCATCTCAATAATTTTACCTTAAATGCATATGTAGAAGAAATACATAAGGTTACATTAAATATAGGCACGATTGATTGAGGTCTAACCTCGATAGCCATGCAAAGATTGGTTGCAGTCATAATAGTTTTCTGAAGATTCCATCTTGTCATGGCTACTTGGTTTGAGTACACACAAAGGCTGAATTTTTGTTTTGTTTTGTGTTTTATTTTGTTTTTGACCAAAAGAGAAAGAAGAAAAGGGTTGTTAATGGGAACCTAATGATATTGATTTCAAGGTTCTACCAACACAATCTCTTGCGATGTATCGCGTGGTTGTTACACTGTTGTGTGTTTTTAAACTCGTGGAATTTTGCACTCGCTTTTTTTCCATTTCCTTCTCATTCCTAATCAATCCCTTCACCTTTGTCACCTTTTCGTTTATAATTTAATCGCGCAAATAAGACTTTTAGCAACTTAGTTATTGTAGGGTTAGTCTAACTAATCTCTAACTAATCACTATTATAACACCATTTTTTGTTTAATTCTTGGCTTAATTTGCTGTATGGTTGCTTATTAGGTTGTTTATAATTAATAATTAACAACATTTAATCTCTAATTAAGTTTTTATCATTTGCTAGATTCAGTTATGCATGCAACATATGATTACTATTTACGGACCTTGTGTGTATATGGTTAATTCTTAATTTTAATTAATTGCAAGCATATATATTGGAAATCGATTATTGCATTACTGATTTTATTTCGTCTTTAGTCATGTATGATGATATAATTACTAAAGCCCTCACTTAATCTAATAATTTATGCTCTACTATCAATTAACTATTATAAACTTAAAGCTAAATACTATATAGTTCCTAAAATCATTGTTTGATTAATCCATGCAGGTTTCCTTGAAAATAAAAATTTTTCTTAGTGAAATGCTGTTTAGATAATTGTGTGATTGATTACTATCTAATTATTTTAATTATCATCTACTTGCATATACGAGTGAAATTAAAGATATTAATAGATGTCTTTTCTTGAACCTCTAATTCTCTTATCTTTAATATGGTACCAACTTATGGTGTCCTTGGCTCAATAAATTATTCAATATAATCATAAAGTTTAAATATGACGTTTGTTAGGATAAAAATAATTATTATTTTATTTTGGGTAAAAATTAAGTTTGAAGTATTTTTAGGATAATTTGCTATTTGTCACACCCCGGGTCCGGAAGGTGGTATACATTGACAACGTAGAACATGATAGAATGAAATGAACCTATTTTGTATTTTCAAAGAAAGATTTGCATTGCAAATAGAAAAAAAATGTAAATTTTATTAATATTGAAATGGTTAGTGTTACAAGTGAACTGAAAATAGAAAATTTAACTGGATCAAATCAAAAATGATAATGTGGAAAAACTACTCAGACAAAAAAAAAAAAAAAAAAACAATAGTTAAAACAAATATTAAGGAAAATATCAAAACTGGGAAACTAAAATTGAAAAGTCTACTTTGATGGGGACTATCCTACTGGTGGCTGAATAAAACATGTATGCAAAAATATCAAAGAATGAGTTTGATAAATTCAATAAATAACAACTATTTATTAAAACACAAACAACAAGTGGAATGTGACATGCTATATGGATAATGAGGAAGAATCACAATGTGCATATGTAATGCTATAAGACAAACAAAAGGGATAAATATCAAATATGCATGTCACACGAAACATCAAAATTATTCTCAATCAAATTTCTTATCATTTCACTTTTGTTTATATTTACATGAACAATTAATTTTAATAGATACCTTGAAATTGAGAAGATCACATACCAACCCAAGGAAAGCTGTTGATTTTCTGTAGAGTCGTCACTCTGTGGGCCAGTTGGCTCGGCTAGCCAAAATCTAAAAGGGTTTTGTTGACTATACATCATATCACACAAGCATGCCTAATTATTTCCACAGGTATAGCATGTTAAAATTATAATATTTCATGCAAACTTGTGATATAACATATGCATTTCATACAAGTGCAAAAAAAGAAAGCATCACACTGCAAGATTAAACCACACATGCAAGAAACTTTGCATCAATAAATTAAGATAGTTAGTGCTTCCATCACGAGCAATAGTTGAAGTCTATAACAAGTACAAATTGAAATAACAAGGGAATGACTAACAATCCTATAAAATATGATAAATATTAAAGTTTCTAACTAAGAAGGGTATGTTTATCCACCAATAAACAATAGTTACATACCTCGTGATGATAGTCGTGACATTTCTACGAATTCGTTTGATAGACTATCGATTCTACACCAATATAAAACCAGATTAATTAAGCAATTAACCAAATTGACATTCATTATTACTACTATTCTTGTTATTAACTTATTATTATTGTTATTTTATATATATATATATATTTGTGTTTGTGTGTTTATAGAAGTAAAAGGTTATGAATATTAATCTAAAATAATGTCTTGTTTTCTTTGCCTTGGCGAGGAAGAAAAAAAATTGATTTCTAAATAGAATTGAGAGATTTACGTACATCACACCTATAACATCATAAAAATTCAATTAAATCCTATATGCTCCTAAATCTCGTTTTCCCCCTTATTTGCCTTAAATTGGAATATAACAAATCTCGTGGAAGATGGATTCGTGTTGTTTAGATAAGCTAAAGTGCACGAGAGGGAGGAAGGCGCGGGTTACCTTCCTCTTCGGTTTTGGGTAGGAGCGGATGGAAGGAGGATGATGGGAGTTTCGGGTCTCTGTATGTAGTGATACCACTGTTGCCTTCTCTGTTAGCTTCGATCGTGACACTATTGCGGGGGTTCGGTCATGTAGGCAATGGTTTTGAGCGAAATCGAAAGAGGAAGATTGGGAAGAGAGACGAGTTAGATCAACAGGAAGAGGGAGAGCCAGTGTGACTGAACGGCGCCCTCCCATTCTTATATAGAACGGAGGTGCGGTAGTCATGCGATAAATCGAGAAAGGAAAGGATCACATCTGGAAACATCGACGAAGAAGGAAGGAAATAATTCACGTGCTTGAATTTGGAAAGGCTACAAAAAAGGAAAGAAATCACGTAGAAGGAAACATATAAGAAAATATTTTGGTTTGTACATACTATCATCCTTACAAGAATTTGGTCCCCAAATTCATACCTTAGTTCTGGAATAGCTGCGCCTTCTTCTCGATCATCATTTCTTCAATCTCCCAAGTTGCATCACGTTCTGACTGGTTCTTCCAATGTACTCTAATAAAAGGAATTGATCGGAGGTAAAGCTATCAAGCTTCACGCTCCAAGATGCGTTCTGGTACTTCGTCATAACTCATGTCTCCTTGAGTCACTAATGGCTCGTACCAAATAATATGAGAATTTTCATGAGCTTAACGTCCTAGTAGTGAGACATGAAAGACATTGTGTACTCCTGTTAGTCTTGAAGGAAGAGCTAAACAATATGAAACTTTGTTGACTTTCATGATCAACTCGAAAGGACCAATGAAACGAGGCTGAAGCCTTACAATTTGGCCAAATCACATGACTCGACCCATAGGTGCAACCTTTAGAAAAATGTGATCTTCGAATTTGAACTCAATATCTCGGTGTTTTAAGTTAAAGTGCTTTTGATGTTCCTGGGCCGCATGTAGTCGATTTTGAATCTGACGAACCTTCTTGGTAGCTAGATCCGTTAGTTTTAGTCCAAATATTCGTCTCCTAGAGACCTCGAACCAACACAATAGGGATCTATATTTTCTGCCATAAAGTGCTTCGTATGGCCCCATGCCGATACTAGCCTGAAAGCTATTTTTATAAGCAAATTCTACAAATGAAATATAGTCTTCCCAACTACCTCCGAAGTCCATAATGCAAGCTCTAAACAAGTCTTCTAAAGTTAGAATGGCTTGCTTTGACTTTTTATCCGTTCGAGGATGAAAATCCGTACTAAAGTCTAATATCATGCCCATATCTTCTTGCACTTATTTCCATAGCCCAAAAGTAAATCTTCCATCTCGATTTGATACAATGACAATTGGAATTCCATGAAGTCAAACAATATTGTCTATTTAGATCTTTATCAGTTTTTCCACTGAATAGGTCTACTTGATTGGTAGAAAATGAGCTATCTTAGTCTCTCGACCACAGCCCGAATAGCATCATACCCTTGCTTCGATTTGAGTAATCCAACCATGAAGTCCATAGAAATGTTCTCCCATTTCTACTTTGGAATGGGAAGGGGCTGCAACAGACCACTAGTTTTCTGATGTTTCGCCTTAACCATCTGACAAGTTAAACACTTAGCTACGAACTCAGCTACAATGGTTTTTATACCCATCCACCAAAATAACTTCTTAAGATCTTGATACATCGTAGTACTTCCCGGATAAGCATAATATGTAGTAGAATGTGCCTCATGGAGTATCATTCAAAGTAGAATGTGCATCATGGAGTATCTTTCAAAGTCCTTGATTAGAACCACACAGTCGATCTTTAAATCTTAGGGTGTCATCTTGATCGATACTAAACCTAGGCTTCAATCCATTCTTTGTTTGCTATCTAAATTGTAGTAAGCTTGCATCCATCATCTGAGTTGCACGAACACGGTCCAAAGTGTAAGCTAAACTGACAGTTGATACATGCTAGAAGTAGACCGACGACAGGAAGAAACCGCAAGGGAGGGGGTGGTCAGAAAGTTCGCCCCGTGTGAGATGTTGACGAGGGACTACCCTGTGAGGAAGGCGGGTTGGCACAGAGGCTGACGGCGGGTGCGACGCCGATGTATGAGACACGACCAATGATTATGGTCGCTGACAGGTTGCGTGGGTGCTAGGGCACGCGAAGAAGAAAAAATAAAGATAAGCGGTTCGGTATGTGAGGTGCAGCCGATGTCGGGGCGAGGCTGACGATGAGGCGAGGGAGAACGTGCGAAATTAGGGGGGATGACTTGATTTCATGAAAGAGGAGGCTTTGGCACACACTGGGAGAGCCGACTACTGTGAGAGGTTGGCCGACGTTGGGGGGGCCGGTGGGAGTTCGTGCAACACGAGGGTGGGGGTCCCAGCTGCGGTCTCGCGAACATTGGGCCTAGGGCACACGAGTGAGGATCCATGAGGGAGGGGGTCTGCGTGCTTTTATAAAGGGATCACTTAATATTTTCACTACTATTATTGTTTTAATATTTATTATTTAAAAATATCGATTTGCATGTTGCAGGCTCGTGCACGATATCATAGCAAAATGGGTGTATTTCTTGGGTAAAATCGACGCTCCGGACGCAATCGGCTCGGTCCGTTTCATGCGTGGCGTGACGAATGAGATCTGCTGGCTCAATCAAAGCAGTCAAACTGATAAAATGTCGACCAAAATTTGCCTAAGCTAAACTCGAAGTCTAGCAGACTGTTTCCGGCAGCGCGCACCTCAACACGCGCCGGAGGGTTTGAAATGGATGTCTTGCACTATGAGAATTAACACATGTATCAAGCAATATATCATAGTGCTCGAGCGGACATCTTACACTCGCGACACCAAAAATTGATGCCAACAGAGTGATCTGTTTGGGGATGAGTTATACATTAAATACAATTTTATTTTTTTATCTGTTATTAATAGGAGTTTTTTTTAGTTGTGATGAATATACATTTAAATAGGAGTTTTTTTGGGTAAAAAATAGTTTGTTATTATTATTATTTTAATAAATGATTTTTTTACGTAATTTAAAATAAATTTAAACTTGATTATGTTAGAAAGTCTTTTTAGCATCCTATAAATAAGAGTGCATTTAATGCAACATGCATGGATTAATCTCTATTAAAAGGTTTTAGTTGTGCTTGAATAATTTGGTGTGACAAGAAAAATAGGAGTTGATTGCTGTAAAAATATAATTGGAGAAATAAAGAATTTCATTGAAAAGATAGGAGATCTAAAGAGGGACAGAGAAAGTTAAAAAAGAGAATAAAATTTATTTTTGTGATAGTGGAGCTTCATTTCAATGTATAGAAAGATCCCTTGAGCTTGAATAATTTGGTGTGACAAGCAAATAGGAGTTGATTGCTGTAAGAAATAAAATTAGAGAAGTAAAGAATTTCATTGAAGAAGAGAGGAGATCTAAAGAGGGATGGAGAAAGTGAAAGAGGAAGAGAATAAAATTTATTTTTGTGATAGTGGAGCATCATTTCAATGTATAGAAAGCACCCTTGTGCTTGTGTTTTGTTCCAATTTTATAAAGATGTTGGTTGGTACTTTCCTAAAAAACTTTTGAGGTGAGAATTTTTCCGGCATTCATTTAATCCATGCTTTTATGATCGATTTTAAGTTATTTTCTATTTTGTTTGACTCGATTGATTTTTGGCTTCTCTTTTGCGGTGAAATTGGTTGTACTTGACTTTGGGAAAGATTTTGTTGTTATGCCCTTTTTATTTGTACATTTGTGAAGCTTCTTTATTATGGATTAGATTCTCTCTCATCTCTCATGGAAGATTTGTTTTATCCAACAACAACAACAACAAGTTATCCTACTATGTGGGGTTATCTACATGAATTCTTGTTTATCCATTGTTTTCTTGATTGTCATATTTCATTTAATTCTAATAAATCAATATCACTTTTTACACAATATGCCCAAGGCTTTTTATGTCTACTATATATTTCTTAACATAATTCAAATCGAAAATATCTACTCTCCTAACTAAATCATGGGATGGTTGACGTTTAATGTGACCAAACCATTTATGACGACACTTTCTATTCCAGTATGTCGCTGGAGCTACTTCAACCCTTTCCCTGATACATTTATTTTGCATTTTGTCTCTTAAGTGTAAAGCCACTCATCTACTTGAGAATTTTCATCTCAACCACACAATTTAGTTTTATATTTCTCTTTTAAAACCCAACATTTTGCTACATAAAGCATTGCAAGTTTTACCATCATTTTATAAAATTTTCTTCAAGTCCTTAATAGGCCGGATGCATTCCTCCACTTCAACCAACCAACTTGTGTTCTACTAATAATATCTCCGTTTGTCATCATCACTCTGAACAATAGACTTAAGATATCTAAAATGTTCACTTGTAATGACTTGATCACTATTTCACTTCTTGTTACAACCTCACCACTAGATCTGCTTATACTAAAATTAAATTCCATGTATTCGGTTTTAGATCTACTCAAACAAATGCCTTTAGACTCTAAAGCTGACCTCCATAATTCAAGGTTTTCTGAACTCTCTCTCTAGTCCTATCCACAAGAGGAATATCATCAACAAAAATCATGCACAAGGACACATCCTCCTGTAAATGTCCAATAAGAACTTCATGATTAAAGCTAAATGATATGGGCTTAAAGCCGATCTGTGTTGTAATCCAGATGAAATAGGCAAATACTTGGTTAATCTCCATTGTGTTTGAACACAAGTCATAGCTCTATCATACATATCTTTAATGATTTGAATATAAGCAATATCAACTCCTTTTTTTTTCCGCTATAACTCTCCAAAGCACTTCTCTTGGAATCATATCATAAGCTTTTCCTAAATCAGTCATATGTTGATCCTCTTTACTTTTTCTATACTTCTCTATACTTGGATTTGTTTTATTCAAATCATCTAAATTTTAATGTCTTTGTAGTGCTTGATCTTTGTTGGTATTACTTTGTTGTTCCTGGTTATTTTTTTGCGGTAATACCCATTAGACATATTGGCTGCCAATAGTTTAAAGAAAGCCAACCATTCCTTGTCATTTAGGGCCCGTTTGGGGCAGCTTATTTGGTGTGGTGGCGTTTTGAAAATACACCAGTCCTGTTTGGGTAAACTGCATTTTGGAAGCTTCTGTATTTTCAAAACGCTGAAAACGGTGTTTTCACACCGCACCTAGGGCGAGGTGGCAACTTTCTGGCTGTTGTCTGGTTTTTCTAAAAATATAAAAATCTGTAATAGCATTGCACCTAATTTATCAACAGGTTATTTTTAACAAGCATATCAGCAGATTATTCAATAAGCTGCAGTTGCCCCAAACAGACCCCTGCAGCTTATTCAGCTTATCCAGATAAGTTCATTGTTCCTGATAAGTTCGCTTATCGACAACTTATCCTGATAGTTCGTCAATCTGTTTGGTTTGCGCTTATGAAAAACAGCTGATTCTGGAAAATTGACCATTCAGCCCCTGCCCATTAATTAAAAATATATGCTTCTACTCAAAGAGAAGAAATGATATATGACATCTATAAATGAATTAGCATATTTCTTCATGGTTTAAAGAAAAAAAAAATTGCTGCATATATCTTAAACTACTTTATGTAAATACATTAGTTGTAATATATGTACCACCAATATATGTGCTGTATATATTGTTCAGTTTTGAGATATGTAAATAGATAAGAAATATGTTGCCAAAATTATCTGAGATTTGATGCCCATCATAATAAGCAAGATGGAGATAGTCCAAGACAGCAGACATTTATATACATACCACCGAATTCCCTTCAGTATAATGCGAGGCGAGGCGAGGCGAAGCGAAAAGTACCTAACGGGACTGGGAATCGAAGCTGCGAGGCGAGGCTCGGAGGAGATGGAGAGGAGATCGAGCGGAGGAGATGGAGCGGCGAGGCGAGGCGAGACGAGATGCGTTCGAATGGAGGAGGTGCGAGAGCGAGCGAGATGAGTTCACCGAACGAAGGAAGAAGAGGCACCGAACGAAGGGGGAAGGAAGAAGAGGCACCGGAGACGGGAGACGGGAGACAGGAACAGGGCACGCGAAGAGGAAGGAAGATTCGCACCGGGCACCTCCGCGATCGAATGCAAAACCCTGGGTGACGGGGTAATTTCTCCCTCGCACACGATCAAATACGCGGCCCGCGGGTTCCCCCCCGCGGGCCGCGTGTAATACAAAAAATAAAACACAGTTTTTCAATAATCTGTGATAAGTGCAAACCAAACAGTGCGGGTGCGTTTTTAAAAACGCCACCGCACTTATAAGCTGCCCTGCCCCAAACGGGCACTTAGACTATTAGATCAAGCTCATTTGATTGGATCTGACAGTCTTTTTTATTTTCTGTAGTACTTTAATCTAAAACATCAAGCAACAACATTATAAGGTTGCAGAGCACTGGAATTTACCCATGCTTGTCTCAATGCTTATCACCAATTATGTTAGATTCTAAGATGGGTTTTGAGTCTACTGGATTTGTGGGGTATAACGTTTGTTGTCTTTTCAACTTCCAGTATGCCTTCGTATAGATTCTGTATCTTGTAATGAGTATTTTATTTCAAAGCGGCTATTATAAAAAATTTTCATTTTTCTTTCTTTAGGAAATTTATTCTTGCTCCAAAGGGAAATAACTTGTCTGTTTGATATCTTTTTTATAGGACGACTTTGGTCGGATGAAGCTTTTTTTCTATTTTATTTAATTATTTTCTTCTATTAGTCGCTGTAAGTTTGCTTTTCTTGAATTTTGTACTACATATTTGTAGGACAAATTGGGTATGCTCTTGTACCAATGATTGCTAGGGGTGCCATGCTTGGTCCCGACCAACCCGTTGTATTGCATTTGCTTGACATTCCACCAGCTGCAGAAGCTCTCAATGGTGTTAAAATGGAGCTAGTTGATGCAGCATTTCCGCTTCTTAAGGGTATTTTGTTGTTACCTGAAATTTATTATTCTTTCCCTGCTTAACATCTCTCTTTTTAAAATAAGTTTTTTATTTCTTTCAACTTATGTTATATAAGTTGATTCTACAGGAGTTGTTGCTACTACTGATGTTGTTGAGGCTTGCACTGGAGTCAATATAGCAGTGATGGTTGGTGGGTTCCCAAGAAAGGAAGGTATGGAAAGGAAGGATGTTATGTCAAAGAATGTATCCATCTACAAGTCTCAGGCTTCAGCCCTTGAAAAGCATGCTGCAGCAAGCTGCAAGGTCCACTGAAATTCATTTAGATTTTTATCATTTTTTGATGCAAAATTTTTTATGCTTTTTCTATTTTCTTCTTTCTATTTTCTTCATTTAGAAATTACTAGCCTTTGGCTTATATAACACGTCACAGTTTTAGTCAACATTTTCTGTTGGCTTAAGCCAATTGATCTTAAACTGTTTATTTTTTTGTAATTCTGCAGAACTTTGTTTCTTTGGTAGAACTGCTATACTAACAATAATAGTGTGCTCATTTGTGTTTATTTGTTTTTTGTTCTGATAATTTTTGTATTACTTTTCTGTAGGTTTTGGTTGTTGCTAATCCAGCCAATACCAATGCCCTCATTTTGAAGGAGTTTGCTCCGTCTATACCAGAGAAGAATATAACTTGTTTGACACGGTTAGATCACAACAGGGCACTTGGCCAGATTTCAGAGCGATTAAATGTTCACGTCAGTGATGTTAAGAATGTTATTATTTGGGGGAACCATTCATCTACTCAGTACCCTGATGTAAGCCATGCTACGGTGAAAACTCGAGGTGGTGAAAATCATGTCCGTGAACTTATTGCTGATGATGAGTGGTATGAATGATCCATGAAACGCTGTTAGGATTAGTAGTTTATTTCAAGTGTTAGGAAGTGCTTGAATCTCAAATCTAGAAGTGAGTTACGGTCATGTTGATTTTTTCTTATTTTATTATTATTAAGAGTATAAATAATATTTTAACCTGCCATTCTATTTATTTAATATTATTTTATTTATATCCAAAACAAAAGCAAAACTGAACTTGACATTTTAATCTTTGATATTGAAAGTTATCTCTTACTTTTTTTTGAAAGTAAGTTTATACAGTAGGACTTTGTTCCACACACCTTCAACTAACTAATGTTGAACTCACTTTTAGAAGTAAAATGTAATCAGTTTAGACACTCACAGTGAAACAAATTGGCCTATCCGACGCTTAATGATTCTTTATGTGAGTGCTCTTTATTTTCTCAAGGAAATCAAACAACTGGTTCACTATTATCTGACAAAAGTTACTTGTACAGGCTGAGAGGAGAATTCATTACAACAGTGCAACAACGTGGTGCTGCTATCATAAAAGCTAGGAAGCTCTCAAGTGCTCTCTCTGCTGCAAGTTCGGCTTGTGATCATATCCATGACTGGATCCTTGGGACCCCAGAGGTTATTTTTCTTGAGCTGGTTCCTTTATGCCCTATATAAATTAATGACACTTCTCTCATTGCAGGGAACTTGGGTTTCCATGGGCGTATACTCCGATGGATCTTACAATGTACCGGCTGGGTTGATTTATTCTTTCCCTGTGACATGCCGTAATGGAGAGTGGTCCATTGTTCAGGGTACGTCTGTTACTCTGTGAACTCTTATTTCTCTTTTATGATGATTTCTTTTAGTCAGTACATTGCTCTATAGTTCAATGGTATTTTACATTTTGCTTGGCCTTGAGCTGAAATGTCTGGAAAATCAGGGTCCTTATCATCAGGAATTAATTACAGTAGGACTGCAAACTTTGATTTTTTAACAAATGGGGCATTTTCCATCAATCTATGAAATTTAGGTACGAGAACTAATAATTTCTACTACGTCTTATAAGGAATGGGATGGAAATCCCATCCTCCTAAGCAAGAAACATATATATGCTTGTTTGTATTATCTCCCAAATTTAATCACTCTAAGTCTTTGAAATCTTTGAAGGAGGGGCTATTGTTGATTTACTGATGAAAAACATTACGTTGCTCAATGTTGTTTTGGTGGATACAAGTTTGCTGAATATGTCGGGCTAACCCTAGGTTGCTTTGGCTTTAGCTTGAGCTAAGCTCAAACTTGTCTTGAGTTTTGCTCAAGCATTTTTATTTATAATTTTAGTGGGATTTGAGTTGGCTTCAAATTTGGAGATCAAATTACTTTTATCTTTAATCAATTTACACTTGGTCCTGATTGAATTATTTTTGTTCAAAATTCCTCATCTATTGATAAAAATTGCTATGTTATGGCAATTTCAGCTATAAAGAAAGAACTAAACTATAGAAAACTGTAAACAAGAGACAAATTTATGTGGCTCAATAAGATTGTCTATCCTACGCTCAAGCCTTCTCATAGAATGATAGATAGTGAGGTTGAGGTAGGGAAGCTCTATCATACTTCGAAGGCTGCACAGAATGATAGGGAGGGACAAAAGGATTGGTGTGAAAGTTGGAGGCAAACATTTTTTGCAAAGCTTATCAGCCAAGTTCTTACATCCTTTTACTCTTTCTTCTAACATAATTCATATGAAGTTATATTTATGATGAAATGTTTGTATTGGAATTGAAGTCTATTTTGCTAGCAATATATATTTGTGCATAAGAAAGTGTCAGCATTGATCCTGAGGTGATCTTACAGTTCATATTGAAGGGAACATGAGGTCCTATATGACTGATAGAACGCATCCCTGCCGACCGAAAGCTTGCAAGATCAAAAATGACCAAGACACGAGGATAAAAATGACCAATTCTAGAGCTATTTAGGTCGAGACGAGGAATTCGTGCTAACTGAAGGTTAATCGATCGAATGTTAGCCGACCGAAGGACAATCGATTGGAGGTCCAAACTCCTCGAGCATCTCCAGCTAACCAGAAGCTCCCCAAAGCTCCAAGCAAATAAAGACCAACTAGGTTGTTCTTGCCGACTGAATGTTGTGAGCAAAAGAGAAAGATGATTGAATGCCATTGGCTGGTCTGAAGACCCGAATTAGTTCATCCCTACGCAAAACCAAGTCCAACCTACTAGGCCACTCCAAGCAAGAGCCAACAGAACTCCAGTTTAGCCAATCAACGAGCTACCAAACGACAGCCTCCAACATACAGAAAACAGGAATACACTATATCACCTCTTCTAAAGTTTGGATGAGATTTTGTTTTTAATCTTTTGTACTCCTACCATGTAATTGGAGGCCTTTTCCCCTTTTTTGTAACCTAAATATTGAAACAAAATTGGTCGCAGAACTTAGGATCGGTACATTGCCCCATTGGGGCACGACACTATGCACTTCTCTCCTTCTCCCTTCTCTATCTCTCTCTCTCTCTTTCTCTCATGCTTCTGCTCCATCTCTTGAGACGCGATCATGATAAATCCGGATTCACCTTCTAAAAGGTGTGGCGAGTATGAATCACACCATTGGCAAAAAAGGAGCACCACGAGGAAATACCCATTGAAAAGACATCTCCAACATGATATACACAAAGGGATTTTGTGCAATGACCAATATTGGAGCTGAAAATCTCATTTCCAACATCTTTCGTGAAGTTTGGCTCAGAGGTCTGAACCTCTGAAACAAGCAACTGACTTTTAACGACCTAAGAAATCCAATGGGAAAGGCTGGCTGGTGGCATCTCTTCTCTGCTTGGTCAACATCAATTAATTGATCAGCGTAAACCAAGGGATACAGACCCCGAACACAGAGTATATAACTTTCTACACCTGAAAAAGCTTTATTTGATTCAAATATTTTTATTTTTGTTTAAGCAATGAAAAATATGAGCCTTTTTAATTAGGTGTATTCCTAGGTTCAAACGACACTCAGAGAACTGAAAAGTTGAGCCAATACTCATGGAACTCGGGCTGACCGAGTGATTGAATCCTATTCAAATAGAAAAAAATGAAAGCAACACAAGCTGTCTGATAGGTAAAATTCACAAATCAGCTTGCAATGCTCATGCATCATAAACCAGATCTTCAAACTTGAATCGGGTAAACTTTATTGAGATGATTCCTTGCCGAGTAGCAACAAGCTTTGTGAAGGGTAACAAAAAAAATCGCCCCATAAGTGAGTCTTGACGGACATCCTGTGAAAGCAAGGACAAGATTCATGCCTAGCACAGGGATAATCCGTGTGAGACGGAGTTCCCACAAAGCAGCCTAGACTCGATGAGTATAAGGAGCGATGCAGGCATCAATAAGCCAAAAATTGACAAGAGACACAAGCTGTCTGATTGGTAATATCTTTCAAAAATTGATAAGTAACACAAGTTGTTCGATCGACAACGACATAAGCTGTCTGATTGACAGAGAATTTTTTAAAAACGAACCCTCAATGGCAAGCATAAAATAACCCATGTATCATCACTCAAATCATATAAAGCTCTGGAAGCGGTTCTTTGCCTAATAGCGACAAAGCTCCTCGAAGGTTATCGAGCAAATCACTCCAGTAGCATGTCTCGGCATTTACCCCTTTAAAGGCAGCGACAAGATTGGCTTAAGTTCTAGAAAAAGTTGTGGTTCGACCGAGGCAATTACTCGACCAAGCGAATGAGGCAGGGGTAGTATAAGACTTGTGTCGGGTGGTGATACATAAAAAATGATTAATGATCTTTCTGAAGATTCGTTTTGGCAACAAAAGACTCTTCTCAGGGATGAGCAAACATTCATCACAAGCAATTACCAGAAGCAAATGACACGATATAGTTAAAATAAGAAAGAAGCGAAGGTAAAGCAGAATATAATGAATGCTTCATTTCATTTCATATATATATATATGTACATATATATATATATATATATATATATATATATATATATATATATATATATATATTTATTTATTTATATATGTACACATATATATGTACATCTATACACACACACACACACACACACACACACACACACAAATTTTCATTACACAAGTATTGGAAAAAAAGGAGGAAGACTTTTTTCTAAGTCTCCCGAGAAGGACTAGAGCTAATGAGTGGAGGAGCCTCCATTGCTTGCAGCGTCTGACTTTTTATGGATTCTTTTGCAGAACTCATGTAAAGAGCAGAAAATTCCTCCAAGTTCACAAACTTAGGGTCCACCAGCCCCGACTTGATGAATTGGTTTATTGTCGTGACGGTGGCTGCCCCGAAGCTGCCTTTCAAAACTTTTACTTGCCACAGATGGGAAGGAAGTGCCTCAAATAATTTCTCTTTGGTTTTCGGGGTTGTAACCTATTGTTGGGCGACCGACAACAGTTCTGACAGGAGGGAAATTTCAGCATCACCCCCTTTCAATTTCCTTTGGGTTACAACAACTTGAAAATGCAGAAAGGACCATAGGCAACGACCGAGGGAAATCTACTCTTGTTGCTTTAGGGAGAGGTCAATCACTCATGCTCGACCGATATTTTTGTCTTTCTTTTTTTTGGCTCAAGCTGCAACCGCTGCTTCCCTCTTTATTTTTTCGTCATCTGAGGTGGCCCGCATTTCATCAATCATCTAGACAACTTTCAGAACGCGGTCAACAGTTGCAAAATCAATATATTGAGGAACCGACGGGAGTTGCCAGTCGATCCTGGCCCTCGATGTGAGAGTAATCCATCCTTTTATTATTAAAAACTCCCTAGTTGGAGTGCTCAGAATCCCCCAGCAGGTAGGAGATGAACGAAGGAAAAATCAGAACTTCCAATCCTTAACTTTGTTCTCTAAACCCAGGATCCAAACTGAACATAATTGTCGTGCTCCACTTAGAACAATCAAAAGGGATATCAAGAGAACCCATCACACCCCTATTTCATTTTTATTTTAAATTCTTTCATTCTATTCGCAACTATTGCCTTCAAAAGTGGGAGAATCAAGAAACATAATATGTACAGAAATAAAGTGAGCATTGACTTTGAGGCGATCTCACGGTTGAGATCGAAGGGAACATGAGGTCCCATATGATCAATATAATGCATCCCGGCCGACCGAAGGCTTGTAAGACCAAAAAATGACCAAGAGACGAGAATAAATATGACAGTCCAGAGCTATTTAAGTCGAGACAAGACATCCATGTTGACCAAAGTTTAACCAACCGATCAAAGGGTAACCGACTAAAGGACAATCGACCGAAGGGAGGTCCAAACTTATTAAAACATCTCCAGCCGACCAAAAGCTCCGAAAAGCTCCCAAAGCTCCAAGCAAATGAAAACCATCAAACTAGGCTATAGCCTGGCAAAAGCCAAAAGACGATCAGATGCCACTGGCCGGTCCAAAGACCCAAATCAGTTTCTGCATAATCAAAACCAAGTCAAACTAACTAGATCACTCTAAGAAGAGCTGACAGAAGACTAGTTTAGCCAATAGACGAGTTGTCGAATGACATGCTCCGACGTACAAATGACCTTTTTATCTTTTGTCATTATGTCCTCTATAAATGGGAGGACCATACCATATAATGGGAGGGTTTTTTCTCTTTTTCTGTAACTGAAATATTCTATGAAATAAAATGGGTCACAGCCCTCGGGAGCACCCCAGTTTGCCCTGTTAGGGGCGCATCATTGTGCACTTCTCTACTCCCCTCTCTATTTCTCTCTTTCTCTCCTGCCCATGCTTCATCTTGCACTTAGATTTTGTCCGCGCATTTTTGTACTCACAAAAACTATCATCTTGCATGTTTCTATAATCTTGCGAGATATTCTTTAGACAGACCATCTGATAGAGAATACGGGCCTTGCAATTAATTGTATGGAGTCTGGATCATATTGTCAAGGAAGCTGGTGGCCTACCCAATGCAAGAAGCAATATATGCTATGTGAATGTTATTGACAATAAAGAAGTGATATATTATTAATCATTAGAACAATACCATGAAAATATTCGAAGAGAGCTTCTAGGGATATCCGCTAACATATCTTAATAGGAGAGGTCAATTAAGTTGTGCTTCTTAAATTGTTCTCAAACAACTTTCAAAACATAACCCTATTTTAGTCTCCTTTCATACAAGTTCATATCTATTTATAATGATCACATGAAAATTAAATACATGAAAGATGGGATCACTAGATGTGAATTTGACCATCCATCCAAGCTTTTGGTTCGTAAAGTATTTCTTTTATGCATAAAGCTATATGACCTTGGGATTGATAACTAGTACTTTATTTGGCTACGACACATTGCAAATTAAAATTACGGAACTTCTTGGCCGAATTCTCCTTGTTTTGGATTGATCTTCTTTGCCATCTTCATTATATAGTTATTATTTCATTCCTTTTGAATAGACGTCCCCACTATTATAGAGGAGAATGAGGGCTGATTGAATTTTGTTTGAAATTTTATTCAAACCCATGTGGAAAGGGAATTGTTTCAACTTTTGCATGATGAATGACAACTTGATATATATTTTTAAATATTTTTGACAATAACGATGATGATGTTTGACTTCATCATCATGCTGATGCTGATTATGACGACATTACAGAATTTACATATGTGAATATTGATGATGATACCATGTTTTTCTTCCATAAATGGATGATTTGATGAAGATTATTTTTGCTTCTCTGTTCTGCATCACCATCTATTTGGCATCCTTGCAATTGCTTATATTACATGCAATATAGTTGTCAGGGTCACTTTCTTTTGTAATTTGATTGACCTCAATTTTATTGAACAAGTGCTAGTAGTTTCACCCAAGGTGTAGTTACTTTCTCGGTTTTTTTTTTTTTTTTTTTTAATTTCATTCAGCGGGTTTCTTTAGTTTATGCTGAATGTTAATTTCTTGTTCAGGACTCTCAATTGATGAGTTTTCAAGGAAGAAGCTGGATGCGACAGCTGAAGAGCTGAGTGAGGAAAAAGCTCTGGCATATTCATGCCTTTCGTGAAATTTACCTGATTTGCCATTCAGCAACTCAGGTTTTGCATCCGGGGTTCCCTAATAATATAGACCTTTACTGAAACAACTGGTTTTTAAGCTTGTTGGACTGTATCCGGTTGGTTTCATCATTTGAATAATAAGCTTCGGTTGTGTTGTCTTTTTATCCTTTTTTCTATTTATGAGACGATGAATTATAATATTATTATTGGATTTTGTTTCACTTATGCATACCTGTCACACTTCCCATGTGGGAAATCCTGGCGTAACCTGGTTTTCATGCCATTTATTTTGGCTTTGGGGCTTATGGACTTATGGGCTGGTTTGATTTGGATCGGATCTACTTTAATCTCTCTCTCTCTCTCTCTCTCTCTCTCTCTCTCTCTCTCTCTCTCTCACTCACACACACACACACACACACACACACACACACACACCGGGAAAGTTATTTTATTACATTAATAACTGTTAAGAACTGTTCAGTTTTAATTTGATAACTATATAATAGAAAAAACAGTAACTACGCTTCTCTAATTATTGACGTGGAAAAAGAAAAAAAATACTGTAGATGTTAATCTGGATATTGTAAAGTAAAAATGTCATATAGGAAGGGAAGTTATTCAACTATGTCCATTCAAATTTACACCTGCTTCTGAAACAAGTTCCATTTATGATGCTAAATAGGTAAAGCCAAAAACGATAAAATATACAAGAATTATAAGGTATCTTGGATAATTCAAAACATATTGTCATGGAACCATTATTTAATGATTGGTGATTAATATTCAAAAGTGATATGTCCATATGATTATATTATTTTTTGCTTGTTTTTTTTATTTTTGTTGAATTTATAAGGTAAATAACTCCCTTTTTTATTGTTTACAATTTAAATAGAATTTATTTATATAATAAATTTATAAGTCAAATAATGAATCCATTTTCCTGTATTTATAAGTCAAAAAATGTACATATAAGTAGCGTATAACATTAATATATAAAAGGAGACTTTGTCCATCACAGCTGTTTTACGAAGAACGGATGTACAAAGAGCATATAATGTTAATTTCAGTAGTGGATTGGGCAATGCTCCCTAATGGGGGCATTTTATTAAAGGCAAAATTAGCACATTGTGCAAAATTATTTTTTTAGGGGAGGTAAATGACCAATCATCCCTCCTCTCTTAACTAAACTATAAAATTCAAGATGGACCCTCTATACGAAAAAATTATTACATACAGATAAATAATGTATATGCCGATTATGTATATGTAGGGTGTACTTATAGTTATCCGAATGTTATAATCTCTTTAAATGATTCATATGTAATAATCTCTCCAAATTTGCATGGGTCCACATCCCTTTCTCTTTGTTTGTGGGTGTTCAATTACCAAAGCTGCGGGCTTCTTATTTCCCTTCTTATGTAAAATTCGAGTTCGAGCTCGACTCAAGTTCTGACCAAGCTTTGTGTTATTTTCAAGCTTACTTCTTAATTGAGTTTGTTTCTTATTCATTGCATATGATGATAATCGAGTCATTATTAAACACTTTTATAAATAAATTATTTACTACTTAATTTCCATCCGAGTAAAATTTATTGAGAAAATTAAAATTAATGATATCGTGTTATTGATTTTATAATCAAATAAGACTTATATATTGAACAAAATAATGAGTAATATTTGAAATGTAATGTTTATAATCATTAGTAGAGATAATTGAAAATGGCCCGCATACATTAGAATTAAGAAGTTCTAAATTCTTATAGCTATATTTCAAATTAGGACTAAAAAACTGTCTATGTAACTTAATAACATGACACTCATTTTATATATAGGTGAGGTAGAGGAGACATTGAAATGTTCTGCTTTGGAGATAGCAAGACCTAATCATTTAACTGAGCCGTGAGAGCATGTGTAGAAGTAGTTGGAGTATATTTCAGATATGCCCTATGTCAATAAGTTGCTGCAAAATGTCCCATTTTGTTGCAAAATTGGCAAATAGTTGTGGATCTTGGCATCGATCAACTGCGCCGCTTTCCTTCTCTATGTTGCCGCGACCTCTTCCCTCAAAGTGTGAGCCCGAGTGCCCCTTGGAGGAAACAATAATCTACAGATCATTGGTCGCATTGTGCTTCGTGTTTTCAATGACAATGTTGATCTCCTCACTTCATAGCAGCGAATACAAGTCATCCAAATTGATTGGTTACAATTGTGTGCGAATGGTACGAATGATTGATTGCCGGGTGGTAGACCATTGAGAATGTAAAGGATTACATCTCCATGATTGACACGTGCACTCTGACAGAAATATTATCCACTAGAGCCTTGATAATCGAGAGGTAACGAGTCATCAAGCTGTTCTTCGTGGTAATGTGTTGGACTTTTTTTTTTTCAATTGAATTACTCTTGACCTATTTATGGATTGAAGCCTCCTCTCAATAGTATTATAGATTTTAGCGGGACTTTGAAGATGAAGAACGTATTGTAATATCATTGCAAAAATGGTTGAATAGTAGGATGTTGATAGGTTTTGATCCGTATGCATCCATGCTGCCTATTGAGGATTCATCGATTTCAAGAGGGTTCCTATTCTCTGAAGTTTATATTTACGGAATACTGAAAAGCCAACAAAAAATCCAAGAAATTCATTTGCTGGAAATAACCTCAGAATTTAAGCTCTCTTAATAGAATAAATTTCAAACTTTCAATTGATTTTGAGCCATGTGCTCCATATCAGAGATAAGGAACTTTAAAGAGGGAGAAGCGGTGATGTTTGGTAGGGATGCTGGTAGCAAATTTGAGGTTCCTGAATTCTCAATTTTTTGTTGAGAGAAAGGGAAGAATCAAGTGGCCACCTCTCAAAGAAGAAAGGAGAATAAAAGTTGTAGGTGAGTTTGCAGCTACCTGTCATGTACTAGCTTATCTCAAGTCACCCGTGAGTTTTTGGCGCTTTTCCTTGGCACTAAGTTAGCCTAATTCTCACAAGGCTTGAACTTATAAGCTAAAAAAACTCTAGGAAAAAGAGTAGCGAGAATTATTAGAGATAGAAGCACTTCGCTAAGAAAGAGTGATTGCAATACTTGAATGTTTGGGAACCTTGAAAAGTTCTTGGATGGATACAAATGAGGGGGGATTTCTATTTATAGTCATCTCAAAAACTAAGGGAACTTTCTAGATTATGTTAGCATATACTAATTTCTAGATAGTTCTACATTATTCTTTACATATACATGATTCTAAAACTTTCTAGAATATTCTAGAGTTTTTTTGAAGCTTGCTTCTTTCAGCATATTTTCAAAATTATGTAAAACTTATAGAATTGCTTGAAATATTCCCGTTCTTTCTAGTTTTTTTTAGTTAAAGGAGATTGTTGCTCCATACGCGTTAATTAAAAAGGTGAAGTACAAAACCGGGAGAGAGGTCCTATCTAAACCCACCCTTACAACGCACACAAAAAAGGAATCTAAGGTCCTCTCTCCAAAAAAAAAAAAATACAAAATACAACTCACACACACGACTCTATAAACAATCGGATAAAATAAGATTATGTAATTCATAAGAAAAGTTCAGAGAAATAAAAGGAGAATAGAGACTCAAACCAAACTTAGCAGCCCAATGGGCGACTCTGTTACCATCTCTCTTCGTATGCGTCCAAACAACTGTTAGTTGATTAGCCAACCAGAAAATCCGCTTCATAATCCCATTTAAGCTCCAATGATGATTTTCCTGCAAAGTACAAAACTTCCACAAAAGTAAGGAATCGCTTCCAAATTAATATAAGTCCACCCTCGATTAATAGCCACTCGTAAACCAAAGACAATAGCATTTCAACTTCACCATAAGAGGAGATACCGGAATAGACTTAGAAGCAAACCAACAAAGTGGCAGCCCTAACACATATCTGAAAATACCCCCAATGCTAGCTTTATTCGTATACCAACAACCGTCACAATTTAATTTTATAAAAGGAAGCTTAGGTTTAGACCATTTCACCTCCTTGTTAAACTTAACCGCAAAAGGAACAGTTAAATTGAAAATTCTCAAAATATTATGCATCTTAACAGGAAAATTGGAAGTAAAAGCCCATTTAAAACCTTTCTGAAGATAACAAAAAATAGCACAAACAATATTGGTAACAATAGGAGTAATAAGATTAAATCTGGCATTATTACGAGCCATCCAAATAAACCAGATAACAACCGTAGGAAAAACCATAAAAGGCTTACCCAAATTTTTCCAGCTTATAAAAAGAGCATCAACAGACGTAAAATTTAAAGAATTCACATTAATCAGTAATCTTAACAAGAACTCGGTACCAAACAACAAGTAGTAAAACTGCAGCTTAAGAAAAATATGTTCAATAGTATCCTCTTGACATAAAGACAAACAACACTTAGACGACAACCTTAATCCTTTAAGTTTAAGTAAGTCATCGAGTGGGAATTATACGATGAAAAACACGCCAAATAAAAAAGGAAATAGAAGGTTTAAGCCAAGAATTCCAAATCCAACTCAAATCCTGACCCTGGAAATTCTGAAAAGAGGCAAGAAAAGTTTTAGATATAGAATCCCCAAGCTTAGTCTTAATAAGAGGCACATCTTTCTTAGTATTGAAAATAGGCATAGAAGAAATATATTTAGCATCATTATGATGAGTATAATCAAGCAAGACAAGGAAGGTTCCAAGAATCATTAAACCGTAAATCATTAACTTTGATATTAACATCTCGAGGACCTCCATACCAATCGATAAAGCACCATGTCCCGTCGAATCATCATACCAAAAGGAACAGACCACCTTTACCAACATCCCAACTTATTAAAACCTCGATGAGTCTAGCCACTTTAAGCATAGCTTTCCAAATAAAAGAGTCTTTGTAAGTCTGAGTACTACATAAAGGATGCCGAGCAAAGACAATATTTGGCCTTAAGATACAAGGCCCAAATAGAATTTCCTTTACGAAAACGATACCATAGCTTCATATAATTAATCTGAATAGAATCAGCAATACTTCTAAAACCAAGACCACCTTTGTCAATAGGTCTACAAAGCTTATTCCAACTTTTCCAATGATAAGAAGAATTTTTGTTGCCTTCCCAAAGAAACTTATTAAAAAGCTTCTCTAAAGAATTAATGAAATAAGAAGGTATATTCATAACTTAAAGAGAGTAGAGAGGCATAGAAGTAAGAATAGCCTTAAGAAGAGTAATACGACCACCAAAAGAAAGAAAATTATTTTCCCAAGAGTTAATTTTATTCTGGATTTTATCAAAAAGGCTTATACAATGAGCTTTTCTACTTTTACCTTTATCAAGAGTAAAGCCTAAATAATTCAGAGGTAAAGAAGCCCTACTACAACCAAGTGAAATTAGAGATCCAATCCTTTTTATCCACATTAATTCTTTTAGCACAGTAAAAGAAACATTTAGAAACATTAAAGGAAAGACCAGAATACTTTTGAAAGTTAGAGAGTTCATTCCAAACTTTCTTAATGGAACTTTTATTAGTATTAGTGAAAATAATCAAATCATCAGCAAAACATAAATGAGAGATACACATATTCCCTTTATTCTTATAATTAAGAGAAGGAAACTTACTATATAAATCATTCAACCTTCTAGAAAGATAATAAAAAACAATAATAAAAAGATAAGGAGAAATGGGATCACCTTGTTTAATACCCTTATAAGCTTTGAAAAAACCATAACTGTTACCATTAATCAGTAAAGAGTAGTAATTATTGTTAATAATTCTATAAATAAGAGAACAAAAGGTATTATTGAAGCCAATAGCTTTGAGAACATCAATAATAAAGTCCCAACTAAGAGTGTCAAAAGCTTTTTAATATCAATTTTAAAAAGGATATTGCCATCTCTAGAACCCGAATCAATGTCCAATAGTAACTCTTGGACAAGTAAAACATGATCACAAATGTTTCTATCCTTTAAAAAAGCAGCATGGTTAAGGCTTATAATATTGGTAAGCATAGGTTGAAGTCTCTTAACAATGATTTTCGAGATAACTTTAGTAATAACAGTATTTAAACTGATAGGTCTAAAATCATTCCAGGTAGAAGCCACTTTAGCTTTAGATATTAAAGCAATATTAGAAGATTTGAAGTACCTAGGTAATTCAATACCATGAAAAAACTCTTGAATAGCTTGAATAACATCTTTATGAATGACAGGCCAACCATTTTTATAAAACTCCAAGGAAAAACCATCGTGGCCAGCGAGAACGACCCTCATCCATACTATCAATGATAGACTTGATTTCATCACCGTAAGGAATAGTAGTAAGCAAGTCATTATTAAAAGGCTTCGATATCATTATAAAGAACCTTATCCACAACCCCAATATAGGGATCATTATTATTAAAATGATTAGTAAAATAGTTAACAAGCATCCTTAAGCAATATCAATAAGATTGGTAATCTTATTCCCACAATCATTGAAAATAGCATGAATAGAATTAATATTCCTACGAGCTTTAATACAAGCCATAAAGAACTTAGAATTTCTATCACCATCTAAATAATTCAATTTAGAGGCTTTCTGAGCAAAGAAGAATTCTTCTTTAGCAATGGCTTCATTAAGATTCTCGATTTTCTTGAAGAATAACATCAACATCAATAAGATTATTAGCAAAATCTTTCTCAAGTGATTGAATCCTAGTTTCAATCAACTCAATATTTTTATGTAAATTACCAAAGCATTCCTGGCTCCAATGCCTTAATTTAATAGCCAAGTTTTTTTGTAGTTTCCATAAACGAAAGCCGCAGAACCATTTAAAGAAATGTTCCAGTTATCATGCAAAAATTTAGTATAAGTCTCATGTAAAGTCCACATATTAAGAAATTTAAAATGATAATTATGAGAGGAAGAATTATTCAAAATACTTAAAATAATAGGAGCATGATCAGAAGCATTAATAGCAAGATGTTTAACTACATACTGGGAAAAAATATTAAACCAACAAGAATTAGCAACAAAACGATCAAGACGTTCAAAGGTATTCCCTCTAAACCAAGTAAATATATTACTAGTATAACCCAAATCATATAAAACTGCATTCATTAAAGTCTCATTAAAATCATTTATAAGAGATAAGTTAGGAGGAATACCTCCTTGCTTTTCAGAAGGAGAAGAAATCATATTAAAGTCCCCTCCCATAATCCAAGCTTCATTACTTGTATTAATACCTTGGAATAGATTCCAAAGTTCCAATCGATCCTGTTTAATACAACTAGCATAAACTAAGGTAAACAGAAAAGTCACATTAGCATAATGAATTCTAATGTGCAAGAATTGTCTATGATTGATAAGTATATCAATATTTAAACAATCCTTCCAAAAAAACCAAATCTTATTATTACAATTAACAAAAGACTTGTACGAACTAAACCGTTTCAAATAAGCATCATTGTTATCCATATTAACAAGAGGTTCCAAAATACCAAAGAAGTAGAACTTAAAAGTACGAATCAAATTTTTTAGCTCGTTAGAAGCATTGGTTTTAGCAATGCCCCTAATATTCCAAACCATAGAATTGAAATTCATTGATTAAAACCCTCCTTTAAGAACCTTATTACCAATTTGAGAAGTAGAAGCATCCAGATCTTTCATCTGAGATGGTAGAGAAACAGAATAAACAAAATCGGACTCACGGGTATTCTTTATTTTCCTCTTCCTAGAAGATCGTTGAACAATCCAGTCATCATTAACAATATCACTTCCCATTTCTTGGGTGAAATGGGACTCACTATTATACTTCAAAGAATCCATAGCCACTGCATCAATTGTGCTCTGTTCTATAGCAGTATTAAATAAAAGAAGCAACTGTTTATCCGAGTTTAAAACAAGTGGCCTTCCAAAGAAAAGAGACTTATTCAAAGTAACGGGACTAATAAGATTCCGATTAACCATCATATCAGTAGTAATAATAGCAGAAACATGCTTCGAAAATCAATTATATCTTCAACCATATGAGTAGAAGTATGCTCGACGACTAAATTATTGTGAGGAAGAGAATTAATAGCAGAAAGTTGAGGATCTTGGATATCGTTAGTACATAAAGAAATAAGATCAGTAGAACACCCTCCATCAACTATATTATGAGTCGTATTAGGAGTAATTTTAGAATTCATTTTGTTCACAACTTGATTTGGCACAGTATTGGAGCGATTCTTACGCAGTTCAGGATGAGCCATAAAGCAATTAGAAAAAAGATGGCCAAAGATCTTACAATGAGTACAATAATGAGGCACAAATTCGAGAACAACTTTCTGCCAGTAAACGTCATTGGCATTCCCCAACCAAATAGAGTCCCGAAAAACAATTCGTAACATCCCTCTCAACTAAAACCCTCGCAAGAGAAGGTCTCGATAAAGTACTAGTCGCAGAATCAAGTTTCAATGGCTTACCATAAACAGAACCCAACGAATAAAGAACTTTTTGATTATAGTATTGTAATTTAAGACCCGGGGAACGAATACATACCGGCACCACAGGGGGTTCTTCAGCAGGGTTGAAATCTGGCGTCCATTTGAGAAGCTTGAGATAGCATTTCTCAATACTAAGATTTTTTTTAGGGAAAAGGATGGTATAATCTTCTTCGAGTTGAAGTTTGATCATCAAATTACGAGTATCAATTAACCCTAATTTCCATTCACCCTTCAAATGAAGGTCCGAAAAAAATTTTCGCATTGTTTCCATACTAGGATGAGCATAAGAAAACTTTCCAATGAGAGTATACCTAAGCGGTTCCAAAAGCATAGAAGATTCTTCCTCATCAAAAATGAAAGCAAGTTTATCGTTCTTTCTTGAAGGTTTTTTGAGCAAAGTATCGGCACCTTCTTCGGCAAGAAGATCAAAAAAGCTCGAAGGAAACAGAACATCACCATCGGAAATCTTACCGGAAGCAACATCCCGATAAGAAGGAGCTACCACCATAGCGAGAGACTATAGTGAGAGAACCAGAGAAGTTCACGAAAGAAGATGATAAGGAGGCGGAGAGAAAGTTAGGGCAAGAAAGCTCCAAGAACCATCTAGTTATTTTCTAGAATATCGTAGATCTCTTCATTTTGATCTTCTCTAAAATCTTTATTTCACATGGTTAGCATGTCAATTATTCTTGAAGATGGTGGAGTGTGACACACCGCTCCCCCCAGAAGAGCAGTAAATACCCTTAAGAGTGAAACAGCATTGCTGCGGGCAGGAAGATTTGTCACAAATGAAAGCAGAGGCCTTAAAAAAAGTTCTGCTCAATGATTCTGGAGGATGAAGTGCACCCAACCTTCATTAAAGGTAAAGAGCTGTAGATATATCTATATACCGATTTTATTCATAAACATTAAATCATTCCTATTTATGAATTTTAAATAAAATTATTTAGAGCTTCTTAATAAATATGTTAGCGGGCTTTAAATAATATTATTTGTATTTAAAAAAATAAATCAAATTTGTTCAATTAATTAATCAGAGCAATATGGATAAGCTCTTATAAAGTAGAGTCAGAACACGTTGCCAAATAAGAAAACAAAACTAAAAACAAAATTGGGATGGAAGGAATTTGCTGGCGTTGACTTTATTCGTTCATATTTAGCCGGCCAATTAGTTTCCAAATATTGTGGCCAAACTCATAAGTCAAACTGCCTCAATTTCTTAAGAATTTCAGAGATTGAAGTTTATTCGGACGCACAGAATATCTTCTGCTTTTTGTCCTATTTATCATATACTGCTAATTCATTGCTCGGCTGCATCTGCATGGGAATTTTTTCCTTCATATTTAGGCAGTCCAGAGAGAGAGAGATAGAGAGAGAGAGAGAGAGAGAGAGAGAGAGAGAGAGATGGTTAGAGCTCCTTGCTGTGATAATATGGGGGTAAGGAGAGGGCCATGGACTTGTGAAGAAGATCGGATTTTGATCTCTCACATAGAGAAATATGGGCATGAAAACTGGAGAGCAATTCCGAAGCAAGCAGGACTCTTTAGGTGTGGAAAGAGCTGCAGGCTTCGATGGGCAAATTATTTGAGGCCTGGAATTAAAAGAGGAAACTTCAGCAAGGAGGAAGAAGACACTATCATCTCTCTCCATGCTCTCCTCGGCTCTAGGTATTTTTTTTTATTACCTTCTATATATAAATACACTCAAATCATCATGCATGCATGACCAACTATATGTAAAGAGGTTTATAAATTTTATCATAATATATATCCAACATATTGATAATTTGAACAAAAATTTGGATGGATATGTTGGAGTAGATGGTCTGCAATTGCTGCAAAATTGCCTGGCAGAACTGATAATGAGATAAAGAACTTATGGCATGGCCACTTGAAGAAGCGCCTTGATCCGAATGAGAACGTGAAGCAGGGTTCAAAGCAGAAAAACCGAAGAAAGTATAAAGCCAATGTGAAATTCCAACAGGCCAAACATGTTAATTCTCCTGCTTCTTCTTCCACAAATGCCGATCAAGATTTCACAGCAACTGTTATCAATACAGTGGGTGGAAATAATCAGAGTGAAATTATGAATAAGAATTATCAGCATTTTCGGTTTGATGAGGGTCTCTGGTTTGAACCACAGCAATTTATGATGGACTTTTCTGTGAATGAGATTTCCATAGCCGAAGCTCTTAATCCCATCAGCTTTTGTAATGGAGAAGGTTTGAACTTTTGGCTGAATATCTAATCAAAAGCTGCACATTTGAAATATTTTAATGGCAGAACATGTAATGCACTAGTTCTTTGCTTTTGAATGTCAAGATATATATATGTATATGCATGCGTGTATGTGTGATAAATTTTATTACCATAAATCAAATACAAACTTTACCGATTGATTAGCAGACAGATCAATATTAATTACATAGTTTGAATCAAATTCGATGTAGAACGTTCATAAAATATTTTTTCTCAGCACTAAATAAATCTAACCACTACAAACAGAAACTAATTATGTGATTTTTTACGTTGTATATAATATTTAATATGAACTTAGAACACTTTTATTTTGAGTCATTTTTATCAACCGATCAATTAATTTCTTATTATGTACATCAATATGCTCATGTTCTCATGTTAAGGCAAAACTATATAAGATAGAGTACTTTGATGTATTCTCATCATTTCAAAAAAAAAAAAAATGATAAGAAAAGTGAATCAAAGAAAGTTCAATGTTCAATTAGAAAAACCAATGCTCAAAATTTATTTTCTAAATAAGAAACATAAACCTATAAGTGGAGGCCAATCGTTTAGTATTTCTATTTTGACATATTGTTTAACTATGCTAAATGAACTAAATCTAACACCTCATGTGCCTTAACAATCTCTCTCTCTCTCTCTCAAAGGAGTTCTCCACATATATCACGACTCTCCCTAAGAAGATACATAAATATCAATGAGAGTAATGCACCAAGTACGCACCTCATTTCTTGAACCTTACCAACCATGATATAAATATAGTGATCAAGATTTATAAAAGTTAGTATTGTCTATAGAGAGAGATTATTTCACCATCAACAAGTGGGGATAAAGAAAAATGAACAAATGAAACAAGAATACAACTCCACCAAAAAAAATCAGCCTTAATCCCTCTTATAAATAAGAGAGAATTAAGACATAGTAATAAAGAGTAAAAATGACATATTTACTCTCTTTTAAAAATAAGTCTCCAAAACAATATTTAGCTACTATACACATCAACCTAACCATCATCTCTAATACCCCTCATCACAAAAAAATGAATCCATGTTCCATATATAACAATCAAATTGGCTACAATCAAAGAAAAAGAGAGGATTTAGTATGTATGTATATATTGGAGTGAACAAATTGGCGTTTTTAAGTACTTCGATTCTCTTGTAAATGGTCTGTTTGCTGTAAATACTATCATAACTTGTTATATCCTTTTATATTTATTCTACTAAAATAAGATTTATCAAATTCAACTTAACTAAAATAAATCCTACCTTGAATCAAACAGCCATAATTATATTATATAATTAGTATTACATGCCTAGCTGCATATTAAGGTCTCTTTTGATTCAATCTTAAGAAGTTAATTAATGCAATTATTAAGCTAGAGTTTTATTAAAATTGGGGCCGATTACTTGTTCATACATTAGTCAATGACCACCAAAGACCACTGTATATAAAAATATATATCATTGATATTTATTTATTTATTCAGATACAGATAAATTAGTAGTTTGAGCCTTTCCAAGTGTAAAATTCATTGATTAAATTTACGTATTAACATAACTAATTAAATTTGATTATAAAACTTAGAAAATCAAACCGACCAAATTTGAATTAATTTTAAGAAAATCTTAGCTTCATAATTTGATTTTAATTCTGGATAAACCCAATTTATTTTGGATTCAGATTGAATCGCTTTGGTGTTATTAGGTATTTATGGTGGAGGTATTACTATAAATTTATTGAAAATTAGAGCTCAGATATTTTGTTGAATTTGACTAAGAAATTATATCATCCAACTGTATCACATTTACTGTTGCTGTATAACTAAGGATTATGATTATTTTAAGAAATATTGCAAAATAAGAACTATATTTTTAACGAAATTAGTATTGTTGGGACGGCTTGAAGAATTCTAATTTGATTATTGCTTAATATGAGGACTTATTGCTGGAGTTTTCAGTGTCATGTTGCTTATTTAATTTATCAGTGAAAACGATTTTATTCTCATTAAATGAATGGAAGTCAATATAATCATATCCAATATATTTTATTATTTTTCTCATTAACATTATCGTCATTCATTCTTCAATAAAAACATTACAAATGCCCAGCTTTTAATGATGTTACATTTTTTTTTTTTAATGTAAATGCCATATCATAAGCCAAAAGCTATATATATAATAGATTAGGCTGGGAATAAGTTAAGTTTATATATTTGTTTAAGCATTTGAATCCAGCCATATAGCTCATTTAGCATCTCTTATATATACAAGACATTCCTGAATTGGCATTGCTAATCCTATCTTAACACTAGAGGTGGACAAATTTATGATTGGTTGAGTAGTTGATGAGCTTAATGTAAATTGATTAAGCTTAACTCATATAACAATATAATTTTTTTTTTTTTTTGCAAAATAATGAGAAAAAGGAAAATTACACAACAAACAAACAATCAAACACGATGTGATATATGTGGTTCGGCACAAATCCATCTACATCTATGGGGAGGCTGAAATAGGGTTTCAACACAACACACTAAAATCAACCAACATAATAATTAGGGCACACTAATAAAAAACATAAAATGAACAATTTGTAAGTATACATAAATTTAGAGTGATAGTGAGCTTGATCCCAAGATTGTTGAATTTAGATGTCGTGTGACTTTTCATGGAGATGACTACCACTTGATCCATAGATCTGATGTGTAGAATTGGAATTTCCCTGATGTTATTTGGTAACGAATGAAGTGGTAATCAAACTCGATATGTTTCGTGCAGGAGTGGAGAATTGGGTTGAGGGCTATGACTATGGCTGATGTGTTGTCGCAGAAAACTGTGGTGGTAGGAATGTGAAACTCTTGAAGGATTCGGCGAATCCATATGATGTCAGTTGTAGCTGGAGTGAGGGCATGATATTCGACTTTTGTGGAGGAGCGTACCACCATTTTTTGCTTTTGAACCGTCTAGGAGATATGGCTGCTACCAAGTAATGTGTAGAAGTCAATGGTAGAGCGTTTGTCCTACGGTTGCCAACTCAGTTGGAGTTGGAATAGGTGCGAAGCTACATATTTACGTTATTGGTCATGGGAAGGCTTCGTTGACAGTTCCTTTAAGGTTTAAAGACGATTGATCAGCTGGAAGTGATATATGAGTGGACGATGCATATGTTGACAGATGGTGTTAACAGTGAAGATGATGTCAGGCCTGGTGATGGTGAGGATTTTGAGAGAATCAGCTAGTTATCTGGATTGTATGATATCATGGTACTCTTTTAGGGAATCATGGTTGGGTTGCAGCTTAAGGGGGAAGAGTTGTACTCTTCCTCAATGAATCTTTCTGCATAATTATTGTACTTCGAGGGACTGCTCGTGGGGCAAGTGCTTGAGCGTATACCCATCAACTTATAGTGAACCAATCTTAATGGGTCAGACTCTGTTATTTTTTACCTTTGACGGGATTTCCACATAATAAATTTTTGGTGTCTCTGTGTTACTTTAATTACATGTGTTTGTGATAAACTTTCGTGCAATGCTAAAACATTAAATAACCACTCTAACGCCGCAAACCTTCTAACACACATCAAATAACTTGTAGTTAAATATTATTTTAAAATAATATATAATACATAATATAAGCAGTCATCATGATTAATATTTAACAATACTTAGCAAATTATTTCTTGAATAACAAATGAATTTGTTCGAGAATATGAATAAATGCATTAGAAACGTGTCCATATTAGATTCATTTAATGATGAAAATTTATAAGAAAAATGTTCAAATTTCTTTACTTACTAATTTAAATAAATTTGATAAAGTATTAATTGATCAAAGTTTATGTTAAAAGCAACGACTCATTTGCGAGAAATTATTGCATCAAGAGAAATTATTGCATCAAGAGTGCTGATGTAGTTTTTCATTAAAACTTTTATCAGAGTCTACCACGTGTACATTCAGACTTCTAATTTAATATACGAGTGGGTCTATCTATATATGTGGCAGATCTTGATTGGAATCATAATGCAATAATTTTTACTCATTTGCGATAATCTAAGAGTGATTGATTGTTCGGCTCAAATTGCTCGGGATGATTTTTAAATTAATGATCTGTTAATTAAAATGCCTCAGTGACCTAGAAAAACATTTTAAATATTTGCAAATGAAATTTTTGCTTTAATGTACTGATAAAAACACCCTGCATTAAAGTTATCTATCACAGTACGGTAACAGAAGTTGGTCTTTTTGTAATTATGAGAATTTGATTTTAATATTTGATGCGATGGATTGTAGAGATTTAATTACAGATGTCGCAACAACCAAAGAGAGTAAACAAGCCTGAGTTGAGCTCGAGCCATTCTAGACTTAATTCTACAAATTCGAATGGCTCGTAAGCCTACTTTTAAACAAGAGTGTAAATAATATTAATTCAAATTACTGTTATAATAAAATGATAAAATGATTGAGCAATTAAGAGATAAATTAAAAAAATGATCACTTGGTCGGCTCCCCAAATAATGAGTGGGGTTAGGGTTGGTTTGAGCTTGACTCGTAAATTATCGAGTTCAATTCATGAGACACTTATCGAGCTGAGCCCGAACTGACTTATAAATTTGCTCGACTCAGTTACACCCCTAGCAGGCATAGATGGCATCTCCGTTGTCGGACTATTTTAAGGGTGATGTTAATATATTATAGATGTTATTATATAACAAATAAAATTGGTGTATGGCTAATTAATTAGTTATAAAATTTAACAATTTATTATTATTATTGGAGCGTAAAGATACGAGAGAACACACCCAAGATATAGAGCGTTAATGAGAGAAGTAGAGGATGAGAGAGCACAGTAGGGAGCAGTAAAGAAAGTAACATTTATTCACAACATAAGTCTCCTATTTATAGGCATAAGTCATAGCGGTATAAATTACATATGAGTCCCCACATCATTAACTTTTCAGAGGGACTTTTTAGTAATTATGGGGTTATTCACATATAATAAGATTAGGGGGCTGACTCGATCGTTCGGTAAGCCTTGAATCGATCGATATTTAATCCAAAAGATGCTTCTTGTTGATTGTCTTGAGGGTTGGTCACCGCCTTGTGTTAAATCTCCTCGCACGCTCCATCGATCATCTTAACAAAACACCTCTCTCGCCATCATCCAACCTGAAACGGTCGTCAACGACTACGCTCAACAACCGTTTCTTCTTCCTAAGTCATTCATCTGACATTTGTGCTTACAAGATCACCTTATTGCTTTAGTACAAAACTTGACAAACTTCGTTCAACCCACTTTTAATTACATCCAGTGTATGAAATATTCCTTCAACCAAAATATTAATAGACTCTTATGGTCACATAGTTTTAGCCAAGTGTTTACACCTAAATCTTGAGAAAATAGTAGTTGTGCTACACTAGCCGACTCCCACAACAATTCAAACTTTACGAGGATTCCTTGGCTTGGTTGGGTACTACCATCAATTTGTGTGAGATTTCACAATTATTATTGTACAACATACCAAGCTGATATAGAAAGATACATTTACTTGGACTGCCACAACTTCAAAAGCTTTTAAAACTTATAGCGAACTCACGGTAAGATCAGAGACTGATGTCGACCACCATCAGCCATCCCTTGCTCGTTGTCGTTGGTGGTCTCTACATGGTAATGAAATATACTGCAGTCATGTCTCCTCATTTTTTTTTTTTTTTTAATTATTCATGTGTGCTGAAATTTCATGCTTTGCGGCCGCAAATTTTCTATAATAAAAGAAATTTAAATATCTTTATTGAATTATCATATTTCATAAATTAAATTTGCTCTAAAATTAAAAGAAAAAAAAAATCATGTTTATCTTGTTCTACAAATGAATAGAGAAATTGATGGTAAGAAAAATAGGCTGGATAAAGTTAGCAGTCAAGGCAATCCTTATTTTTAATTGAATAAACATAAATTAAGGATTTATCAATGATATAGTGGGGATAAAAAATAATGTTACGTAAAACTATATTTTAGGATATTTATTCAGTTTTAAAAAGAGCCATCTCTTTTGTCTTGTGGTGGAATCAGCATATTGTTAGAGGTTGGGAGGGCCGTCGAGGGTATCTTTTGTTGCCCGCTTATGATAATATTTAATATATATTTAAAAAGGACCACTTACATGCATACTGTTGAGTATTGTGGAGCCCGATCGACTTCCCTGAATTGAATTGGCAATTGCGGCACTTATGGAAATTATTTAATTATATTTCTTTATAGATGTTGCCTCTCACTCCTTCCAAATAAAAGTCCCACCCTCCCGCTCTCCGGCTCTCCCTCTTTCTGTTTTCGCGAATAAATGCCACTGCCTTTCTTGACCGAAGGAAGCGAGTGATTCAGCAGGTAGCAGTTGGCGGAAGGAGTTGTGACAGTTTGCAACGCAAACCAGGAAAGCTTCGGCTGGTGCCTTGGAGGACCATGGTTGAGAGGGAGACAAATTTAATACTGAAATATTTGAGGTCTGACAATAGTGGTGAGTACATTAATAGTGGGTTCAAGGATTATTGTGCAACTCAATGTATCATAATGGATAAGACCATTCTGGGACACAACAATAAAATTGAGTTGCATAACATTTAAACAGAACCATAAATTAGCTTGCTACTAGCATGAGATTGCACGCTGACTACCACCAACTTTCTAGGCAGATGTGGTAAGTACTGCAGTTTTCTTGATCAACAGCGGGTCATCTGTTCCATTAGATTGTGAGTTACCTGAGGAGGTCTGGAGCGGGAAAGAGGTCAAATTTTCTCATCTTAAAACTTTTCGTTGTCTTTCTTATGTTCTTATTAATCCCGTTGCTCATAGCAAACTGGAGGCTAAGTCACATAAATGTTATTTCATCGGCTATGGAGACGAGGCATTCGACTATCATTTCTCGGATGATCAGGAGAGAAAGATCATAAGAAGTAAGAATGTGATTTTTAATGAGAAGTACATGTACAAGGAAAAATTCAGTGTAGTTTCTGAATTAGCTCCTTAGGAATCCGAGTTAGTAAAGTTTAATGACCTACCAGAGGTCACTAGGCATGGTAGATATGTAAGTGATGAGGAGAGTGGGTCCAGTGCATTCATTCATAATATTCCGCAGTCAGTTTCAGAGCCGTCCATCCCTACAACTACACTTTGCAGGTCAGTCAGGACTAGACGTTCTCCTCAGTGTTTCCTGCCAAGCTTGAACTGCATTATATTGACAGATGGTGGAGAAAAACAGAGTTGTAAAGAAACCTTGCAAAATGAAAATTTGAGTAAGTGGGAGCTGACTATAAAAGATGAGATGAATTCTCTACTAAGAAATCAGACATGAGAGCTGATAGAACTTTCACTATGGAAGAAGGCACTACACATTAAGTGGGTCTATCGAGTGAAAAATGAGCATGATGGTAGTAAGAGGTACGAGACTAGAGTTGTTGTAAAAGGCTTTCAGCAAAAGCAGGGCATTGATTACTCTGAAATCTTTTCTCCTATAGTGAAGCTCACAACTGTCAAGATGATACTGTCTATGGTTGCTATCGAAGATTTGTTTCTTGAGCAATTAGATGTGAAGACAACTTTTCTTCATGGAGACCTTGAAGAAGACATCTACATGCACCAACCTGACGAGTTTGTAGTATAAGGAAAAGAAAATTCAGTTTCCAGACTGAAGAAGAGCTTGTATGGCCTGAAGCAAGCTCGTAGACAGTGGTACAAGAAATTTGATAATTTCATTTAAAATGTAGGGTACAACAGATGTCAGACAGATCATTGTTGTTATATCAGACATTTTGATAGTTCTTCTATTATTCTACTTTTTTACGTGGATGACAAGCTTATTATAGGGGCCAGTATTGATGAGATCACTAATTTGATGAAGCGGATGTCGAAGCACTTTGTAATGAAAGATTTGGGAACTGCAAAGCAAATCCTTGACATGAGAATTGTCTGAGACAGAGTCAGATGCACGTTGAGGCTCTCACAGGCTGAGTATGTGAGAAAGGTACTCAACGGGTTCAATATGGACAAGGCAAAGCTAATTGACACACCTTTGGGTCAAAGGAGGAACGATACCACATGAGTAGGGTTCCTTACGCCCTAGCTATTGGTTCATTTATGTATATTATGGCTTGAATAAGATTGGATATTTTCCATATAGTGGGAGTTGTGAGCGGATACATGAGTAACCCATGAAAGGAACACTAAGAAGCAGTGAACTGGATTTTGAGATACCTAAATGGCACCTCAGAAACCTGCTTTTGTTTCTCAGGAAAGAATTTAGAGGTACTAGGCTATGTTGTTGATGATCTAGCTGGATACATTGATAGCAGAAGGAGTACTCTGGGTTATGTTTATACACTTGGTGGCACTGCAGTGTCATGGGGATCTAAACTAAAAAAATACAATTTCATTGTCTACTATAGAAGCTGAGTATATTACAGTGTCGGAGGCTACAAAGGAAATGATATGACTACAATGCTTTTTGGAGCAATTGGGCAAGAAGAATCAGAAGGGCACTCTCTACAGTGATAGCCAAAGCGACAGGAACCCAATATTTCAATTCAGGACCAGACACATTCAAATCATGTATCACTTCTTACAGTCTTGTTAGATGACATACAATTGTTACTTGAGAAGATTTGTGGAAGCAAGTACACTGCTGATATGTTGAATAAAGGTTTTACACTTAAGAAACTAAAGTTTTGCTAAACTTCAGTTGGTCTTCGAGCATAAAGATAAGGGTTTTGAGTTGCAGAGGTGAAGGATATCACATTTGAGAAAAAAGATGATGCAGTCAGTGCACCAATCTCCAAGTGGAGGATTTATTGAGTATTGTGGAGCCCAATCCACTTCCCTAAATTGGCAATTGTGACACTTATGAAAATTATTTAACTTCATTTTTTTATACATGCTGCCTCTCTCTCCTTCCTAATAAAAGTTCTGCTCTTCGACTCTCCGTCTTTTTGTTTTCACAAATAAAGGCAACTGCATTTATTGACAGAAGGAAGCGAGCGATTCAACAGGTAGTAGTCGACGGAAGGAGGAAGAAGGAGTTGCGACAGCTTGCAACGCAAGCTGGGAAAAATTCGGTTGGTACCTTGCGCGCAGCGAGAGATTGAAGGAATTGGGCGAAGGTAAAGGCAGAGCAGGCTTCGTGGGATTCAGTGCAAGGAGGAAGAGTTTAGTGGGAGTTCTTGTAATCCTATTGAGAAACTATGTAATCATCAAGTAATAAAATCCTCTACAACTCTGTGAACGTAGGAAATTTGTTGAACAATGTAAATCTGTGTGTTCTGTGTGATTTTTCTCGTATTATCATCATTTTCACAACACATACATTACAATTATTATGTATTTAGTTATCTAGCATTTAAATCTTAATATTTACATATATATAACATTTAAATCTTTATTATCACATTAAGAATATCACAATTATTTAGTACTTCTGAAACACATTAGCACGAATCTCGAAGAGATCCAACAGAAAAAAAAAGACGAAAAAGTATAGCTAAAGAGGGCCCACTAGTAGAAGACCTAATGACCCACTTGACTAGGAACACCCCTCCTAAATCAAAGCTAGAGATCGACTAAATGTTGGTCATTCAAACCAAGTACTAAGGCTAACCAAGCCAAGTAGAGGCATTGTTGTGCCTCTCGGCACAACACACCTGAAAGGAAGAGTTCAACGTCTTTAGCCGGTTCACTAGTGCTCTGAAGATTCCTCATTAAGGGCTAAAAAATACCCATAATTATGTAATAAACAAAGCATTTTGAAGGGCTCCCTCATTAAGGAATAAGCTATACGTCGAATTATGGTAATTCACACTTTGCCCGATAACACAGTCTTATTGTGCTGACAAGAGCTCTTCATACATGGATCAATAGACAGCAGCGACTAGAACAACCGACCAGCAAAGCCTAGTTGTTTGAGTTGAGTTTAGCTGGCCTGAAGATCATCACATGTTGATCGACCAACTGATTCATCATAGTCGAGCGAACACGTCTTGCCAAACCAAGGCACACTGATTTCAATCGTCAAAGTCATAGGGTTGCCGAATTGTAGGCCTATACATGTAAAATACCTAAACTATCTTGTAACGTCTGCAGTAAAATTGGGGTAAATATGTAATTTTATATGTTATACCCATTCATTTATAAATAAGAGGATCATTTTATTAGAAAGGGCGAATCAATAATTCATGTTAATGCTCGTTACTTTGTGTGCCTCTCTTTCTCTCTCTCCTGTCTTATTCATTGGATGTGATTGAACAACTTGCCTTTTGAAAGTGAAACACCAATTTTCATGTATAGTTTTTATGGCATGAAAATACTATAAAGAAATATGGAATATGCAGCATGTATGCAACTTTTCCATTTAAAAAATGTATGCAGCTACTTCATGCAATAATTGATAGGCCTACGAACAAGACTTAATTTAACTCTAAACCAAGCAATTGGAGAGGAAAAATCTTATTTTATTATATGCTGCATGCTCAAAAAGTTAGTTTAACAAATTAAACTTCATTTGCAAATCAAATCAAAATCATTTAACAATATCATTAAATACAACTTTTGATGGGAAAAAATTTGCGTCCAGAGACCGGATGCAGCGCTGCGTCCGGACAGTAGAGATATCTCCCATATACTTCTCATATAACTCCTCTGTAACTTGCGTGTAAGCTACATACACATGAAGAGCTATACGTAGAAGTACATGAGCATGACACTCATAAATCCGGACGTTGGCACGAGTCCGATCTCCGGACGCAAATTTTTTCCCTTTTGATGAGTTCTTGATTCAAAACAAAACAACTTTCTTACAAGGCAGAGATTAGCCAACCAGAAGCTCACACTCAACCCACACACACACGCATAAAAGTTAAAAAAAAAAATAATTAAAAAGAAAAAAAATTACATTTTTTTTTCAAGACGAAGACTTGGCTGCGAGGATTGAAGGAATATCTACAGTTGCAGAAGGGATAGGATCTCACCCGCCCTAAGACCTGTAAATTTGCACTGCTGCCGATATTCACTGTAAATATAGTTCTGGTAAAGCTTCGGGTGATTAGCATCGATAAACGCAGGTTCAGCCTCTATGTTGTCGTCTTTAGGTGCGAGCAGAAACAGAGCGATGGTGATTCGTGGCAATGCTCTCTTGCAGACCACCCTGTGCTTCACATTTTGCAGTCTTCCATTACTCCAAGCCTTCACAATTAGCCATATAATTAAATTAATCAATCTGTCAAACCAAACATTTTTAAGACACAGAAACTAATCATTCATTACCTTTCCGACGTCACCTATGTTGACGAAGAGGGCTCCAGGAAGAGGATCGATGGAGATAAAGCTGCCGTTAGCATCCATGATCTCAAGCCCGTCAACGCTGTCATCATCTTGCAGGAGGGTCATAAAACAAGAGTCGGTGTGAATGGGAAGGCCGGAACGACCAATATCCTCTTGAGAGCTAAACATGTAAGCGTTCAATCTCGAGTGGCAAGGCCATTCCTTGAAGGAGTAGCCAACCAAGCCCTGGCTCTCTGCTACTCTGGAAGCTATTTCCATCATTGCCGCATGCAGTTTCCCAAAATAATCGGTGATAATTTCGCTGCACGCATGCATGAACGGTTCATAGAACTTAATTAGAAGAGTAAAAATTTAATTTTGGGATGCATGGAAAGCAGAGCATACCGTTGGCGCGGCGAGGCGTTGGAAAGGGAGCAGAAAGATTGGACGTCGGTTGGGGAGGAGGCGTCGTGGATGCCGAATGACTCGAAAAATGGAATTTCAGGTGAGCAGTTAAGGGGAATGTAGCCGCCTTCCAACAAGTTTTGGGTGACGTTGCGAAGCTTAACCTCGTCGGGGTTCTGAAACAGTGATCGGGTTATTTCCTTCATATCGGCCAGAAGCGACATGGAGATACCATGGTTGATGACTCTGAAGCAGCCCAGTTTGGTGGCCGCGGCAGAAAGTTTCTCCAGCTCAGTGGGGAAGTTGGCTAGATCTATGACTGGAACCACTGCCTCTTCTTTCGCCATTAATTGCCGGAGATCTGGTTTACCAGACGGCGGCGCCTGAAAACGGCCAGCAATGGATTGGATATTTATGAGAAGCACAGGGTCAGCTACTACGGTTTAGGAATGAATCCTATCTCTGTTCTCTTAGATATTTTTCTCTTCCACTTGATTCCAGCTAACATTTTATTAAAAGAAATTTACGTACGATGTTAAATGTGGTATCAAATTTCACAAATTTTATATTTGATAGCCACCAAATTTGAATAATTTCAGATTTAAAATTCAAATTTAACAGCTAGTTGCACTACTAAACGATAAGTTATTGTTCAAAGTACATCCATAATTGCAACCAAAACTTGATTAACATCAAACTTCAAACTTTCAGTAATATGATCAAATATATAGAAACTTACAAATCCATGATGAGAAAAACCAACGTTTCCAGCGCATAGGAAGAAATTAAACCATGAAGATAAGCATACAGATTGGAAAAATTATTACGTCCGGACTTCGGACGTAGAGACACGTCCAGAGTCCAATCGTATGACGTCTTATTGCCTGGCATCCCAAACCGTGGAATAAGACTGGAATATTCCTCTTGTGTTATTCTGTGTTATTCAGGTGTTATTGTGTTATTATAACACCATTGTGAGTCTAGAATATCACAGAATAACACGGGAGAATATTCTCCCGTGTTATTATGTGTTATTTTATTACAATAACACCTTAATAACACATAATAACACAGGAAGAATATTCTCCCATGTTATTCCGTGATTTCACGGTGGGCTACACATGGCGTAATTTGATTGGACTCCGGACGTACCTCTACGTCCGGAGTCCGAACATAATAAGCGTTCTACAGATTGTGGCTTTCATAATAACTCCAAGATTGGATCATTTCTTATGTATTTAAATATCTAAAACTAAGACTTTCTTATATACATATATACCATTTAAATCTTTAAAATCATATAAAAAAATACCAGTATTACTAACCTTTTAAAGTGAATTACATATTTTCACGCATAGGTTCATAACACCTTAGTGTTATTGAATGTAAATATTAAACTTTAGTTATAACTTTAGGTGTTATAGCTAAATTTTGTCTGTATCGGCCTATCTTCTAATATTATTAAATGATAACCATAAAGAATAGCAAATCGATTCTCAGATTAAGGGATCGAAGACTCCACCTTGGCTAGAACTGGAATAGTAAAAGGAACCCGTTCTTGGTCATCTGGGCCCTCCTTGGTCTTGGTGCGGGAGTAACCTCGGAGGGACCCAAGACGACATGCGTCAGATCTGCAACTGAAACTATACTAATGACAGTAGTGCCATGAGAAGACTCTTCAGTTGAAGGCGAGGAGATCCATGAAGAAACAAAGGAACGATCCAACATCCTCGAAAATACTAGAGGGCTCTATGGCACATCACTATCTGGTGCTGGTCTCTTCCTTGTAGGAGAGGCAGGCTCGATGCGAGCTATTGCAATGGAACAACTCGATGTGCTCGACTCTACTTTCAAGGGGGAGGGCAAAGATTAAAGGCCTCAACGTGCGTGGGATTATCTATGGTAATCCAGACAAGGTGCTCAATGAACAGAAGGTAATAACACTCTTGGGAGCACAGAAAATGGGGTAGAATGAAATAGAGCTCCCTCGGTAGAAAAGATCGTGATCACCTTCTCACTCGTCATGTCTACCAAGCGAAAAGTGACAACGATCACAAAAAGAGAAAGGTTAAGAAACAAATCACAAAAAGTACAAAGACATCAATGCAAGTGACAATGTAATAACCGAACTGTCGAGGTTACACGAAGGGACAAAATAACACAAGTTGCTAACCAAAGCGAATGATGCATGGATTTGAAGTCCAAGGTTTAAAAGACGCAACAAGTGACACCATGACAGAGAGGAAGCTGGGTCACTAGAAATGTAATCAGAACCCCAAAGAGAGAGAGAGAGAGAGAGAGAGAGAGAGAGAGAGAGAGAGAGTGCACTACTCTGTGAATTTGCTAGGAACCGTATAATAAGAAAACATAACTCTATGTATAGAGAAAGGCAGAATCTTCCTCAAAGGAGTTGCTAATCTTGCGAATACACTGGAATCCGTAAGAATCAAGCAGAACTTCTATGGTGAAGAGAAAGCCTCATCCCTAACAAAGTTGCCAATCTTTTATTATTTTTTTCTCTTTTTATTTTTAAAGGAGTAGCCAGTTTTTCCAACTTCATATAATTTCCTTTTTTTAATAAGTCTCTCTTCTGGGTCATGAAAATGATCGAGAGAAGAGAGGAACTGAAAAACAGGACATATGACAAAGGCACACAAATAGAAGAAAGAACGTAGAGAACTACCGTGCCACAAACCTTGCTAGGATAGGTCAAGGATAAACATTTGAACATGATCAGATCGAAATACCTTGTTCCAAATATCCGTGAATGAATGCATACGAACGTTACCCATAACTAGAGATCCAGAGTGCTCCCAATGGAGCATATTCTACTTGGTTAATTACATCTTGGGGTTTGCTCAAGAATACTTTTGATTCAAAAATTTTTTGCTTACATTAGTAGTGATGACTAGGACAAAACTATCAAATGGTAGTTATTTCGCAAGGAAATGCTCTGATGCTTTCAAAACTCCCATTATGTCATGAGACAGAGAGTGAATCTCTCATGGTCCCACATGGGCAATGGACTCATCAGCATATTGAGCCTGCGAAATATCCAAGTCATCCTGATGGGGAATCCCAATACATCTGAACACATCCAGGTCATAAGGATAGAGGACAAATCGTCGTATCCCACATGGGAGACAGCTCATCGGTAATCAGGTCGTCAGATGATGCCAACGGAGACTAAATGAGAAACAGGACTCAACAGGGGTATTTAGAGGAACGAAGGAGTAATACCTAGAATGTATAGGTAGACGGGTCAGTGTACCTTGGACTTGTCGTCCTATGCTAAGACCCTAAGTCTACCTGGCCGTGAAGGCAGTTTACCCAATATATTCTGAGATCCCCCGTCAGCAATCCGCGAATTGTGTTGTCCACTGCGACCATAGTAGCTTTAAGATCAAATGAAAAAAACTTTATCCTATGATTACATGTGGAGCTCCAAGAGATGGGATTTATACCCGCCAAAGTGGCGCAAATGCCGCTAGAAAAGAAGAAAATGGGAGGTTCAACTACAAATTCGGAAACACTCCCAACAATACGACTTACTTACAGTATGGGTCGAGGAAGCCACTAACACCCTAAGCGCACTAAATAATAACCTAAGTAAAAATCTATGTCAGGCCTCTCGGGTTAGAGAAGCATGGGGGTTTCTCCTTAGGACATGAGAATGATACAGTTATCTAAAGCGGTCCTTAGATATTATGGATACCCTATTAGATGACTTGGGTTATACCTATACTATGGAACCTATTTTAAAATTTGCCCCGAAGTCTATGCAGGAAATTATAAGCAGGTTTTGAAAAATCCTAACAATTTTAATCTTAAATTTTAATTTATCCTAAAATTTTTATTAGGATTTTTTTAGAAAAAATTACAATTTAAATGCTCGAAAGAGCCTAAAATGCAATGTTTGTAGCATCACAGATACAATCAACAATTGAGTTCTCAAAAGGTAACTCGAAAGTGATTGATCAACTAGGATGAACGACCTTTAGACTAAACATCGGTCGGGCACCTCTTATAAATATTCTATTGTATTTTCCCAATAATTTATCAAAATAACCCCCGCAAAGGCTAATGATTAGGGGGTAAAGCTATACTTGTAACATTCGAGCCCCTATGTCAATAAATTGATTTCAAAATAAGTAGTTATGCATTTTTCAATGTTTACGACTGTTTTCTTCTTTCTTTTGGTACGCTCTATTTCTTCGGTATGTTTTCCCGATATTTTTGAATTCAACAATAAAAAAAGATACCAAAATGAATAAAATACGAAAAATAGCTAAAAAATGGATTGGTGAGTGAAACGGTGTGATTGAGTTTTGTTGTGATGGAAAAGTACGAAGAGGGGAAGACCAACATGATAAGATTCATCAGAAGAATTAAGGTAAGTAATATGAATCAATTTACTAAAGCATTTGAGGCAGAGACAGTGTTCTTTCAAAATTCATGTGCCCGATACAAATAATTCAATATGTAATATAAAATAACAATGCACTTAGAATCCATTCAATAGTTCATTTTCAATACAATGAAAATTCATTCGATTTGATTGATTTCTGAATAAACAATTTCTATGGAAAGTGTTGTTGGCTGCCATTGTAGCCAAACCACGGCCTGTCGGCACTACCCATCATCGTTGTTGTTGTCGACTGCTATCACCCACCACCTGTTGCCAGTTGTTGGCACTAGTTACATTATTTTATTTTACTTCAAATCAAGCATAAAATTATTAAGTTTTGCATTTAATTTGCACATGAATCAAATAGCTCTAAAATATTCTAAATACAATACATTTTATGCGGATATATGGGGAGGCAAAGCACACTGCTCCATTTGATAGGGTGTTTTTTTTTTCCATGAAAAATTATTACGTGTGGTTGATCACACGTCTAACATTCGTCTTTCTGAAGTGTCTGGATGCAGCCACATTGTGATCCACGATGACCATCCAGACAGTCGTTCGAACATACGGTCACCTCATATAATAATTTCTGTCAAAATAGAGCAAAAGTGGAGGCGTGGATCTTTCAAGACCGGAAAAACAACCCCCCTATTTAATATGACAGATATTAAGGTGAAGGACCAATAAAGTAAATATTATGTAGTATTGACCAGTTCTACAACTTTCAAAGTTATAATAATAATAATTATTATTATAATAAAATAATTGTATATATAAAACCAAAAAAGCCATTAACTTAGATATTGATATTATGTATTTTGAAAGTAGAGAATAAATTTATGTCATTTTATTTTTTCCTAACATCAAATATTGTATACTAAAAATAAAATATTAGGTGAACATCATTTTTTATTTTATTTTAAGTGGATTATTGTGGAGTAAGCATATAAAAAAATAGATTAATAGCTCGAATAAAGCGTGTAAAATAAAATTATAATAAATAGATTCGACGAAGCCATTAACTTATAAATATTCTAAATGATTATGGGCAACATAAAACGAAGCCCAACATTTATTATCATGTTGAGCGCAATGAGTCATTGCATTTAGAAAATAAATTTGGCAAGCTGATTCAGTTTGATTTATTATGGGCCTGTATATTAGGCCCCATTTTTTAAATCTTACTAAAAGCCTGTTTGATTTGAGATAAAATTGATATAGAATAAATTAAATACATGAATTTTATCTTTTTTTTATTGTTTAGTAAGTAATAGACTCAAAGTAAAATGAATATTCTGACAGTATTATTAATTTTGAGAATATATGGTAATAATAACCCACAGAATTCGAGCGAAAAAGCATTTTATAGCGAATTCTTCCACTTCGCTTGTTTCTTGTAAGTTCATAAATTATGGCGGGGCGGTCCATATGCTTCTGATGCCTAGTTTCACTCAAAAAAAAACCTCACCTATCTTTCTCTTATGGTGAAATCACATGAAAGGCATCACAAATGAATCGTGGATTGAGATAGCACACATCATGTCAACAAACTGAAATATTTTGAATATATTGTTTTGTATTTTACTTTACATCCATATAACTAAACGGAAAAACAATTAACAGACCAAACAGCATCTAAATAAAACAATTACAATGGATTACTAATTGCTTGTCTAGTTGGGTGTTGGGACATGTCCATATTCTTGCCTAATCTTTAACTATTTTACAAAGATAAAAGCATTCCTATCAAATTTATACTATTCATTTTTATTAAATAATACTTTGTTTAGGATAAAATTCATAAATATATGTTCTTATCTACTGGTTCCTATTTTACTACAATTATTATATGGTCTAATTGTCATAATATAATATCCCCTGCAAGATAAGACTAATCTAAATAACATCTCTTGCAATATTTTACTATGATTGTTATGTGGTCTAATTGTCATAATTTAATATCCCAGGCAAGATAAGTGCAAGAGATATTGTTTATTTTAGTCTTATCTTGCCTGAAATATTAAAGTATGATAATTATATCACATAATAATCATAGTACAATAGGAACCGGCAAATAAGAATATATCTATATATAATCCAAAAAAGCTAGCCGTGAAATTGAAGAATGAACAAATCGTTTCGTATGCAACTATAACTACATATTTTAACTCCTTAGGTGCTTGCTGCTATAAGTTTAACACTACCTATGTTTATGGTGTATTAATAATTATTTTCTTATTATGTTTTGGTAGGATGAGTCTCCTTGTAGTTCTGAGTTGCACTACTTCTTATAATCTATTAGATAATAATGTTAAGGATAAGGTCGGTTTAGCGGTCAAGGTCGTGCATGCAATTGCACACTTAAATTCCCTTGAGATATGATACGGATCTCGATGTATTTTTTAAGCAAGAAATGTTCAAACTTCGATTAAAAGTCTTCCATAGCTCTGATTTCAACAAACTTACATTCAAACTGACTGGCTTGACTAGACGAACCCAACCGTACCAAACCGGTCTAATCCAAACTGAATCAAGCATCGATCAAGCCATTAAACACTTTTGAAAGCTTTCCTGACATATATTGGAAGGTCAAATGGATGTCCAATCTAATAAGCTTATAGTCGAATCGAGCGTCTCGATAAGATAAATCTGACGAGCCCAAGATCACTCATTTCCGACATCGTTAAGGCTCTTAGGTGTTCATCAAACACCATATAATCAAGGGAATGTCTCCGGACCGTCTGATCATAGTGGCTCATATTTCTATGAAGCTTCATTCCTTGGGTGTGCTTCCTGGATGTTTTTAGACTCAAACGCCTGAAAGTACGGTGTCACATTGCACCGTTGCCCCAAATACAACGTTCATCTCTACATCTCACTCATCCCTCAACAAATCCCATTACTATGGTCTCAACAAGCCTTCATAACTCCCTAATACTATCATTTAAAGAGTGCTCAATTAAAAACAAAATAAAAAATGTACGAAAAATATTACCATATAAGTCAAAATTTTATCTCAAACACTATATAAGTTTGATATGATATTGCGATTGATTCAAATCTCCATCAATTTGCTTCGTTTGAATTGCTTCAACAAGTTATGAATCCAATGACATAAATAAAAGCCAAGTGTCACATTGTGAAGTTGACACATGAATATTGGTAAATATAACATTTATTAATATTTATTTTAATTCAGAATGGACGTGGTAGATGGGAAGTCCTGAGCTGCCTTATCCTCAAACTCCTGTATGGAAAGTTGAATTAAAGAAGGTAGGATATGGTTGAGCTGCATGCAATACCTTCCTTCTAGCTGTTAGGGCAGGCCGACCACTTGTATATCCATATCTATATCTATATTTATATCTAAGAACTTTTACATATATACCACTTAATTCTTCTGTATTACATATCAAACGTCTAAAGTTATACATGACTTAAGTCCTATGCATGAGAATGTGTACTTTGCTTTTTAAAAGTCAAAATATAGTGTTAAAAGCAAAATTTAATGAAGTGTTAGGTATGTAAATGTATAGGATGTGGGTGATATGTATGTAAATGCCACTTCACACCTATATCTATTTCTATTAATTTTCATTGGAGGGTTCACACTGCCACCTACCGCCATTAAAACACAAGCCACTCACCTGCACTTGCAGCCTCTCATTCATGCCAAGCGTATACGTTCAGGGAACCCTCCAATTAATATTAATATAGTAAGCAATATCTTGGCTGTGATTGATTTATTGGTTTTACAAGTTAGTTTATTTGAAAATAAATGTTCATCTGATAAAAATTTAAAAATACAGATCTCGATATAACTTTTTGAATAAGAAGTATATATATTTTGATTAAAAGTTTTGTCAAATTGGCTAGATCGACGAGACGAACCCACAAGGATAAAAAAATTTGGTTATATATGAGTCAAATCAAGTTCAAATCATGACATTAAACACTTTTGAAAGTTTTTCGGACATATTTGGAGGGTCAAACAGATTTCAAGTTAGGTAAGCCCATAGTCGAATCGAACGTCTCAACAAGACAATTTCAACCAACCCAAGATCGCTCAATTATAATATTGTTAAGGAACTAAAATGTTCATTAAAAACAGTATGATCAAAATAATCTCTCTCAGTCATCCGATTATAGTGTTTCATATTCTTTCATTAATTGCAATCGGGACTCTATAAATAGAGCCCCAAATGTCTCTTGAGAGGGTTGGAGGCATGAGTAGAGCTTGAAGCTTGGAGAATGAGCTAAAGTCTAACACTAGCCGACCATCGCCGAATAGCATTTACTGCCGTTCACTTCTTACGGCAAGTTCATCCGCTCATCAATTTTGTAGCTCAGACAATTGTGTAACCCTTTCACGCCTGTGAGACAAAAGGACCACACTTATAATCTTCAGTTTATAAAAGATTTTTTCACCTGGGAAAGACACCGTGGTTTTTTCATTTTATGAATTTTCCTTGTAAAATTTTTCAGTGTCTCTACTAGTTGTTTTCTTTTGATTGAATGTATATTGAATTCTCGTGCAATGATAATGTCCAAAAGAAAATATGTTAACATGAATCTGAATACAATCAGAAGACTCAGAAGGAAGGGGACGATCAATCGTCAACAACAATCGAAATTGGATGGTTACCAAACGACCAATGGATCATATGTGATGTTGATGAGGAAAAAGTAAGATGCCAACAAGTGTATCGAAGAACCTCGCTCTTTAGAACGATGGCCAGCTTTCTTCAAACCAGTCATCAAATAACCCAAACTCGGATCAACTATTGAGGGAGCCAATGCGGGACTAATGGTCGATGAACTTGTCACTGTTCGAATAAATTAACCAATTTTATTCTATTCAAATGTCCTTATTATTTTCTAAAGGGCCCTTGTAAAACTTAATGATGAAGGAGCATATCTATAATTTTGTAAAACCAAGACCCACCATTCCTATAAATAAAGAGTCAATATCATAAATAAATTTTACGCACTCTTTACTGTTCATTAATGTTTCTCGTCTTCCTCTCTAGTAAGCTCTATTATTTTGGTGTGTTTTCAATATATTTTGGGATTCAATATCCTTTTAGGTGTGATGAACGTGAAAATATGTTGTCAACAAGAAAAGGAGCCAAACAACATAGCTGCAATGAGAGACCAGTCAGATGAACTTAGTGGAAGGAGGGTGCACTAGAATTCATGGAGGATTTTGTCCAGCAAGAACTGCAAGACCTGAGGACTCAGATCAATAAATAAATGTCAAGAATATTTGAGGAAGTACTCAAAGCAGTTGTAGCCTTGGAAGGGGCCCCAGTCCTAGGAGAGGAACGGGTTTAGCTGGAAGCACATCCTTCCCCACATAAAGATGTTGTGAAAAATGAAGGCAATAAAGCGAAAAATTGGAACGAAAAAAATCACAAAAAGACAGAACACACAGATTTACGTGGTTCGGCGAATTGCCAACATTCATAAAGTTGCTGAGGATTTTATTTCTCTGAGGAATTACAAAGTTGATAGCTTCGACTTACAATAAGGCTCTCTCTCTCTCTCTCTCTCTCTCTTCTCATTTTCTCTCTCTCTCTCTCTCTCCACTTAGAAGCCACAAAAAGAAAAATGCCACAAAGGAGAGTCTACGAATCCTCTTTTTTCTTTTGCCCGTAAGCCAACGCCGAAGTACACACACACGGGAGCCAAAAGCCTTACAATTCATTCTTCTCGTAAAATTGTCTCTCTTCCGTTCTGCCTAAAGTTTGATGCCTTAAATCACGGAAATGGGAAGTCTAGCAAGTGGGAGAGCAGGAGAACCAGGAAAAACTAGGAGAAGTAGGCGTGATCCAAATTTGGAGAGGCGGGCAAATCAAACAAGGAAAGCGATCCAAGCCAACAACAAAATTTAAATAAGGACCATAGATGTTGAACCTGACAATAGAAGCATACTGGAATTGGATCCACCATACTCAACAAATCTCCCACTTGAAGACTGGTACACTAGCTACATCATCCACTGGCTGTATCGTTTGATGGTTGTATCGACCTTTCCCTCAATAGTGATATTCACTACCTCTGAAACTCAAAGCCCCCGTCCTCATGCTAGAAGACTAACTGAAATTGAACAAAACTTTAATTTCTCAAGTGTAATACCCTTAGTAAACATATAGCAGGGTTCTTGTTTCCACAAATTTTCTCAAGTAGCAGCTATCAGTCATCTAGCAATAATCGAATGAAGTAATACCTCATATCAATGTGCTTAGTCCTATATTGAAATGTTGGATTTCTGAAAAGGAATATAGCGTTCTGACTATCACTTTAGATAGTGCCCTTCTGATTCTTCTTACCCAATTATTCTAGAAAAATCTTATAGTCATATCATCTCATTTGCAACCTTTGACACTGTAATATACTTAGCCTCTATGGTAGACAAAGAAACTGTATTCAGTAGGTTAGAGCCCCATGACACTGCAGTGCCACCAAGAGTATAAATATTCCCTATAGTACTCCTTATACTACCAATGTCTCCAGCTAAATCAACATCAACATATCCATGTACCTCTAAGCTCTTTTCTAAGAAACACAAACAGGAATCTGAGGAGTCTTTTAGGTACATCAAGATCCACTTCACTGCTTCCCAATATTCTTTTCCTGAGTTAATCATGTGTCTGCTCACAACTCCCACTGCATGAGAAATATTCGGTATTGTGCAAACCATTACATACATAAAGTGAACCAATTGCTGAAGCGTAAGGAAATTAACTCATGTGTTCTCATTCCTCCTATGACTTGAGTGACTGATTCTTGCTGAGTCTAAGTGACTTCCCAAAGGTGTGCCAACTAGTTTGGCCTTGTTCATATTGAACCTGTTGAGTACCCTTTTCATACTCAACCCGTGAGAGTCTCAACGTACCTTTGACTCTATCTCTGACAATTCTAATGCCAATGATTTGCTTTACAGCTCCCAAATACTTCATTGCAAAGTGCTCTGACATCTGCTTCTTCAGATTATTGATCTTATCAATGCTTGCCCCTGCAATAAGTATGTCATCCACATACAATAGTAGAATAATATAAGAATTGTCAAAATGTTTAGCATAACAACAATGATCTGCCTGACATCTGGTGTGCCTAACATTTTACATGAAAAAAAAAAAATATATATATATATATATATATATATATATATATATATATATATATATATATACATATATATAGACATACACACACACACACGCATGAATATGGGAATACAGAACGTCGTTGATACTTTGGGTAAGTTAATCATGACCAAAATAGAAAATTATATTTTATTTATTTATGTATTTACAAAAAGGAGAGAAACACCGCTCAAAACCCTCATATACAACTAAGAAAAAAAATCTAACTAAATGATCATTACCTACTTTGCCCAAGATAAACCTTCGGTGAAGCAATCTCTCAAACATGAATTTACTGCCTAATCTAATAAGTTCATTATGATGATCTCTCTTCTTAACGGCAAGGCTCTCTTTGAAGACCAACAAATCCAAGCATAAGCGTGTCATCTTCCTCTGAATAACAAGCATCTCCCATCAGAAGGCTAAATATTTCAGACATAAAGCAACAAGCGCTTTTTCCACTCAATTGACTATCTCCAAGACCGCATCAACTCCTTTGCCACTATCTCCCCGAGGATATCCCATGAAACAAAGGAATCCTCCATTTTAGCAAAACGATGCATTCGGAAGTTGGAAGACACCCGACGCCCCCTGTTTACCTCCTCTTCCCTTGCCGCGTCAGGAGAGACTTGGAAACCCACAATCTTTCCCACACAGAGAGATAAGTTCTCCTCCTTCATCTGTCCTGCAGAAACTTGCTACACAACACTTTGTTCTGCAACACCCTGTTCGCAGTGTCCACTCCTCTTGCAGTGATTTGCTCAACATTGATTGCATCGTCCTCAGGGTCGGCGTCAATATCTGACGAGATAGAATCGACCTTTAGGACTCAGTAACTGCATCAAGGAAATACAAAGGGCATGATTCAATCCACATACCCAAGATCTGCTTCCAATCAGATGTGGTGTTAAAAATAGCACCCTCGCCAGCCTTCTCTAGCCCTCTACCCAAAAAGAAAGTCCCCCCTTTGGTGGTTGAGGCCATACCCCAGTTTTGGTCATTGCCTCCTCAAGGCCACTTTAAAGATACATGGTACCCACAACAGTATGGACGAATGTTTCTTTTGCCCCGTCGGGAGCACAAACTTTTGAGGAATGCACAATAGTGATCATAGGATTACGCCCAGTCTACTCCAGAACTCTTTCTTGCAACAAGCCTATCAAAGAATCATGGGATCCAGTCCGATCCTCATGAACAGTCCTGGAACTCTGGACAACCCTCTTTCTGCTCACTTTCCCAGCTGAAGTTTCGTCCGTAGGGTTTCGCTTTGCCTCTAATTTTCAAGCTTGGATCCGCATATCACCCAGAGGTTTAAGGAGAGCATCCTTATTAGCGAACTAACCTCCCTCACCGGACATTGTGACAGACGCAAGTGGAAGGGAGGGAATAGTCAAATGTCAAGAAGGAAGATCACGCAAAATTCTCACTCCTCGGCACATGGCTGCAAAAAATCTAGGAAAGTTCATTATTAAGCAATAATGGCGTTTAATTTGTAATTTTTATATACTTTTTGCACCACTGAAAAAGATCCCCTCATTCTTTTTTACTGCACAACTTTCAAGAAGTAAGAGAATTAGAGGACTTAATATGTACACAAAAAATTCATCGACGGGAATCTCAATTTGATAAGACGACTCGGAACGAAGAGGATGATCGATCATCTAACCAGTCGTCTATAGCAATCGGCAACTTAAGGTTACCAAACGATCAACGAACCAGATGCGATGTTGATGAGGAAAACGTAAGATGCCAACAAGCGTATCAAAGGACCTCTCTCTTCAAAACAACGATCGACTTTCTTCAAATCGGTCATCAGATAATCCAAACCTGGATCGATTATAGACGGGGCCAAGGCAGAACGAAGGTCAACGATCTTGTCACCGTTTGGATAAATTAACTTGCCTTCTTATATTCAAAAGTCTTTGTATTTTACTAAAGGGCCCCTCCAAATGTTAATGATGAAGGGGCATATCTACAATTTTGTAGAAGCAAGACTCATTCATATAAATAGGGGTCCATATCATGAATAAAGTTTAAGAACTCTTTAGTGTGCATTGCTGTAATGTTTCTCCTTTCCCTCTCTTGTAGCACTATTCATTGAATGTGTTTTCAGGCCACTTTTGGATCCAACTGCTAAGATAATAATTTATTGCTCTAGTGCAGTGAATCTTTTAGCACACATCAACTATAAAAATATGGATTTTGATTTTATAAATTAATTCAATCATTCACTTTAGAAAAATAATTTAAGAGAACTGACTTCTGATTTCTGAATTCATCTTGACTGTTCCTAGAATCGACAAAAGAATTTCATCTTTTTTAATCTGCAACGGTGGAAGAAAATATTTAAAGGGAATATTACATATTTCACAACTAAATATCAATATTTACAGAACAACCACTTCCACTAACAGTGTTAAACTATATCGCCGGAGCTCGCCCAAAAGGAAAGCGGGACAGGCAGCGACAGGATTGCGGCATACAAAGACCTTCAAAACCCTCATTTTTCTGCTCCTGCTCCGGTCGACGGGACCCGCTCTCCCTCCGCCCAAACCCGAGAGCTCCCCATTCCATAGAATCGGACAGTCACCACCACTCGCCCTGTTGAAAACATGGAGGCAAGTTGCTGCGAACTCTGATAATGGTGGCGGAGAAGGCGATGGCTGACTTCGGCTGCGACTATTTCGAATTTGTAGGTGCGAACATATGTTATCGAGTTCAATGTTCGTCATTTTGTGTTGGAATCACAACGACTTCGCGGCGATGTTGAATATGTCGAGAAGATAGAAGAGAGGATGGAAGAGAGTTTTTCCCCCGCTTAAAAAAATTACTTATCTATAATGTATAAAAAAGGTATCAAATTAATTTCCATTGGATTTTATTTTGGCACTTTGCTCATCTTATAACATTTCAATAAAATATTGAAAGATCCAATGTGCTAGTCAAACAAATTCTAATTACATTCAAACATTTCAAATTTTGTACATATCTAACCTAATTTTTAAATTTAAAAAAATAATATTATTATTGCAGCTTCTTGGTGACCTCCTTCTTATTATATATATATATATATATAATACATATATGGATAATTGTGAATGAAAGAACATTGGTAATAATTTTTTTCGTCTTTATCTTTTATGTTATCAAAGATCTGATTTCGAGCTGAGCGGAGTTTAGTTTAAATTTGACTCGAAAAAACTTAAATTTGATCCTAAATTTTAGCTCATTATTTGACTCTATTTATTTTGATTTGATCTAATCCTTTTAAGGCCATTAAGTCAAGCATGTACATTAGAAAAATAATTTAAGAGATTTGACTTCTGGCTCTTGAATTGACAACATTTTTTATCCATTTTAATCAGTTGTAGAGGAAGGGCAATTTATAATGTCTGAGATGCCATTGTTTTCCAAATAAAAGATTACTTATCTATAATGTGGAAGATACCTAAATAGTTTCTTTATATTTATAACATTTCAATATTCATATGCATACCAATCAAAATATTTTAATTACATTCAAATATTTAAATTTTTATATTCATCTATCTAGCATAATTTTGAAATACAAAAGAAATTTTGTAGTTCCTCGCCTCCTTCCCCTAAAAAAAAAAATATTGTTAAAATTATACATACAGATAACATTGAATGAGAGATCGCGTGAAATTGTAGGGCTATTAACGATATGATTTTTAGTCGAGTTGAGTTCAACTCAAAACAAACTCGACTTACATTTTAGTTTAATGCACGATTCGTTTATCTCAATCATATATCTCTATGCTAAAATTCAAATCAAATTTCTAGCAATTAGTTAGGGTGCTATCTAGCAATTTAAGGGTGTTCAATATCCATTTACTATTTTTGGAGCTAACAATATCATTAGCTTATTAAAAGTTCTTTTAAGTACATTGAAACTTGCATCAATATGGATGCCTGCGTACAAAACATAACGAGTAATGAACAACAAATACTACCACATAATAGTTCATAAAAATTGAAAAAAAAAAGGAAAAAAAAGCTTCATTTCATGATGATTTTCCCACTCCGCTGAATCTAGCAGATAGGTAATGGCGATCCAGACCACTCCTTCAAGCACTCAAGCAGTGGATCAATTGCCTTCCCCTCCGAAATGGCATCGAATACCTTGTCGAACTCTTCCCCCGGCGATCTCACCTTCTCTCCGGTGAGGAAGCCCGCGCCCAGCTCCTCCCTCACAAACCTGTAAAGAGGATAAGACCTGCACTCCTTAATCCTGTTCCCTATGGCCGAGGAACCCTTCTCAAAAGCCACTCTTGCTGCCTCCACCTCTTTCGGAACAGTGGCTTTGATCTCCTCCTCAAAAGCCGCGATCTTTTGAAAGATGGAAGAGGTGGAGTCCTTCTCCTTCTCCCCATTGTTGAGGGCATGCTCAACCAGCACTTGCCGCAGATTTTTCATCAGAGGGTAGTTTGAGCTGCAGGGGTCGTCAGCATAGGCGAACACATACTCCCTATCTATCACTTTAATCAAGTCTTTTTCACAGAACCTCGAGGGATGGAGCTCGCCATTAACCCCCGTTGTGAGCGTCTTCTTCGCCGCTAGGCTCACCGCATTCTTCACTGCACTCTTCAAGTTCTCCTCCAAATGCCTCAAATCAATGGATTGGCAAATTGCAACCAAGAAAGTGCTTGTCATAAGCTTCAGTATCTCCACCGCTTCAGCCGTCTTCCTCGCTGATATCAGTCCCAAAGAGTTCACATCCTGGTTATGCTGCTCCGCGCTCTGCACGTGGTTGGTGACCGGATTGGCCAGGTATTGAAGCTCAGAACAGTAAGCGGCCATGGCTATCTCTGCTCCCTTGAAACCGTAGTCCAAGCTCGGGTTTCGCCCGCCGGATAAATTCGAAGGCAACCCGTTGTTGTAAAAATCATTTACAAGCTCTGAGATTTGAGCGAACATGAGCTTCCCAATAGCAGCGATGGCGAGTCTTGTGTTGTCCATTGAAACCCCGATGGGCGTGCCTTGGAAGTTGCCTCCATGGAGAGCTTTGTTCCTCGACACATCAATCAAAGGGTTGTCGTTCACAGAATTGATTTCCCTCTCGATGGACATGGTAGCCGAGCGAATCACTTCAATCTGAGGGCCCAGCCATTGGGGTGAGGTGCGGAGAGCATAGCGGTCCTGTTTCGGCTTCTGTAATGGATCCATCTCATGGAGCTTCTTCGCCATCTTCATATAAGAGCTGCCTTCGAGCACGTGTTCCATGATGGCGGCGGCTTCGATTTGTCCCGGATGATGTTTGAGCTTGTGGGTGAGGTGGTCGGTGTATTCGGGCTTCCCCTGCATCACTTCGCAGAACAGAGCGGATAAAACCTCCGCCATGACGGCTAGAATGTTTGCCTCGAAGAGGACAATGGAGGCAAGGCCAGAGCCGACGGCAGTGCCGTTGACGAGTGCAAGCCCTTCCTTTGGTTGAAGCTCGAAGAATCCACCGGAGATTCCGGCTAGGCGGAAGGCTTCAGCAGCGTCAATGGTAACTCCATCTGCAGTTACGGCCTTTGCATTCGGCCGACCTGTTAAGACTCCAGCAATGTAGGAAAGAGGGACGAGGTCGCCGGAGGCGGTGATGGTCCCTCTCAGAGGGAGGCAAGGTGTTATCTTTTTGTTAAGGAGGCTGGCAATGCCTTCCAGAATCTCGAATCGGATGCCGGAGTAGCCTTGGAGAAGTGTGTTGATTCTCACCAGCATCGCCGCTCGGCTCGCCGCCGGTGACAGCGTGTTGTTAGGATTGGATCCGAAAATTCCCGCATTAAGGAATCTGCAGCAAGGACAAGACTAGTCTTTTTAGACCAATTTTCAACTTTTAGCCATACGGAAGTTCAACTTTCCGTTGGAATCTTCCATGGAGACAAAAATTAATCTTTCCAAATGGGGACACACACTGTATCTTCCAACTTTTAAATACGATTACTCAAAATTCATCTGGAAATAAAATCCAATCAAAGCAGAGCCAGCGAGATTGGAAGTCAAATGAAAATATCACGTATTTGGAAATACGACGCTACAATACAATTATTATTATCATCGAAACACAAAGACTTTTTTTTTTATTTATTTTTATTCATAGAGATCAGATATTTTCCACCTAAGAAATAAGAATACTAATGGCCAGTGAAAAGGGCAATTTATTTACTTTTATTTTGGGGAAAGAAAGGTTAGAAGTTAACTTCATCTTCTTAGAGAAATTGTAATACCACCTACCGCTCGAAAATCTAACCAACCCAAACCAGTTTAATATATATTATCCAGAGAACCACACCGTGTTAACTCCGCCATTCAACGGGGGAAGGAAAAAAGGATAAAAAAACAGAGCGATGATTCTCCAAACTAAAGATTAACAATTTCAAAGTCGGGTAGGGTAGGTTTACTAATAATATTTACCTGATGAGCTCTTTCTGAAGGGCACCACCCTGTTTAGTGCGGCGGTGAGAGGTGGCTCCGAAGCCAGTGGTGACGCCGTAGTAGTCGCCGCCATGATTCGTGTTATCCAAAACCCAGTCGCTGCTGGCCTTAACGCCGGCACGCGCTGACTCTGCAAGTTCAACAGCGGTTACTGCGCCGGAGGCCACTGCAGCGACCTGAGAGATACTTAGCTCCGCTCCCCCCAGCAATACCAGGGGTTTCCTGTACTCCTCCACCATTCTCTTCACCTCCTCGAGGTGGCTCCCCTCCGACTTCTTCGCCGCCGCAACCCACCCCAGTGGATCACTCCCCTTGACGCAGAGTCCCTCCATTACTGAAACCCCGTTTGCGTGCCCGTTCTCCATCTTTCAATGAGACGTAGAATCTAAGGGGAAGACGAAGAACCGACCCAACGGGCTTTCAGAGTAAGAGAGATAGCTATGTGCAGGAAAGTCGACTCTTTTCTTTGAAGGAGCGAATTTCCTGAGTTGGAGCCGGCGAGGGTGTGGGTTTAAATAGCTAGGGAAGATGGGGGTTAGTTGTGGGAAAATCCGTGCCGTCAAATGATATCACATATTCAACGGTCGATTTAAGCGACACGTGTAACAGAAGACCGCTTCCGCTGTTGGTAGCGAATGATACACGAGGGTGGGAGTTTGGTGGCCGAGGCGTGTTCTTTGTCACCACGCCGTCACCAAGCAATTTCCTGTTTTGAGTGGTTGTTATTCACACGTTATAATTTGACTCCAGAATGGAACCCGATCGTATTTCACCCTTAAGGGCCCCGCTTTTGTGGTAGTTGATTGGGAGGCGCTCATTTGTGGGGACGGAAATCAGTGAATTTTAGTGGAAATTTATTGAAGCATTTTTCGTATTTCTAAAAATTCATTGGGAGGGGTAGGTAAGGGAGAAGAGACTATGGCAGCTACCATATTTCTTCGCCCCGGTTACCATAACAATTTAGTTAGTTTTTCATTTTTCTTTGTGATAAACAAACGAAGAAATGTTACATCATGACTCCTTACATAGAGCTACGTGCGGAATCTGGTCTTAACCGTATATCAACTCATGTCTGTACCTTTTAAAAAAAATAATAATAATCAAATACAGTGGGACCCACTCTCATATATCTTTTGGTGAGTGTGGGTTTGATGTGCAGCTGAGATCAGACTCTGCACGTAGATGTAATATTTTTTTCTAAATAAATAAATTTAAATAACTATTTTTTTCTTAAATTCATAGTTTAATCATCAATCATAAATATTAGGCAGATGGATTACACGACTAATTATCATAATTAAGATTTGTTAATGCAAATATTTAGCTTGATACAATAAGACTGAAATGTTATCACCTATGAAATATTAAAATATAATGATGAAAGTTAAAAATAATAAGATTTTAGATAATTTATATCCTCTTTTTGTCCTTACATGACTCAGAAATTGTTTTTTTGAGATTGATAAATACAATATTTCTTATAGTTTTAGATAATTCGAATAAAATCTTAGAAACTTTTAAGAAGATAACATGTCATAAAATATTCCTTTTTTTAAGAACTTTAGGGATATCAAAAATATATATATTGTTCAATTTCCTATCGAATATCTAAATGTTTATGTTTAACTATATAATATAATATAATATCTAAAATTACATCAAAATATACCCTTATAATATAGATGCAGACATATATATTAAATTAAATTAAAAAAATATGTAGAAGATAAGTAACTTATTTAATAATTATCTTAAATTCATCTTTTGCTAAAATAATACCATATTTTTTTCCTACATTGATTGTTACTGATGTGTGCTGGAAAATTCGTGACGGTAGAGTATTGGATTATCGTCTTCGAGTTGCACAATAATTTAGCACACACTCTGGTAAAAGGAGAAGTAAACATGAGGAGACATCTCGATTTTTTACATGGAAAACCCTTGGAAGGGAGAAAAACCACGGGGCCTAGCCCAATTAAAATAATCCACTATGAATGATGAGTACATATGTTCATTCTTCTCCTAAATCAGAAAATATAGAGTTACGAAGTTGTGTAACTATAATCTGGTTGTAGTTTTTTGTGACATCAGGTTGCAAGAGTCATTGTTGATTATTGTGGAGGTAGTGGTCTGTTGTGAGTGTTGTAGATGGTTGCTACAGAAGCTTTGATTGGTCAAAGAAATCATAATAAGCAGCAGTGGACCACGTAGGCTGTAGCAGACGAATATTAATAACGTCTATAGGCCGCGAGGGCCGGAGTCGGGAGTTGCACGAGCTGTAAACCACGTAGTTCGTTTTGGCGAGTATGAATGATATCCGTAGGCCGTGGGGGCCGAAGCCGTGAGCTGCACGAGCTGATGACCACATATGTTTTTGCCACATGAACAGTAGTAATGAGCTTTTGTCCCACAGACGGAAAATAGTTATTAGATCTCCCAAGTTACAACATCGGCTGACGGTTTTCTGTCAGTGGCAGTCGATGGTGATTGGTGGTGATTAATGACTGTCAGCGACTGTTCACAATGGTCCCTGGTGGTTGACAGCGATACTAGTGCCCGAAGGTGTGGGGGCGGTTGACGGTGGTCAATAACGGTCGTCGGTGGCCGACGACTGCTGGTGACGATCGACGACGGGAAGGTGCTGGACTTCAGCTCCTTCTCAAAGCTTTGAGTTCTCTCTGAAGCTTTCAGCCTCCTCCCTCATGAGAGGGTTGGGGCTCTATTTATAATGTTATGCATGCAATTAATGCAGGAATATAAACTATTTTGATCGAATGGTCCAGAGAGCTTCCTTCAATCATACCGCGTTTAATAGACATTTGAGTGCCTTAATGATGTCGGAATTAAGTGATATTGGGCTCGTTGGATTTGTCATGTCGAGATGCTCAATTCGAGTATAGGCTTGCTAGTGTTGGCATCTGTTTGACCTTTCAAATGTGTCCGAAAATCTTCCAAGAGTGGTTTGATGAGTTGATCCGGGCTTGATTTGACTTGGTTTGGACTAATTTTTACATCATTAGGTCCGTCTCATTGAGCCGGTCAGTTTGACTATAAATTTGCTGAAATCAGAGTTCTGGATGATTTTTATCAAAATTTAAATATTTGTTGCTCAAAAGATTGCATCGAGATTCGTGTCATATTTTTAAATTCGTGCTAGAAAATAAAATCTGTTGCTGCCGTATCAGTTACTCTAAGTAATATCATTCAGTCCTATATTTATATATATATATATTTCTTCGTTGAAAGGTACAACTTTTTCCTCATCAAAATTAATTTAAAATTTCTGCAAGGCCACAGAAATCAAGATAAAATGTTGAAAAATGAATTCAAACAATATTAATTTTATTTTATTTTCTTAGGGCTATATTATAAAACTTTCCGCCAGCTTTCTTTGACATTTTTATTTATTTTTTTGGGCTTTTATGCAAAATTAAAATTATGCGTTTAGCGAGAATTTAACGTAAGAGTTAAGATGTCAAAGTCAGAGCGGCCATTAGAGGAGGAGTTGTATGCTTTGGTTAGTTGAAGGTTTCCATTTCCCACCAACCCGCCCCTACCCTTCAAAAGGATTTACACCATTAAAAGGTAATAAATAAATAAATAAATCATAATAATATATTTGTTCTTAGTCTTCACTGATTTTGATATGGTCAAACTTAATATAATAAATATACACCATCCAATTGCTATGTATTTACATATCTAACTTTTAAATGTTACTTTTTACATTGCTATCACCAAAATATTTTATATTTTTTAATAAAATATCATTAATATAATTTAATATAATACAATACCTAAATAAAGTGACATATAACATAGGAGTTGAGTGTTATATTTTCATTTAGTTATAATAGATTAAGATTATTTCTTATACAATATGCTCAAGTCTTTTAGGTCTACGTTCTTAACATCAGTCGGAGCCAAAAGCATCTACCCTCCTAATATGATCATTAAATGATCGATGTTTTGTGTGACCAAACTGTCTAAGACGACTCTCTCTATTTCTGTCTGTAACTGGAAATACACCGACCCTTTCAAAGATCAACTTATTTCACATTTTGTTTCTAATTGTCAAGTCCCTTTCACCTAACCATTCTTGTCTCACCAACACCTAACTTTCCTTTATATTTCTCTTTTAAAGGCTAACTTTATGTGTCATAGAGCATTGCAAGTCTCACCATCATCGTGTAAAATTTTGTTTAGTTTAAATGATATTTTTCTATCACACAATAGGCTCCATGCATTTTTCCACTTCAACCAACCAACTTGAACTCTATCAATACATCCTCATCTATGTCACCATCACTTTGAACAATATACCAGAGATATCTACGATAATATTTCAAAAAAAAAAAGAGAGATAAATTCAATGAATCTAAAATTTTTTTGGAGTGGAAATTAGTTTAGAAACCTCTAACTAAGATTAGGTCCGATTTCAATTGTTTTTTCTATGTATTTTCTATAACTCTATTATTCTGGTGTACATGAAAGTTAGCACTAAAATAGAAGAAAGAAAATGAGAAGAAAATGAAAGATAGCCTACTATTTATACATCTTTTTTTTTTCTTTTTCATATCACCAACAAAATTAAACTTGTAACTAAATATTATTGAAAATTTATTATCTGCCATCAACTTTTTATGTGTTTTCTTCAAATAATGTCGGTATAGAAGGGGTGTTAAAAATTGATCCGACTCGCCCACTCAATCCCAACCTGACTCGGAAAACATGAGTTCAGGTTCACCCAAATTGTTTTCGGGTTGGGTTCAGGTAAAAGATCCTAACCCGTATAGTCTTTTAGGGTCGGGGTCTGGTTAATCCGCTCACGTAAAAATCACCTGTCAACCTTAAATTGACTTGAAATCGACATGTCAACCCAAAATTAATTGAAATGAATCCAATTATAAGCCAAAATAGTTGTTATTCCTTATGCTAAAGAGCTTAGACGAGTCGGATTCGGGTTGGCAGGTTAAAGGTTGGTCGGATTCGAGTTGAAATATTAAGTACATGACACGCAGACTTGAATTGACGCTCCTAGTCAAAAGTCCACCTCATTCTCTTTCTATATCTCATGAGTCAAGGGTACTTGTCTCTCTCTCTCTCTCTCTCGTTTCAACATTTACTATGACGCGCTATAGTTTGTAGTGACATTGGAGTTAATTGGGATCACAAATAGAGGTCATCCAACGAAATTTGAACAGCTCCGGATGAAGACTAAGACTCACCTAAAGTCTCCGTCAAATGTTTTCCTTACTCGCCTCATTTGCTGACCTCTTATTTCTTATATCTTTGCATACCTCACACTCATATTTTCATATTTAAACTTGAGCTGATTTTCAGTTTGGGATTAAGTAAAAACTTGCTCTAATTCTTTTTTTAATAAATATTATAATTTTCCAACCCACTTTTAATAGTGATAAAAATTCTCATAAAATATAATTATAAATGACCAGATCCGCAATTTGTGTGGGCCCATCAAACAATGCTTTGAATGCTCTGAATGCCCAACTTCCGGTCAATTTGATTTAGCCAAACACATCCATCCATCCATCCATCCATCGATCATCATCTACCGCACCTACCACTCTTTTATATATATTATGAAAGTAATGAGCAGAGGTTATCATACGAACCCCCAATCACCTCTAATATGCCTAACTATTTGAGCAACACCTTTTATAAAATAATGGGGATTAAAAGTCCCGATCTGAGGAGACTTACAACTGACTCACAGTTGCTAGCCAATAAATCAGGATACGTACAAAGAATTAAGAAAGATTGTGTAGAATTATAATTAAATAGGAAGAGTGTAGAGTATTTTCAAAGCAAGACAGAGGAACTTCATCTGAAGCCACGATTTAATATAATTCAAAGTGTCAAAGTTTGGTGGTCAAAGTAAAAATAAGAAGACTAATAAGGTACCAGACTTGTTATATACTAATCTACCTTAATTTATTTTAAAAATTAGAATGACTTTACAATTAATGTATATTTCTAACATTTATTTTATTTTATTTTATTTATTTATTTATTTACAATTAATTGGTTTCTTATGATTATTATTATTATTATTATTATTATTATTATTATTATCAATAGACTAAATATTAAATGGTTGGAAGAAAAAAGCTGAAATTTTAAGATAGAGGATTCAATTTTAGATTATGGTGAGTAATGGCAGAATAAAATAAAAAAAAAATCAATTAAAATAAATTGAAATTAAACATATACAAATTAAGAATAGAAAAATTAAATAAGAACTACTACTCTAATGAAAATAGTTAAAGAGTTAAGATCAATACCATTAATATATTTTATCACTTTCTTTATATTGCTTAGTAAATATTATTTATGATTTTTATATTTTTTTTCATGAAATGCAAAATAAATTTAAAATCATTTGTCGATAACTCTTAATACGAGGGGTCATCTGGCAGGTTCCGATTTGATATTACGGACGTGGTCAAGATGCTAGCTGGTCAGTCAAAACCTCCGGCTCTATCCTAGAAAATAAAGAAAAAATCTAGTTCAATGGACCCATGCACCTAGGCACACCTCTAGGGGGTGTAAACAAGCTGAACAAAAGCGAGCTCAGGCTCAACTCGTGTTCGGCTCGTTTATATTTTAAGCTCAAAAAATATGTTCGTGTTTGGCTTATTTTCTTAGCGAGCCGAACACGAATTGTTCACGAACAAAGAGTCATTTTGACAACCCGAATTACAGAACCATAAGTTGTTAAGGATATGGGCAAGATTTAAAAATTATTGTTCATATGAAAACATCATTTGAATCTAATTTATTAATTTTTATTCTATTTTCTTAATTAGTATTTAATTGATTATAAATCTTTATAGCCTTATAGTCAATTAATTTTTTTTTTAAATAGTACTCATCAATATATATATATATATATATATATATATATATATATATATATATATATATATATATATATATATATATCCTATCATAATTCAAATTTTGTTATATTATTTGATAATGTATTTGTTTACTTATTTTAAATCAAATTTGATATTAAGGATATTAATTGGCCTAAAATTTATAGCTTGTGCAGTGTTGGAAGCAAACAGAGAAAGCTTATCAAAGTTAAGGACTTAGTTGAACTAACTCTATTATGCAAACGCGTACAATATCATTTGTAGACAAGCTTTTGCTTTAAACATACTTTCAATTTGGCTTTTCTTTCTTTTTATTATTTTTATGTTTTTAAAGATAGATATGTTTGCTTTTAATTAAAAATTTTTTGGGACTTGGTAGAGTGCAAATTATTAAATAAACAAATAATTTTTTTAAGGATTATTTTATTTTTTTCTCAACCAAATCATATATATTTAAGTACAATGTTTTGTAAGATACTTGAATAACATATCAAAATTTTAATTTCATGAATAATTTTAAGAAATTAAGTATGAATAACATTTTAATGAAGTTCTTAAAATGATTTAGAATTATTAAAAACAATGCTTATATAATTATCAAAAGCAACTAATAAAGTGCATTGTAACATAAGAATGAAACTTATAGTTGTACCTGGCCAAAGATCTCACCTCTACGCTAGTTGTCTCAGTCGCATTTCCTCCCACATGATTAGCTTCTCTAGGGCTATCTTTGGTCATCTTTCACTCTTTATATTATAATTGTATTTGTAACATGATTATTTTAGTCTTTAGACTGTCTCGTAAATAAGCTTATGAAGGGCAGCTCAGCATTCATTGAAATGTATTAGAATAATAAAATCTGTTAGCTTTTCTTTTTGCATGTTTTTTGTCTTCTTTGACTTCTCTAAATTGTTACCTATCTTTATGGTATTAGAGCCAATTTTTCCTAATAGCAAGAATAGACTCCAGCTCCTCAAAATACAAGCCAAATACCACCAAGATTCATTCAAGATGAACAAGGGGCATATATAGAAAGTCAAGAATATCTCATTTGGAAACTTATAGACCACAATCTAGCAGCAGCAATATTCTCTACAATTTCACATTCCATTCTTCCATATGTTCTTCATTTAAATTGCACAATTGAGATTTGGGACAGCTTAGAAAAACAATTCCAATCCACGAATGGATCAAGAGTAATTCAGCTTAAGAATGAGCTTCATAATTTTCATATGGGAGTTAACACCATGTTGCAATATCTCATAGTTATAAAAACGCTTGTTCACAACATTGTTGTTGTTGGGTCTAATATTGACAACAAAGACATTATCCTTTACACGCTAAATGAATTACTTCCACAATATCACACGTTCAAGACAACAATAAAAAATCAACCGAGTCCTGTCAGTTTGAAAGACTTTTGTTCCCTTCTTCATAGTGAAGAATGTTATATGGCTAATGAAACAGCTATGATCAATCAACATTCAACTTTATTCACATATAAAAGTAAAGTCTCGGAAACCCACAAAATTCATCAAAAATCCCTCGCGCAAGACCTATCAAAACAATAACACAACAACCAAAAAAATTTACTATTATTTGCCAAATTTGTAACAATAAGGAGCACTTGACATACAATTGTTGGCATAGAATGAATCTTCAATACAAAGCATCTAACTCCCCTCAGCTCATTGCCCTCACTAGTTAAGTGCAAAATCGACACAGTGATTGGGTTATGGACATAAGAGCCACTGCTCATCTCACATGGAAGATCTGCAACAACTTGTTGCTTATACTGGTTCAGACCATTTAATAAAAGGTAATGAGCAACAAATAGAAATAACACATGTTAATATAGGTATTCTCCCCACCCCTAATTGTAAGCTCAAATTATCCCCTCTTTTCTATGCACCACATTTGTCGCAGATTCTTATTTTTGTTCATCAACTAGACAAATAACAACTATCAAGTTATCTTTCATGCCAATAATATTTATGTGTAGGATCTTGCAACCAAGAAGATAGTTCTTATTGGAAATGCTAAACAAGGGTTGTACCTGATCACAAACCCTTACTTCTCTCAAAAGCTCGAGTACATGGCACCACAGACTAGGCCAACAAGGTTGTGCTTATTATGATCTCTCAATCCCGTTCTCAACTCAATGTTCTCTCTGCTATTTCATCATGTACTAACTATCTTCAAACTAAAAGTTATAAACTACCATATCAATGTAGTTACTTTACTTACGATGCCTTTGAAATGATACTTTCAAAATTTTTTAGTTCTTTTCCCCAATTATTAATTAAAGGATACAAATTTTGTATTGCCTTTATTGATGCATTTTCTCATCACTGTTGGTGCATGCCAATGTGACATAAATCTGAAACCAAACCACTACATGCTTTATTTCCTTGCATAAAATGTTAAAAATCAGTTTTAAGCTAATATAAAATACTTACATACTGATGGTGATGGTGAATACATGTCACATGAACTTAAATGTTATTTACAATATCAAGGTACCATACACAAATTTAGCTTCCCTTACAAACTTGAACAAAACAGAATAGTTGAAAGGAAAAAAAAAATTTGTCATCTCGTAGAAACCAACCAAACTCTTATTAATACCACCCACCTCCTCATTTAGTTTTGGATGTATATCATACAGAACTGCATACTATCTCATAAATCGTTTTCTCTCAATTCACACTTAAAAAAAAAACCCCTTTCAATTACTTTACCACAAACTACCGAAATATTACCACCTCAAAACCTTTGGGTGTCTTTGTTTCCTATGGCAACCACAACACATTTCTACAAAATTTTACCAAAAATGTCCAGTTGTATCTTTGTGGGATACAACCCACGCCACAAAGGCTATCAATGCTCTGACATTCAGCTTCATATACCTCATCTCAAGGCATGTAATTTTTCTTGAAGATTCTTTTCCTTACTAGTAGAATTCTCAAATATCACAACGAGTCATACATAACCCAACTCCCCCTGCACTTCTCATTCCCACTTCCACTATTTCCCCTATACTCATTCCCTACATTAGCTCCCTTTTCTCTCCCATTACCTCCCCTTGACACCTCATACACAACACCCATCTCCTCCGAGAACCCTTCTCACCCTCATTCTTCTACTCATTTCCCCTCCTCATCTCAGAATTCCCTCCTAACCAAAACCCGCAGCCAACTTCAAATGTACACTCACCCCATGGTCACTAGACGCCTAACTGTCAGTCTCAAACCAACTAAAATCTTCGAACTTAATCACACCATCAATCTCTCTGATTTACCTCAAAGCTACACTCAAACCATTTCAAATGCACAACAGAGACAAGCCATGTCTGAAGAATTCATGTCTCTTTATCAATAGAGCATCTGGTCCTTTGTTTCTCCTCAAAATCACAACATGCTTGTGTGCAAATGAATATTTAAAATCAAATGTCATGCTGATGGCTCTATTGTCAGATATAAAACCTGTTTAGTAGCTTAAGATTTCAGACAACTACAAATAGTGTATTATCAAGAAACCTTTAGCCCTGTGGCTAAATTCCATACCGTTCAACTTCCTATTGCATTAACTACCAACAAGCGTTGAGATTTCCAACAATATGATGTTTCTAATATTTTCCTCCACAGTAAACTTGATGATACCGTTTGCATAACACTTCTCATGGGCTTCACTGACAAAAAACTACCTAAATCATGTGTGTCAGTTACATAAAGCTATTTATGGGCTTAAACAAGCACCACGTCAATGATACTCCACTTTTTGTACCTTTCTGTATAGTCAAAAATTTTCATTAAATACTACAGACCCCTCCTTATTTTTATACAATCATAAACAAGTATGTATTTATCTCTTAGTTTACGTTGATGATATTCTTATTATAGGCAACTCTACTACTTTCATCAATCACTTAATTACTTCACTAAACACTGAATTTAATTTTAAAAAAACTTGATCCTATATCACAGTTTCTCAGGCTAAATATAAAACAAATAAAATAATGTTATTTCCTCCATCAAACTCACTATCTCACAAAACCTTTACACAAAATCAAGATGACTCTAGCCAATCCCGTTCTTACCCCTCTTCCCACCAAATCTTATTCTCACGTTGACTCTATTATACCCATGCAGGATCCTAATTTGTACAGACAAATCATTAGATCTCTTCAGTATATGACTCTCACTAGGACAGATATAACTTTTACTGTTAATCGAGTCGGTCTATGCACCAACCCAACATATTACATCAGCGACAATAAAACGATTACCTCTCTATTAAGAAAAAAAAAACTCTTTCATATGGTCTTCCTATTACTTTTGGATCTATGCATTTGCAAGCCTTTGCCAAAGCTACCTAGGGCAACGACACTACAGATATAAAATCATTTTTTGGGTAATGCATATTCCTCAAATCCAATCTTATTTCCCGGCCAGCTAAGTATTGGGTTCTATCTTCAACCACTACAGAATTAATCTAGCTTCACAGACTACTTCAAGAACTAACCAGCACACCGACGCCTCCAACTCCTCTCTACAGTGACAGTACCTCAACTATAGCTCTAGCACATGATCTAATATTTCAAGGCTGTATGAAACATATTTAGGGTGACTATCACATCATTTGGGACCACATCAAACTCCAACACATACAACTACACCATATATGTGAGAAGATCAAAAAGTTGATAATTTTACAAAAGCCCTTCTAGTCAAACGACATCAAAAGCTCATTACCAAGCTAACAATCACTACACAAACTTATGGTCGTACATAGTCGACGATCTCACCTCTGCGCTAGTTGTCTCTGCCGCATTTCCTCCCTCACAATCAGCTGCTCGAGGCCGAATTGCTCCAAGGCTCTAATGTTTCCCTTTTTATATTGTTAATTGCATTTGTGTAACATGATTATTTTATCCTTTAGCTTATTAACAACGCAGTCCTCTAAAAAAGCTTATAAAGTACAGCTCAACATTCATTGAAATGTATTATAATAATACAATGACCGGCCTGTTTTATGTCTTCTCTACCTTCTTTCTTCTCCTCTTCCTTACCCGTCTTTACAGACTTTAAATACTCAAAACGATCAGAATCAATTCATTCCTTGCCTTCCAATTTATTTGACCATTCTTTCAAAATTGGGTATATATATATATATATACACATCCAAGGATTGCCGTATCGATAGGGAAATATTGGAATAAAAAAATATTCTGACATAAAATCTAGCAAAATAATTTCATAACCATCCTGCAACTTACTCAATGCAAATAGAATATAAATTTTGACAATATACTTTCAAGAACTACCATCAAACATATTTTAATTTAAAGTTAAAACATAATAAATAAATAAACAGAAATAAATAATAAATAATAATAATACAATGAAAGAGCCCCTTGAAATTTTCTTTAAATTGTGCTCCTGCTAAAGAGTCAAACTTGGCTCTTGTAGGAAACTCGTACTTTGGGCAAAATATTACATCCGGACTACGCACGTAGAGTTACGTGCAGAAACCAATCCATGCGAGACACGTGGAATCCCGCAATAACACGGAATAACACGAAGGAATATTCCGTGTTACTTCCGCTGATTAACGAATGCTTTAGGCAAAATAATACAAGTGAATAACGTGAATAACACGGTAATATTCCTTCGTGTTATTCAGCGTTATCGTGCAGTATCGTAACACCATCACAATAACACATCAATACTATGAGGAATAACACGGGAATAACGTGGAATAACACGGGGGAATATTCCCGGTGTTACAATACTACCGCAATAACACATGAATAACACGGAATAACGCGGAATATATTCCCCGCGTTATTCCGCCCAAAGCATCGCTAACCACGGAGTAACACGGGGAATATTCCTTCATGTTACTCCCGTATATTGCGCGTTATTGCAGGATTCCACGTGTCTCTCATGGATTGGTCTCCGCACTTAACTCTACGTGCGTAGTCCAGATGTAATATTTTGCCCGTACTTTGAGGTCACAATTCAAACAACTATATAGGATAAAAGAAAAGCCATTTTTACGATCGGGAAATTCAATGGCAGCAACAAAGACAAAAAAAATACTAAACATTCGAGAGCTCAAACCATACGCAAAAACGCCAATTTTAAATAGTCTGCCAACGTGCAACTTCAAATCCTTTTACATTACTCAATTCAAAATTATTTTATCAAAATAAAGGCACAAAAAGATAAAATCAAAATCCAGAACCTTATTTGAAAATTTGAACAAAATTTATCTCAGCAAAAATCCATGTGGCGCATTCTGATTAATTTCAATGATAGAAGTAGAAAATTTATGATAAGTTCGGGGGATTCACCTAAAAATATAATCTAAAAGAGTACCTTCTGGATTCAGGATTAAGCTGGAACATAAGATTCCAACATCAACTGTGCATGTGTTGGTGACATAATCTCCACAATGAGATAAGTGAATCTCCATTGCTTGTCCGAATTGTTCTTGAACATTTCAGCGAACACCTTGCCGGCTCCATGCGGCCCTCGAATGTAGAAGTTAACCTGCAGTTGTAAGCAAGAATATATATTTATATTTAAAATGATATAATAGACTGAAGATTTGATTGGCATTATCAGTTAAGATAAGATAGTAAGGGCCTGTTTGGGACGGTTGCAATGATTTGTTGAAGTAGTTGCACATTTGTTATGGAGTATCATATTTTTTTTCTCTTTTGAAAAAGATTAAACACCAGCAGCGGCTTTCATATAGCGATCATATTCTAACATGTCTGATAAAAAAAAAAAATTTCCATAAATTTCTTTTGCAAAATGAGTGTAGTGCCGAATAATGCCTTGGACTGTTTTATATGAGGTCATTTAATCTTGGAAGTCTATAAATGTGTCAAATTAATTCTCACTCTTTGAATAGGGATGCCAATTCAGGTCAGCGGGTCGGGTTCGGATCAGACCTGAAAATGACCTAACCCGAAACAGGTCAACAAAAACCCGAATAATAAATAGGTCAAAGAACTCAACCCGAACCCAACTCAAAACAGACACGATTAACCCAAACTCGAGCCATTCAAACTGACAGCTCAATTCTTTATTAAAAACTATACTTCTGACATTTAACAAATAATAATAGATAAATTAAAAAAAAAAAATTATGTTTATACATGACAAGCAATGGTATAAGAGCTAGAAGTACAACCAATCTTTTTTGTGTTTGAGTTTTTGGCTTCAACCTGAACCCGACCAGAAATTTTTACATGTCGAATTCTTAGACCCGAACTCGATTCGAAAAATATTCGGGTCAACCCTAACACAAATTTTTCGAGTCGAGTTCGCATCAGGCTTTGGTGTGTCGGTCAATTTTTGACACCCCTACTCTTTAAATTTGGGTTAAACTGTTGTGACTATTTCAGCTCATTAAAAAAGTCTAGGGACTAAATTGATAGTTTTGTAAACTTGGGATTAAAATGATCCATTGCAGAGTTAGAGAACAATTTTGACACTTTTTTTCCTTTTGAAAAAGTAACAAAAAAGAAAATTTCTAAATACTAGTGTGAAAGCGATTTGCAAAGCTAAGCAATAACAAAGCTACACCAAATGGTTCCTAAATCTTTAGGCAGATGGCTGCCTAAAAAAATTGAAGATAACAGCAATACAATTATGGAATAACTTAGCACTTAAATAGTGACCAGAACACCAAAACAAGGATCAGAAAAAGCGCTGAAATGAATTCCATGAAGAAAGTAAAATAGAAAATCACCTCAACATGTTCAACACCATCTTCATCTTTCCAAACCCTATTAGGTATCCTTTGTCGAGCAGCACGATTTCTACTTTCTTGGCCATAGCCGGTCACTGGGGAGCCAATCCTAACTTTAACCTGAAAATGTAGCCAAATATAAAAATTTTGTTCTTAAAAAAAAACGGATGCAGCACAGAGGAGTGAGAAGAGTCTATTGAACTAACTTGGCTATCACTTTGAACCCTTTCAAGCGCCTTGCCAAAAATCTTGTACCTACAGAGGAGAAAGGCCAAGCAAACTGAGGCAATGTTTCATGTGTTTTGCTACCCATTAAATTGTAGGTGTGAAAGACAAAATATAAATCAAGATAATTTGACTTGGTCTGTATTAAATACCTAAGGAAATTCCGACTGTCATAATGTTTCTTATCAGTGTGAAGCGTATAAGAAAAGAAATGGCATAATTAAATGCAATAAAATACTTCTCTGGAAAAAGAAAAAAAACATTGATTTCATTCTAAGTATAAAGCTTAAATTCAAATCAAATTAAATCAAACCAACTAACAAAATCTATATAAAAAAAAAAGCTACCATCATGACAAACTGATCAAAATAAAATGAAGATATTTGGTTCAATTTTGGGTAGTTTTTCAGTTAAAGATATGAATCTTAAAATATTGGTTCCACATTTATTTAGGTTCGGTTTAATTAAGTTTGATGTTAACTGATTTTAAATTGTGTGACATAATTTGTTTTGACAGTTTTAATCCAAAGTGATGAACACTAAGCAGATTTCATAAAAAATAAAAGTAATAACTGAAATTAAACAAATAATAAAAAGAATATAAAATAATAACAACAACAACAACAACAACAACAACACAACAACAGCAACAGCAACAACAACAACAATAATAATAATAATAATAAAAGGTGTCGGCATTTAGAAGACATGCATCCTCTCGTAAGAGACTTATTTCATGCTACTTTGACATTTACCCCTCATTCGAATAAATGAAATAGACAGACGAGAGGGAAGGTCGCAGAAAGACAAGGAACCATCATGCTCTAATTTGGAGGAGAGGAAACTTATGCACACTGCTAGGGATTTCATCAAAACGGTAAAATGAAATAGAGGAGCAAAACTTGCTTGCGTGTGGAAGATCAGTCGGGCCTTGCGAGCAGTGCCCTAGTCGAGGGGCTTTGACACCGTGTTCACGTGCAGAGGAATAGAAATGGTTTTGTTAGAAGATGCGAGCAGAGGAGCGGCTTCAACACTGCTTGTTGTGTTCAGGTGTGTCAAACTCTAGTCGAAGGAAGAACGAAGGAAGGAGAGCCATCGTGTGTGTGCGGCGCTCTAGGTTGAGCCGCAGCCAAAGAGAAGGAAGAAAGAAAGCTTGTGATCCTTGCGTGCGGCTTCTACAGAGGAAGTATGCTCCGCATGGGTTGCTTTTAGTCGAACCGCGACCAAAGGGAAGAAGTAGAGGAAGGGTTTGCGATTTTGTCGAGGAGAGGAACTGGGGTGCTCACATACAGGAAGACGAGAAAAAGTTCATGCGTTAGGTTGAGAGACGAGCTTCACTTGAAGTAGGAGGCCTCGTGAATGAGGCGGGTAAGGCAATTGACCGAGCTTATTTAAGGTAAAAATCTAAGTTTTAATTAAGTTAAATAAATTTATTTAATTTAGCTTTAAGTTTTAAATATATAAATTTATGAAATTAAATAGATTATAACTTTAACAATTAAAGTTTATGAATTTAAAACAGGCGTTATTAGTGGAAGAATGTGTGGGACGGTCTATCAAGTCGAACAATCATAGATAAGGTAAGTTTGGGTTATAGTAATTAAAATAATGAATTCTATATGCATGCCTAAGTTTATTCCTTGAGTGCTAAAATAAATGCACTTGAAATTAGGATGTAGTTGAAGTAAATGAGATAGTTTTGAGATTGAGGGAAGAAAGAGAAGACTTGTGTTAGGAAGCAAGCCAAATTTTGAGGTGAGGAATTACCAAAATGATTTATATATGTCATTAGATATATGTAAGTTTTTTTCTTTTAGAATGATAGCATTATAATTATATGTACATTTAGTTTATTTAGGTATTAGTTAAAGGAAGTGAAGTGAAGTACTAGATATTTCCGAGGTCTCTTGAAAACAAACGTGAGTAAATATTTACTTATATGTATTAAATTAATGATTATTTAATAAAAAGTTTTTGTAATTCCTTAAATAGTCATTTTATAATTGTATGCATTTTGTGAACTTGAAAGTTTAAGGAAATAAAATACAAAAAGGAAAAAAAATGAATGTTTAATGTTTTTTTTTTCATATTTAAATGAGGTAATTTAAAGTAAATGAGATGTAAAAGTTTAAGTCGTATAGGATTATTCTTAGATTGTACTGGCAGACGATGCAATGTACCCGTCCACGTTAAAGAAAATGGTAAATGTGTACCATCGGGTGCAAATTTTAGGGTAACTTTAGGTATTTTTTTAGGGTAACTTCGGATATATTTTTAAAGATACATTTGGGTATGACGGTAATCCTATTATGACTCTTAAAGAGGTTAAAACGATAAACACTTAAAGTAAAACAGGAAGAGATAAATTTAACATGAAAGTTTAAAGTTTTATAAACAAATGAAATGTATTTTCTTTAATCATTCATGCAAAGCATTAACATAATAATTTAATGCATATTAAAATTATAATTATTCGCTAAGTCAAACTTAGCGTTACAATTAGTATTTTCTTTCAGGAAAAGAAAAGCTTTAAAGTAAAATGTCTGGTAGGGAAGACTTAGTTTACAAGAGAAGGATAGGTGCTAGTTTATGATGCGTTGTAGTATCTTTTTACATCGTTTCTTTTGGATAGTAATATACCGTTGTGTGGATTGAGATTTAACTTGTAGATTATTTTTTTTATTGTCAGATGACTTAAATTTCCTTATACAAAAGTGTGAAATTCTTAGTGGCTCTTTTAATTTTAGAAAATTTTATAATTATGTGGATAATTGTTTAAATATTAATACCGACCGCAGTTCCCGTCGTGACAAATAATGCTTTAAGGAAAAAAAAACAAAATAGTAGTTGTACCAAAGAAAAAGTACGTAGAACTTTCCAACCATCCAAAAGCCGGTTATTCAATCAAATAAAGCAATAAATGGAAAAAAAGACCTAAGAAGCGAAAAGCAAACTTAGTAACAAAATATTGGGGAGTATGATTTCATTGTACCGTTAATCTTGACAGGCACTTGGAAAAATAAGTTATTTAGTACGCTTAATTGGTTTGGTTTGGTTTGATTTATTTCAATTTATAAAAAGTTAAATCCTGAACCAACACAAGTTTAGAGAAAATGCCTTAAACCAAACCAAACCAAACAAAATCAAAATTACTTAGTATAACTAGAGTGATTTGAATTTTTGAATTAAACGGTTTTTTTGCACACTCCTCCCAACTCGCAACTACTAGGGTCAGATTTATGAATCTTCATTCTGCATTCATAATTGGCGAGTTTCATAATAGGTGTTAACATATTTTTACTATAACTTTTAGCATAAAATCTTTTGATCAACTCATTTTCCTTACTAGACATTACAAAAAAAATTTATTTACTCTACTTATTGCCACAACACTGCCATTGTCGGTCCTAAGCCCGGATGTGAAAAGTAAATGGATGCGTTAAGTAGTCGACAGCCAGCTTAAAACTTGTCGAAAAAATCATGACATGAATCCTTTTGATCACTGTGTAAGTGCTAGTGTGTCCTCTGAGTGATGAGTCAGTATGGCTCGAATACGATGAAATTGTGCAGCGGCCGCTACACTCGTCGCCTGTGTGTAGTGTAAAATAAGCAAATGTTCCCACATTACTGGACGGATGCGAGTAAAGAAGTTAATCCATGATACTTAGTATTATGATAGGATCTTGAACATATAGGTACTCTCAATAGTAAATTAATGCAATTGGTTGATATTATGATTCATAGAAAGATAAAAATCTTGTATTCAAGAAACTAAATGGGTTGGAGAAAAGCTAAGGAGATTGATAAACTTAGGTTTTAAACAATAGTATTCCAGTAAGAGTCGTACTTAGAAATGGTGTAAGTGTAGTTATAAATAAGAGTTTGAATGATAACGTTGTAAAAATTAATAGAATTGGAGATAGAATTATAAAGACTTAAGATTATTATCGATACTAAGATTTTTAATATTATGTTAGCTTATGCTCCTTAAGTTGGCTTAGATATAAGTTCTAAAGATAAATTCTGAACGATTTGAAGACTTAATACACTCGATACCTCTCAAGAAAAATTTTTATCGGATGAGATTGAAACTGGACATGTCGATAGAATCGTAGAAGATTTCGTAAATATTCATAGTGGCTACTAGCTAATGAGCGATTAATGAAGAGGTAGAGCCATTTTAGATTTTATTTTAGTGTATGATCTAATTATTACTAATATTTTATTCAAGAAAAGAGATGAGCATCTTATTATTTATAAGAATGGATCAAATAAAAACACAAATTGATTATTTTCCTATGACAAGAAGAGATCGTCGAGATTGTAAGGATTGTAAGATCATTCCAAGTAAGGAATTAAGTACCCAACATCGATTATTAGTTCTAGATTTTAAGATGAAAAGTTTTAAAATAAAGAATACTAGGATTCAACATCGTAGAATTAGATGGGGTACCTAAAAGACACAAATAAAATTATTTTTATGAAAAAAATTTAAGATTTAAACATTTGGGACATTCATGAATACGCAAACGCTATGCGGGAAAAATTAACTAATACTATTAAACAAGTGGCAAAAGATGTACTTCGAAAATAAAAAAAAAATGTTTCTATAAATAAAAATTGTTGGTGGTGGAATAATAATGTGCAAGAAAAAATAAAATATAAAAAGTTATGTTATAAAAATTGGTTTAAATGAAAAAGCGTAGAAAACTGAGAAAAATATAAAACGGCCCTCAAGGAGTCTAAAAGAATAATCTATGACGCTAAAAATTCTGCTTTTAATGATCTTTATAACATGTTAGATACAAAAGAGGTTAAAAAATATATGTATAAACTAACCAAACAAAAAGAAAATAAAAGTAAAGTTTTAACTCAAGTAAAATGTATTAAAGATGTAAATCAAAAAATGCTTTTCTTAGAAAAAGATATTCAACATAGGTGGGTGAGTTATTTTGATAAACTTTTTAATGAAGATGCTGAAAATACGATCGACCTTAGTGATCTTAATATCGTTAATAATAATACAACATTTAATTTTTATAGTCGCATTAGTAGAAAAGAAGTTGAGGATGCTTTAAAGAAAACCAAGGGTGGAAAGTCTGTAAAACTTGATGATATCCCAATTGAAGTGTGGAAATGTTTAGGTGATTTGGGGGTTTCTTGGCTTACTAAACTTTTTAATATTATTTTAAAAACTAAAGAGATGCCTGAGGAGTGGAGGAAGAGTATTTTGATCCCCATTTTTAAGAATAAAGGAGATGCACAAGAGTGTGCAAATTATAGAGGAATTAAATTGATGTGTCATACTTTAAAATTATGGGAGAGGATAATTGAACACATGTTAAGACGTATTACCAAGGTTACTCATTATCAATTTGGATTTATGTCGGGCAGGTCTACTATAGAAGCTATACATTTATTGAGAGATTTGATGGAGAAGTACAGAGATAAAAAGAAGGATCTACATTCGATTTTTATCGATTTAGAAAAAGCTTACGATAAGGTTCCTAGAGATGTTCTTTGGAGAGTCCTTGAGAAGAAAGGTGTTGATATGACTTATATTCAAGTCATTAAAGATATGTATACTAGAGTTGTTACATGTGTTCGAACTGAAGGAGGATTGGCCAAATATTTTAAAATTTATGTTGGTTTACATCAAGGATTGGCTTTAAGCCCATATCTTTTTGCTTTATTTATGGATGGTCTTACTGAGCATTTACAAGAGAATGTACCTTGGTGTATGTTTTTAGCTGATGATATCCTCCTCGCGGATAAATCGAGAGAAAAAGCCCAGGAAAAACTTGAATTATGGAGGTCTACGTTGGAGTCTGAAGGTATTCGCTTGAGTAGAACTAAAACTGAATACATGGAATGTATTTTTAGTAATAGTAGCTCTAATGACAGAATTGTAACTTTGGGTGATCAAATTATTAAAAGGTGTGAGCGATTTAGATATCTCGGGTCCATCGTTCAGAGAGATGGTGATATAGATGGGGATGTTAATAGTAGAATTCAGGTTGGTTAGTTGAAGTGGAGGAATGCGTCCATCCTATTGTGTGATAGAAAAGTATCGCTTAGACTGAAAGGAAAATTTTATAAGATGGTGGTGAGACCTGCAATGCTCTATGGTGTTGAATGTTGGCCTTTAAAAGAGAAGCATAATGCTAAGTTAAGTCATGCCGAGATGAGAATGATCAGGTGGATGAGTGGCTTTACACTTAGAGACAAATGCGAAATGAATATATCCACAACAGGGTTGGTGTTGCACCAGTGTCGGATAAAATTAGAGAGATTCACCTTAGATAGTTTGGTCACATTAAACGTCGAACACCTGTTGATCCGATTAAAAGAGTAGATGTTTTAGATACAACTTATATTAAGAAAGGCAGAGGTAGACCTAGGAAGACTTGGGCTTATTGCATAAAAAATGATCTTAATTTATTAGAATTAAATGAAAATTTGACACTAAATAAGACGCAATGGAGAAAAAGGATTCATGTAGCCGGCCCCACTTAGTGGGATTAAGGCTTTGTTGTTGTTGTTGTACTCTACTTATTGCCACATCTTTTACTTGCTGTAAATGTCCAAATCAAATAATTATGTTTTACATTAACTTATTTTCGGTAAGTTCTACCTCCAACTATATCTCTGCTACTATAATCATCATTTCTCAATATATCTATCCTCTTAAATTTACCACATCCATCTAGTCATTGACGTTATTATAAAGTTCAGTTTGGCTAACAATAACTTTTATATCACCCAAAACTCAAATTTATAATATAGATGATAAACATAAGTGCACTCGTGTAAAAAAGTCATGGTGGGATAGTAGTAGCGGAACCTATCTTCATTATAATTAAGAGTTCATGAGCTCAATTCACAAAACAATGTACATCGCAAGAATAAGGCTACATAAAACTTTCTATGTATAAACAGTGAAAGAGAAAATTAGCATATATTGAAGTGCAACATTGTAACACACTTCCACTCTTCCAGATATGATTTTCATAGAAAGAAAAATACAAAATGAGCTTACTCTTTGGGCTCAAAGATTAGCTCCTTAAACACAGCATATGCGGCCAAGGCAGCAACGCCAAGTCCTGCAAGTATTATAAGACTATATGATGCACCCTCGACAAAAGTCACAGGTTTCTCTGGAATATTATATGTGGGAGCATCATCGAAAGGATCTTCAATGGTAGAGATAGCTTTCCTTGATTCCTGCTGCAAACACAGAATGAATATTCTTAGAACCTTCTGCACATTAGATATGTACCATTGAGTGCTATTTATCAGAATTGAACGCCAAATCAAAAGCAACTACCAACGCAAAACAGAGATTACATAGAAATCTAGAAACAACAAAAGAATTTGAACAATCAAAACGATCGATTTACTATGTTGAGACTTTGCTCAATTTACACTATTTTTGGTGGGAATGTATTCTTGACATTTGTAACTCAGCCTACTAAAGTCGGAACAGAAAAGAAAACTTCATAAAATATGATTTAGGAGATGCATAAAACGTATTTTATGTTATCAATTGGATAAGCCCATTATAGGTAATGTAAATGGGGCTTGAGGACTATATTCAGAAGTTTTTTATGATTAAATTTTGCATTGTAAGGTTTCAAAGTGATTCAGCCAAAGAAATGTTTCCCTCAATAGAGAAAAAAACATAATGCGATAAGCCTAGACTACTCACCATCATCATCGTCATTAGCATTACTCCATCATTTGGGGCAGCTTTATGAACTCTAATTTTTCATTCGTTTCAGAATACTGTTCAAGTAAAAACTATTATTCACAAATCATTTTAAACAACTTCTCACATTGTTTTGCCCCTTCTTCCTATAGCTAAACTAATTTATGTACTTCTCTAATGGGCATATTTAGAGGTGTGCACTATTTGGTTAAAACTAGAAAACCGAACCGAAACAATTTGACCAACTTGGTTTGGTTAATAAAAAATAAATAAATAAAATGGATTTTGGTTTTGAAAATGCTAAAATTTGGTTTTCAGTTTTCGGTTTTGTTTTGAAATTTATGACCAAGCAAACTGAAAACCGAATTGGGATTATATATGTTACGGGCCTTATCACTCATACTTAAGTTACGAGCTACAATATTTAGATATTAAGGGTTCTCCCTGGCTCGCGCCGCTTAGCTCATCCCCATCGCTTTGTTGCCATGCCATTCGTCGATCACTGGCTCGCCTCATCCCTCTCCCACCTCATTCTACAGGCATATCCTCTTTGGTTATGGGTGAAGGCTCGGTGAGGTACGAACTCCAAAGTGGCCTGAGGTGTCGTCAAAGTTGAAAATGCAGAAGGTGGAGAGACATGAGCAATCATTTTTCCTTTTTTTTTTCAGGCATGAAGACTCTTGATTCCCACAACTCTCAGTTATTAAAGTTTTCAAACTTCTACTTTCACCATCCAGTGATAGACCTAATTCTTTTCACACCGCACTCCACTCCACAGTCTCCCAAGTTTGTCAGTGGTTTGAAAGTGATCTCTCCATCTTCTTCTACAACTCTATCTTCTTCTACAATGAAGTAGGCATTTTTGAACCGTAAATGACCAGTGGGTTTAATTTTTATTCTAATAGAAGTTTGTTTATGTTAAAATGAATACACCATAATTTTTGGGAACATAGAAGATCTGTCATCATTTATGGTTATATCAAAGTCATCACTATTGAAAAAGGTAGATTGTTCACTTTTGTACCTCAATTGAATATCATTCTGGGAATTGAAATCCATTAGCTTTGCAACTATATTATATTTTTATCAATTGAATATCACTTGTTGCTACTGGCCCACTACATCTGTATGAGCTTTTTAGTTTTTTAATACAACAAATGTAAATATTTTGGTTTATGTAAAATGATCCTTTAAAACTGAATTAAACTTCAGTTTTCAGTTTAACTGATTCGGTTTTATCAAATTTTTGTTTGGTTCAGTACCTCGGTTTCTAGATTTTGTTTAAATCGGTTTACCCAAACTGCCTGTCTTTCATAATATAATCTTAAATAAATGTCATTTTAACTCTGCATTTAACATAATCATCATTAATTTATACTTCTTTTTTACACATATTCATCCCAGATTTCAATTATTGCTGGACCAAATAAAACAAGTAGGCTACAGGCTTACACCGATATTAACAAATAACTATCTGAAATTAAGTACAAGAAAACGAGCACAACTGAGAAAATTCAAAGATGATTTCATGCAAAAGAAGCCCATTAGAGATTTTCCTATCAGGAAAAACAAATGAGATAAAGTTTCAGTTCATGTTGGGAAAGCATTAGCAAGTTCACCCAACAATGTCACAAAGTTTTGTCAGAAGGTACGGTATATTAAAATTCCCAGTTTTAAAGTAAACAAACAATTTTTTTTAGTTTCAAATTGCCGATTATAACGCACCGCATTAGATTAAAGCAAAATTGCAATGAAACGATAGATTAATGATTGCAGGCATGACTCAAACTTCAAACCTCTTTTGCCTGCTGCGATGATTGTGAAGAATAATTTGATGAGAGTGGTCTCATAAAACAAAGAGGCAAGCAATGCTTGGTATGGTTTATGTTCAGCTGTTTTGAAGGTGAAATTACATGCCGGCTTAAGTATTCTGTGAACAGCACTGAGTCACCTGTCACAGAATCACAATTAATATAACAAGAATATAAGAAACAACCATAAAATTTCACTTGAGAGTGGTGACAATTGTGCTTGAACATAAAGAGAAAACAAAATAGCTGTGCATGTAATCCCTCTTTTCACGAGTATGATTCAGTTTCATCTCATTGATGTAATAAAAACAATTACATTTTTTTCAGCATTCATAAACATTTGTCAATTAAAGAAAGAAAAAACGATAGTAAAACTATATTTCTGAATATAAATATCAGAAAATTTACAAGCCTGTAACTTCTTGAACAAGACCAAAAATATTAATAATGCCCAGAACACAAGCATTAAGTGTAATAAAATTTTCTAAGGATCAAAATTTTGCTTCAAGATGTTTCCGAATGGAATCGACATGGTCTTTTGAGGGCTACTCTTATAATTAGATTACATTGTTAGGTAACTTTTTCTTGACATTCTTTTTGTAGGGGTGGTTTGGTAATTCGGTGTGCACATCCTTCAGAAGATGAAGATGAAAATTTGCATGAAGTAAACCTTTCAAATGACCAAAATGTAAAAGTCAAACCCACCAAAAAACTCTAGAAAATAGTTGACAAACCGCTACAATGGATTAATTAAAAGAAATTAATATGAGAACTAAGAAAGTTCCTCGCCCGACATTCATAAGCACTCTTCTACCTGAAAATAAAATTGAAGAAATAAAAGCATTGATCTATGAATTCACCAACTGTTTTGCCAGGACATTTGCTAAAATGCATGCCTTATCTCCAAAGCATGACAATTCATAGGCTAACCATCAATCTAAATGCAACACCTGGCACTAAAGCTCCAAGTCAATGAGACTTCAGATTAAAGAGCAGATAATCACAAGATTAAGGCTCCGTTTGGGACAGCTTATGGGCCTGCGGCGGCGGTTTGCGAACACCGCCTTCTTGTTTGGAAAATACGTTCAGGCAGATTTTCGGTGCCGCGCGATAACGTGATTCTCTAATTTGTTAATAGGCGGAGAAACGGGAGATCGCCCGCGTCCGGCGTCTGCTTCTAGTGTTAGGTAAATATTTCCTCAAGTGCCCTTCTCTCCCTCGCTCTCGCCCTCGTCCTCCCCGATCTTCCGATACTTTAGGTCACTTTTCCGCTCTCAAAGCTCGGTGGGTAGGATTCTAGTTTCATTCCGCGATCAAAATAGGGCTTGAGATAGTCCATGGCGACGGCAATCGGCGTATCGGTGCCGGTGCTCTGCTTCCCGTTGTGCTTCGTGTCAACAATCCCGGTGAGCTTCGTATGGCGGTTCATGCTCTGCCTGGCTACAAGACACCTGTACGCCGCCGCCTCTGGGGCTTTTCTCTCCAATCTCTCCTTCGGCACTGCTTCCAATCTTCTCTTCCAATAACGTTCAGTTACACTTCTATGCTCCTTCTCCGACGCTATGCTGGCATATTCACCTTTTTGCTGGATTTGCTTACCTCATGCATTGCATGGTACTTACATAAATTCTCTCACCTTTGCTCTACAATCTGGAAATTTTGCACAATCATAGCATTGATATGTTTCTTATCTGGTTTATTTATGCAAGCTTAACTTGTTTGAGATGGCTTTTACTTTAGATGGCTTTTAACTTGTTTAATTTTGCCGATTTGTTTTGTTTTTAAGCCCTACCTATAGGACGTGTTTGAACTGGTCTGTATCAGTCTTATGCCTCTATTTTATTTGTTATTCTCTTCATACAGTTCTGTTGCAAACAAAAACACTAAACAAGGGCAGTTTGGTCATTTATCCAGCAAGAGCTGCAAATAAGCTGTTCTGAATAAGCCCCCTCAAGAATCAAACCAGCTTATCCTGATAATCTACAGATTATCAGATTATCAGGATAATCTGCTTATCAGCAGATTATAAATAATATGTAGCTGCCCCAAACAGACCCTAAAAAAGCTCATTGAAACAAGCTTCATTCCAAAAAAGATGTATATCAATTAGATGGTCAACATTAAAAGAAAACACGTTATCAAAGGGTTAAAATTGCATCTGCATTGATTTCTACGATCTCAATAAAACATGTGTAAAAGATGATAATCTGCTCCCTATATGGTATCATTAGAAGATAATATTTCCCAAAAATGACATTTTCTTTCAGGTATGAATTGTCAAGTTGCAATCAAATCAAAATGAATCCCCGAGAATGAAAAATATACTTCATTCAGAATACCCATCAAGTTATACCACTACACAATTATGCCCTTCAGTTTGAAAAATACTAAACTTACACATCAAAAGGATATGGCATGCACATTTGGCAAGCTAATTCACGACAATGCCGAATATTATATTGATAATCACGTTATCAAAAGCATTAGAAGATAACATTTCCCAAAAATGATATTTTCTTTCATGTATGAATCGTCAAGTTGCAATCAAATCAAAATGAATCCCCAAGAATGAAAAATATACTTCATTCAGAATACCCATCAAGTTATACCACTACACAATTATGCCCTTTAGTTTGAAAAATACTAAACTTACACATCAAAAGGATATGGCATGCATATTTGGCAAGCTAATTCACGACAACGCCGAATATTATATTGATAATCATGTTATCCAAAGCATTAATCGTGAAGACCATCTTGATGATTTAGGATTTGTATTTGAGAGGATTAGAAAATTTGATCTTAAAATGAACCCTCTCAAAGGTATTTGCAACGAAATTCCTTGTTTATACTATAAGTTACAAAGGAATTGAAATTGACCTCAAAATAATCAAGATCATTGAGATGCCATTGCGAAAAATTATTAGCAGAATGCTCTCTTTACAAGGGCAACTCATGTTCATTCAACAATTATTATCCAATCTTTCAAAAAGGTATCAATCATTTGCAAAGCGTATGAATTTATTTTAAGTGAGACAAAGAATGCCAAGAAGCCTATGACAATATCAAACAATCTTCATCAAGCCATTCTAAGGAAGCCTCTAACTCTCCATACGTTAGCATTAACAGTTGCTTAAATTATTACTGGCACATAATAATAAGGCAGAAAAAATGTTCTTTGCATCAACAAAAGTTCAATAAGAATAATAGTAGAAATTCGATATACTCTAATTGAGAAATATAGTTTCATGATGATCTTCATTATTCAAAAGTTTCATCATTACACGTCTTATGAAATTGCTCGCATCTCAACAATTGACCATTAAAGTACTTGAAGACAAAACGAGCATTAACCAGAGACTTGGCCTAATGGGCAATCCAGCACTTGCAATATGATATCACGTATGCCTTGTAGAAATGGATCCTAGCTTTTTTTCTTGTTGCACATCCTATTCTTGCATATTCACCTCTCAACAATGATCTACCTAACATATAGATTTTGCTTATTCTAAAAAAAGGCTGCAAACTTAAGAGCTTTATTTTGATGGAAAATCATCAATCAAGTCTACCCAGCCTCCAAATCTCTGATGGTTTGAGCTAGTATTGGTCTAATATTCATAGTAAAGAGATAATGAAATACTCAATTGACTTTACTAAGCTTTGAACTAATAATAAAGCCCTAATAGAAGGCTTAAAAAAAGTTGTATCAATGAAAATTTATAGCCTTTAGATTTTCGACAAGTCCTGGCTTATTATAGTGAAGTTTCGGGCATATATAAAATTAACAATTTTGACCAGCCATGTTATCATAAATAATCACTCAAGCTCATGAAATAAATCCAACATATCACTCTAAACCAAGTCTCTCAAGATCAAAATAGTCAAATAGATTATTCAGCTCGCTTGACGTAAAAAATAACAAATATGAACAATAAGTCCGTCATGTTCTGGAGAGGTAGATATACAATCTCAAATAGAAAGAGGTCGTGAAGTTCAAGCCAGCATGACAAAACTTTGATTTTTCCCCACCCTCACAAATTAATTTTCAAGCCAAAAAGAAGAGCCTCAAACTATTCTAAATTAGCGCATATCTGACAATATTTCAGAATGTCAATAAAAATCTTCATGATAGAAGACCAAATAACTGGAGACAACATTTCGACTGCTTCAGAGAGGCAAATTACCCACAAACAAATCAACAGCCGCTCAAAATAAAGAAGAGCTCGATAATATGCTTTTGCCAATAACACACATTACCATGGAACATGGATACGATGCTGGGAGACCAATGAGGATAATAAAGTGATGAATGAAGTTTATGTAAGAACTTTGCACCACGTATAAATTAGACCCTAAAATGAATATAAAGAAAAAATGAATTATTAATGGTCGCCTACGATGAAATATTGCATTTATCATACCAAAAGGTGCCACGACTGCCACATCGACGACGGCACAATACACCAATTGCCAAATCCATTATATCCAACAATAACAACCTAATCATTTGAGTGATGGGATACATATATAATTTGATGTATTGATTCATTGTCATCTAAGAGAGACTATTTTCTATGGATAACAACTTACTAATACTTCAAATAGACCAAATCAATTATCAATATTCATCAATATACAGTCCAAGTACAAAAAACCTAACAAAAATCTTTATTGAAATACTAGACAACTACTTGCAAAAATATTCGCCAAAAAAAAAAGAGAATGGCAAACCCTAATAATTTACAAAATGATTATTAAAATTATTCATCATGCATTGATGTTCAGAGCTGAAGCAGCCAAGCTATTTGAGATCAAGATTCCACCACTTCGAGTAGTTGTCCAATATAAACTTAATCAAGAGCAAAATACGCATCTACAAATGAAGGGGCTCCGTACAAAAATTTATAAAATTAGACTTCAGGTCCAACAAAACTTTGAAACCTACCAAGCAAGCTTGTTTAGAGCTTTCAATTATTTGATACATCCTCAGATATTCCAAGAGGAATTAAATTGACGTGTCATACTTCAAAATTATGGGAGAGGGTAATTGAACATAGGTTAAGACGTTTTACCAAAATTTCTCATAATCAATTTGGATTTATGTCGGGCAGATCTACCATGGAAGCTATACATTTATTGGGAGGTACAACGATAATAAGGAGGATCTACATTTGATTTATATTGATTTAGAAAAACTTAATATAAGGTTATATCCTTTGGATAATTCTTGAGAAGAAAAGTGTTGATATAACTTATATTCAAGTCATTAAATATATGTATACTAGAGCTGTTACATTTGTTCGACCTGGAGGAGGATTGACCAAATGTTTTCCTATTTATGTTGGACCCTCAGGGATCGACCTTAAGCCCATATCTTTTTGCTTTAGTTATGGATGGTCTTACTGGACTTTTACAGGAGGATGTACCTTGGTGTATGCCTTTTGTTGATGATATACTTCTCGTGGATAAGACGATGGAAAAAGCCCAGGAAAAACTTGAATTATGGAGGTCTACATTGGAGTCTAAAGGCCTTTGTTTGAGTAGAACTAAAACTGAATGCATGGAATGTAATTTTAGTATTAAAGCTCTAGTGACAAAAGTATAACTTTGGGTGATCAAATTATTAAACGGTGTGACCGACTTAGATATCTCGGGTTTATTGTTTAAAACGATGGAGATATAGATGGGAATGTTTATAGTAGAATTCAAGTTGGTTGGTTGAAGTGGAGGAATGCTTCGGGCCTATTGTGTAATAGAAAAATACCGGTTAGACTGAAAGGAAAACTTTATAAGATGGTGGTGAGACCTGCAATGCTCTATGGTGTTGAATGTTGACCTTTAAAAGAGAAGCATAATATTAAGTTAAGTGTTTTCGAGATGGGAATGATTAGGTGGATGAGTGGCTTTACACTTAGATACAAAATGCGAAATGAATATATTTGTGATAGGGTTGGTGCAGCTCCAGTGACAAGACAAAATTAGAGAGAGTAGCCTTAGATGGTTTGGTCACATTAAACGTCGACCATCTAATGATTAGATTAAGAGAGTAGATGTTTTAGATTCGACTTATGTTAAGAAAGACAGAGGTAGACCTAGAAAGACTTGGCTTATTGTATAAAAAATGATCTTAATCTATTAGAATTAAATAAAAATATGACACAAAATAGGACGCAACGGAGAAAAAGATTCATGTAACCGACCTTACTTAGTGTGATTAAAGCTTTGTTGTTATTGTTGTTGTTGTTGTATCATCACATATTCTAAGAGAGAGAATTGATGATCTTAGTACTAAGAAAACCACTCATTCCCCACCAAAAATTGATAACAAGTTTGATCTTAACTAGAAATGTCCCATTGTCAACAAGAAGACATACCAAGGAGGAGCTATCAACTCATCAACCTAAATGATCGATAAAACAAAAAAAAAAGTATGACACTATCAAATCAAAACGGCCACATTCAAGCTTCCCTTCTAAGAAAAGAAAAAAGTGCTCGATTCCAAACTATATTTAAACTTTACTAGAAACTCTCTTATAACATAAAAATATATTTTCAAATTATCATGAAAGTCCCCCTATTAGGTAAACAGCATGTTAAAGGTTTTATATTTATTAATTATTGAAATGCAACCATAAAATATGGGGTGTTGTAAATTTTATATTGCCAAAAAATTCCTTATAAGAAGAAGGCAATTATTTTATTTTATTCAGGTCGACAGCATACTTCACACCAAAATCATAAATAAATATTTCAAATTGATCGTACGTGCAAAAGAAAAATCCACCTCCAAACAAGATACTTACAAATAGTTTAAAAAATTAGGGGTATATTTTCAAAACCAACCAAAACTCTAAAGCCCAAACTAGAAGACTTTCAAATTTGTAAGCTTTGAGCACAAGTTCTTCCATAGCACAAGTCTAGATCTCAAATCAGCCTTGAAGGTCAGACTCAATAAGCTCAATGATTGCGTCACTAACTATTCTTCCCACTTAACAAGTCATAAGAAAAGCTACAGTTAGAGAGCCCTCGCTTTGTAAGTTTGATAACATGGGTCAAGTCCCAAGCCTATCCCAACTCAAAGAGTTTAAATGACCCAAACCAAAAAAAAATTTCAGCTGATGTTGATCAAGAAAAAATTTTATATATAATCAAGACAAAATATTTGTCCAGTCAAGTAAAAGCACTCAAAGATGAAAGCTTCAAAACTTAAAAATCAAAGAATGAAAACCACTAAGTTTGTAAGCTTCAACAAGTTGCGATAGAAAAGCACATCTTCATAACCCAAATATAGGACTCAAATAAGCCCTAAAGATCAGACTCAGTAAGCTTAAACATGACAAAATCATCGATAGCACTTCTCACTCAACAAACCATAATAAAAGCCACAAGGAGAGAGCCCTCATTTTGCCAGTTTGGTGATAAAAACTCCTAAGTTCAAAGATTTATCCAACTTGATAAGCTCAAGTGACCAGGTAGAATTACTCAATTGGTCCAGATGTCCAGAAAAAGTAAAGAAATGATTATTACTCAAAAATGTATTAAGCCCGAGAAACATCTTTTCTTCAACAAGTACAATAATGCCAAGAACACGGAATTGAAAAACTTATAACAAAATTCATATAGAGCATGGGTGGCACTAAGCCAATCTCATCATCAATAAGTTAACTAAAGCAGCAATCATCGAACCAACAATTTTTTGCCAACGAATAATTACAAGCCTTAAAAGTTATGCCAATAGTTTGCATCCTTCAATCTAAGTCCAAAACAAATGCACAAGATATAATACATTTTCATTTTCTCAATAAGAGAACAAAAAATTAAGTGACTTCCTTTATTAAGTTCATTACAACACAATTATAACAAAAGAAAATTAAAATCTGAAAAAGCTATCAAAATGAAATCATCGTCATCCAATCCACGAAGCACAAAATATATAATTAATGACAACCGCTTATTGTCTAAATAAAATATTACAGTCTAGAGAAAGAAATGTAAAATTCTTCAACCAATGTTCAATCCTCATTTATCCCAAAGGAAGTCCTCAAATCCCAATGAATTCTTCTAAATCAATATGTAGCATCAACCAAAAATTAGGTTTATAACGAAATAAGTTTGCATATCAAATTTGAAGTTCAGACATCGCATCAAAATCCAAGAGTATTCTCAAAGTTCTACAAAATAAAAACTCTTAGTATCGACTGGCCTGTAACAAACAAAGTCCACTTTAAGAGAACACCATATTTGTTTAGTGAGAGGTTGAGGGTGCGCAACTCAACATTATAAAAAACGATGCTAGAAGTGGACAATGGATGTTGTATAAGACAAATTTGAGATAGGTTGATTGCAGTTGAACTTACTCAAAATGTCGCTAATTTGCAAAATGAACCACGTCAAGGCATGAAAACTATAGAGAAAAGATCATCTCATATAATGTGATAGATCGCAACAAACGATGACTAACAATGAGGGTGACATTGAGCAAATCGGATACAAATTACCTCAATCGCAATAAAATTGCCCAAATAACATTAGTTCACAGAATGGACAACATAAGTGTAACCAAAATGTCAAAAATACCTAGGGTAACATACACATTATAGAAGTCACCTCATGAAAAAAAAAATACTCTCATATAAGACAAAGGCATGCTTGATGAACGATGAATTCTTTCGATCAATACTAACATAGAATAATAAAAATAATAAAAAGAAAAAAATATATTATCTAGTTTATATAATAAAATTTAAAATTATTAAAATTATTTTTCCATCAAAACCTTGTACGCCCCCACACTCGTATTCGTTCATCCATCAATATTGTCCACAGGACTCATCATATCCATTGTCTCGGTAAAGCCAAAAAATAATAATAATAATAAATCAAAGAAAAAGAACTAAATGACTCACTCCTATATATCTCATGACATGCCCTTCCCCACTTAAACATGTTACTCCCTATTCCCAAATGTGCTTACTTTTACCCAGTAGGCTTACAACCCAAACACCACACTCCCTACTCTGCTCTCTTCCCATCTTCTTCCACAGTCACTCATGCCCCTTCCCCTCTGTAATTTGCATGTAATAGAACCAACTCCTGAATCTAGTGGGCTACGAGAAACCAAGGTCACCTCCATTTTCTTCCCACTATGCGCTCTCACTCACAGCAGACCGCACAACTCTTCTCACTCACCAAAATCTCAGACCCTACCCTCTTGCAATCCTACCCCCTCCCCCCCTCACTTGCCCACTGCCTCACCATTCTGAGAAAACATACACGCATTCGTCTGTCCTTAGACTTGCCTGCATGGGTTGTGGAAGCCCCTACTCGTGACCCCATCTTCCTGCACAACCTGAACCAACCTTACCGTTGGCTAACGCAATGTCGGCTACTACTCACAGCTTTAGTGAGCCTAACATTGTTATCCTCTCCTCACATTACCAACTCTCCAACAGCCAATACTCTCAAACTCCGTTGAACCCCCTAGATGCACCTCAGCATGGCCAACCACCGTCCTACTCACTCTCTATCTTTGTCTCCCTCACTTCCCTTTCCCTCATTCCCTTCCCCTTTCTCAATAATAATACAAAAAATTCATATTTCTCCTTGTCCCAACTCCCATCTCTTCACCCACGTTCTCTCTCTAAAAAAAGGCAACAGAATATCCTCTTTCTCCAGCTAAACATAGATCGAACAAAAAAACAGATTCAATCCTCTCTCCCTCTCTTTTATTATCTCTACCACTTCCTCTATTTTCTCTCTCTAAATAGAGAAGAAAAATCTCTCACTCCTCTAAAATAAATCAAAAAAGGACAAACAAGTTCAATAATATGAGAATAAATATATATTTGTGGATTTCATTCTAGTGCAAATTGATCATTATGTCGCCATAGACCTAGTGAAAGGAATGCATAAATGCAAAGCAAACTCATTGCAATGTATAGATACTCATACTTGTCTTTCTTTTAGTAGCGATAAATCTTGTATCTACAGGATTTTTGTGCAAGTGAAAACAATCTTTCTTGACATGGTGGGATAAAGACTCAAGATCGCAATATAGCTTTGAAGACGCATAAACTTAATTCCTAGTGCAATGAGGTAAATAACCTTCAAAATGATTTACAGCGCTCGTACGCAACTCTTCTTTTTTTTTTTTTTTTTTTTGTGGCACTGTCATTGTCGGGTCTCAAGCCCCAGATGCGATAAGTGGTAGCATTAGATAGTCGACAGCCAGTATAAATTTTTGTTAAAAAATCATGACATGAATCATTTAAATCATTGTGTAAATGTTACGGCATCCCCAGAAAGTAACGTGTTGTATAACCTGAATACAGTGAAAAGTGTACAATAGCAATTACACTGGCGGTGCAGTATCAAATAAGAAGGAGTTCTCACATTATGGATGGATCCGGGCAAAGAGATTAGCCCAAGAAACAAATATTAGGATGGATCTTAGAATATAGGTACTCTCACAGATAAATTTATGAAATTAGTAGATATTATGATTCATAGAAAGATAAATATCTTATGCATTCAAGAAACTAAATGAGTAGGAGAAAAGGCTAAGGAGATTGAAAGTTTAGGTTTTAAACTTTGGTATTCAGATGTGAGTCGCATTAGAAATTGTGTTGGTGTGATTATATATAAGACTTTGCAAGATAATATTATGAAATTGTTGTTGATACTAAGATTTTTAATGTTATAAGTGTTTGTGCTCAAGGAGGTTTAGATATATATTCAAAAGAGAAATTTTTGAATGACTAAGAACAATTAATACAAATGATACCACTTAAAAAAGAATTTTTATTAGAAAAGATTTAAATGAACACATTAGTAGAGTGGTAGAATATTTTGAAAATATCATGGCGGCGATGATTTTAGAGTGATTAATGAAGAAGGCCGAACCATATTAGCTTTTGCTATTGTTAATAATTTATTTAAGAAAAGGGATGAGCGTATCATTACTTATAGGAATATATCTAATAAAATACAAATTGATTATTTTCTTATGAGAAAAAGAGATCGTAAGGAATGTAAATATTATAAGGTCATTTCAAGTAAAAATTTACGTACTCAATATCGATTATTAGTTCTGGATTTTAAGATGAAGAGTTGTAAAATAAAGAATACAATGAAATATTATTATAGAATTAGATAGGAGTGCATAAAATACACAAATAAAATTAATTTTTATGAGTAAACTTCAAGCTTTCAATATTTGGTATGTTCATAAAGTAGCTAATTCTACGTGGGATAAAACAATAAACACCATTAAACAAATGGCAAAAGATGTACTTGGAGAATCAAAAAGAAAACCTTTTATAAATAAAAATAGTTTGTGGTAAAATAACAATGTTTAAGAAAAGATAAAATATAAGTTGTGTTATAAAAGTTGGTTTAAATATAAACACTTATAGAATTAAGAAAAATATAAAGTGGTATGTAGGTAGCTAAGAGAATAATTTGTGACTGACACTAAGAAATCTGCTTTTAGTGATTTTATAATAGATTAGATACTAAAGAGAGTAAAAAAATATGTATAAACTAGCCAACAAAGAGAACAAAAAAGTAAATATTTAATTCAAGTATAGTAAAGATGAAAATAAAAAAATATTTTTCCTAGAGAAAGATATTCAACAAAGGTGGATGAGCTATTTTGATAAACAATTCAATGATGTTCCTAAAAATATGATCGACCTTAATGATTCTAATATCATTATAATAATAAAACTTTTTATTTTTTACCATCGCATCAAGAAAAGAAAGTTGAGAAGGCTTTAAAGAAAATCAATGGTGGAAAATTAGTAAGCCCTAACGATGTTCATATTGAAGTGTTAAAATGTCTAGGAGACTTGAGAGTTCCTTGACTTAATAAATTCTTTAATATTTTTTCAAAAAAAAAAAAATTGAGTGGAATGAGAGTATTTTGGTCCCTCATTTCAAGAATAAAAGGGATGCACAAGAGTGCAAATTATAAAAGAATTAAGTTAAAGTGTTATAGTTTAAAAATATAGGAGAGGCTAATTTAACATAGGTTAAGACATAATACAAAAATTTCTCATAATCAGTTTGGATTTATGTCGGGCAAGTCTATTATAGAAGCTATACATTTAGTGAGAGGTTTAATGGAGAACTACAGGAAGAGTTAGGAGGATATACATATGAATTTTATTGATTTAGAAAAAGTTTACGATAAGGTTGCAATAGAAGTTCTTTGGAGAGTTCTAGAAAAGAAAGACGTTGATATAACGTACATTCAAATATATGTATACTAGAGCTGTTATTCGTGTTCGAAGTGGAGGATTGACTAAAGTATTTTCCTATTTAAGTGGGATTACATCAGGGATGAGTTTTATGCCCATATCTTTTTGCTTCAGTTATGGATGCTCTTACTGGACATATACAGAAGGATGTACCTTGGTGTATGCTTTCGCAGATAATATTCTTCTTGTGGACAAGACTAGAGGAGTTCGGGAAAATCCTCGATTATGGTGGTTTACATTGGAGTCTAAAGGACTTCATTTCAGTATATCTAAAACTGAATACATGGAAAGTAATTTTAGTAGTAGTAACTCTAGTGGTAGAGTCATTAAGTATGGGTGAACAAATCATTAAAATGTGTGTTTTAGATATCTAGGGTCTTTTGTTCAAAGTGATGGTAATATGAATGAGCAAGTTATTAATGGAATTCAGGCTGATTGGTTGGTTGAAAAATATTGGGCTTATTGTGTGATAGAAAAGTACCGCATACACTTAAGGAAAATTTTATAAGATGGTGGTGAGACCAGCAATGCTTTATGGTGCAGAATGTTGGCCTTTAAAAGATTAGTATAAAACAAAGTTAAGTTTTGTTGAGATGAGAATGCTTAGGTGGATGAGTGGCTTGAAACTTAGAGATAAATGAAAAACTCAAATGAGGGCTGCTCTTATAAAAAACAAAAGAAAACAGCAAGGTACAATGATGATCTACTTTTTTGAGAGGTAGATCGGCTCTCCCTCAACCCTAGAAGTCGCTAGGAACACCCAAGAGAAAAAGAAAATAGCAGCCAACCAAAATATGCATAAAATAAAACAAACCTAGGTGTTTCCCTTCATAGAATCCTCCCACAACATTTGAAACTTTCCTTCCCCATTTCCCTCTAAACCTCCTTTAATTCTTCCTCCTTGAGTATGTAATTAAGCCTCTTGTAGACCCCACCTGCTCACTACCTTCTTTTGTCGATGCAAATGCTGCCCTGCTTCTTCACGTGAACAGGAACGACCCGCCTGCTATTGTGGCGGGCCAGTGGCTTGGCTTTCGAGGGACTGGTCTTGTTACGATCATAACAGATATACGGACAAGAATCTAAAATATGAACCATCGTATCTAAAAACTATATATAAGCAGACAAAAAGCAGTTTTTAAAGTTTTCAAAAGTGCAAACTTATGCACATCTTAATGGCAAAATCAATCATGCAAATGATTTGCCTGTGTCGCTATACAACATTTTCATAATACCTTAAGGACATGAAAGTATTTTAAAAAATGTGTGGGTTCTCTAAACTATACTAAGGCCTTTGAAATTAAACACATCCAAATGCGCTCCTAAAACATGCTAATGCTCAGTCATAAGTTAGAGAATATAAAACGGACTAGCATAAAACGAACTCAAACTTATCTACATGCACTCCGACCAACATACTAAATATTTGATCATAAAGTCAAAGAAAGCTAGGTTGACTAGCATAAATGAACTCAGACTTGTCTAAATGCACTGCTACAAACACATTCATAGCTCACATTTATCATATAAGAATGTGATGCAAACTATTCAAATGGAATAATTTCAAACTTGCTCAATCCGGTGTAGCATGCAATTATTTTGAATCTCACAGACAGACCCAATTTCAATATTCAAATTCAATCGGCAAATCATATGCACTGGAATTAACTATATAACAAGGTCATTAGTCTCACTTTTTAATTTTGATATCCCATGCCCCAAGACAGGAGTTGATGAATCTAGAACCCATGCATGATAATTAAATAACAAGTTTTCAAGCAAATTGAAATAAAATAGTGATTTCAAGGCTCACTCTTAATTTTATAAATTAAATCAAAGTCTATAGCTCCAATTCTCAACAAAGGTTCTATAGCTCCAATTCTCAACAAGGGCTACAGTTGACAAGGATTGTAAAGCAACAAGCATTGAAATACACTTAAAACGCATGCAAACTATGAATTAGAACTTTTGCAAGTATAATACATAATCAACAAAGTTCAAAGAAAAAATGGAAATATCCATATGATAGGCATGTTCATTAGATACTAAAACTTGGGGGATCCATCTTAAAAATCAAAGTTTCAAGGTTACAAATGTAAATAATACAAACAATTTTTACATCAAAGATAGATGCATTGACAAAAAAAATTACCTTGAGAGGTTAATTTATCCTAAATTGCAGATAAAATACTACACGAAAAGTACCCCAGTGTTGTCATATTTAAATAAAATGTTAACAGGAGATGATTCTATTTTCAAAACAGCTTCAAGCTCTAATAAAAAACATCTCTAATCCAAATTCCATAAAAATATTAAAAATATTTAATAATGATCAGAGAATTCAAAAATATTTAAGAAAAATCTATTGCCCAATAAAAACAAAAAGTCATCAACTATTTACATCAGTTTATCGAAAGTGACAATATTAGAATTAACCTAAACATACAGAGTCAAAGTCCTATCAAACATACATATATGATCCCTCTTAAAAGATCTCATGCAATAATAGCATGACTAATGTGCTTTGATTGTGTGGTTTTTCCCCTAAATGATATCACAAAAAGAAGTGGTTATAATCAAAGCCCTTCGACTGAGCAGTTTGCCCTTACTAGTACTATTATACTATGATCACGATCAAAGCCCAAATGCCCCTTAATGACATCCCTCTTTAGTTGTGAATCATAGGATACACTAGATAACACAAAAAGTCATCTATTACCTAAGATTAGTTTATGATTTCTACTTGGATAAAATATCAACACCTTATATATAAGGTTCCATTAGAGATGCAACCAATGACAGCTAATAAAAATGATTTGATCAAGTTAGATTAATTGCCTAACTAAATAGACTGCAGTCAATGATAACTAAGGTCAATGATAACGATGAAATCATGAGATCTTAAGTGGATTTATCCTCATTCCCTAACAACTCGCTCTAAGAAAATGGGAGTAAGTAAATCTCTTCAATCTAAAATTATATTATTACAACTATACACTAAGCAATTAATATGGCTAGAGTAAAATTTTTTAATAAAGTTATATCTACGATGTAATTTGCCTTCTAGAAATTATACTGATAACAAATACAAAAACTATTTAAATAGAGCCAGGATTAAATTTTTAGAGCCCACACTAACCCAAAACTCTAATTTGTTAGCAAAAAATCACTTCCCTTCAGAAAGCTCCCTAGAATCCGCTGATAATATAAGTGTAATAACACTTTTAAAAACTAGAAAAGCAAGCCAGCTAGCATTGCAAAGACATGTATATGCATTGATACCAAAAGCAAACATGTTACAAGTTCGCTGAATGCTCTTGCTTAGGGGTTGTCACAAGGCCATTCATAATAGTAATGTGATGATGCTCTTGATTGAGTGTAATGGCTTGTTTTATCTCCACCCTGAACTCTGAATTTCTTCTTCAACAGTGATTACAAATAGTTTGCACCCAGAAGATCTATCTAATTCCAATTTTCTTTATAAAATAAAAGAATGATGAAAAACAATAATAAAAACATGGAGTAGCCGGCAAACAGCTCTGTGAATTTTGCAGAGGATGATGAAAGAACAAATGTTGCAGTTTGACATAATAAATTCCCAGTCCAATCTTTCCTTATTATCATTGGTAACATTTGAATATTGAATAGTAGCTCTATTTTTTAACTTCATCAGCTGCATCGCAGATTATGATAAAAGTTAGAGAAGAATTTCATGAGTTTTCTGCTAAGAATAAATAATTATAGCCATCCTAAAATACTTCAAAACCATAGAAGAAACAAAACTACAGGAAAAAAAATCATAATAACTCATCAAGTACTTTATAGATAAATACAGCTCAAGCAACGTGATCAATCAATTAAAAACAAATTATATGATTACTCGAGGACAAATTTAGAGAGGCAGAATCAAAATAAATTTTAGAAGTTTATCCCAGATGGTGAACGATGCAATAATATGTTGGAAAGATTTATTACTACTTGAAAACTGATTGACAGAAGAAAGAAAATAGGTACGCTGAAAGTAGATATAATACGGATATTTATACGAATGAAAAAGAAAACTGACCTTCTGCCTTTGTTATACCCTATAGTAAAAGAAAACAGGAACCAGGAATTAGTAGTGGAGAACCAGCACAAATACACAGCACAAGCTTATGTTCCCACCTTGAAAATTCTGCTTGCGGTAGAACTGCAACAACTTCCATAACCAGAGATTAACATCACCTGCAACGATTGCATCCTCAACTAGTTTAAGTACTGATGACAAAAGAAAAGGAGGAGTTCAGCGAATTATAGAAGTAGTACCTGCTTTAGAGGCTCAAATTTCCTTCTGCTTTCTGGATATAGGCCTGCTGAACCTAATCCCCATGATGAGGAAGATGAAGCTGAAAAGAAGCCTCTATATGAAGTCAGATAACCTAATTCTCTAACCTTGCTCTTGAATCGGTTCATTTCCTCAAAGGCTGCTAGAGAGAGCAATAAATTCACTGAATATTATCTCTTAAATAGTGGTAACAACCTAGCGATAGATTACCCGAGTGACAAAAAAGGAGGCAGCTTTGGAAACGTTTTGAAGGCAAGCCACCGAGTGAATTTCACTTGTAATTTTATTGCACTTCTTTGAAGTTTCCTTCTTCACGTAAAATTCTAAAAAATGCAAACACCATTAAAAATCAAAAGATTAAATTGCCATGAATACAATTAGAGGTGGTATTTAAATAAATAGATCCTTACATCACACTTTATGGAATAGATGAAAAAATGGCTGCAATGAAGTTAACAATTCATGCAAAAATATATAAATACACACACACACGCATATATAACCATCAAGCAATTACTTTCTGATTAGGCCAACAATGGCTTAGGACCCAAAAAAAAAAATTTATTGATTGAATATGCATGTTCATCTAAGTATCACACAAAACCGGGTTCAAGGTTCAAGTTAATTCAGCTCAATTCAGTGTTTGAAGCAAACCAGCTAAGTAAAAAAGAATAGATCTATCGAACTTGCCAGGATCATGATGAATTCATCATGACCATATTGAACTCGCCAAGGTCACAATGGCAAATTCATCAGGCATTTGCTAAGTTCAACACGTACTCGCCAAACTCTCCTTGAATTCGCCGTTGAAGTCTCATCAAAGATGTTGTCTCCAAGCACACTCAGCCTCAAGAATGATCCGCCTAATCGCCCCAATATTCAAAGGAATGATCAAGCCTAATAGCCCCCATATTCAAAGGAACTCGATCTCTAAAGCTTGATGTCATTCTCTTGGAAGGAGGGCGAGATGCAAGAATTCATGTTAAACTGAGAAATGAAAATTCAAACTTTTCTCAAGTGGCTAAAAAAAAATTTTGTATAGCTAACGTTATGTGGAATTGCGTGAATAATGCTGGCTATTAGTTGGCATTGTGATACAATTCAATGTTTTTTGCTTGAATAATCATGTCTTTCTATGTGCTTTGTCTTTTTCAATAAGTGATAAATTCAGAACGATTATGATTATTACAATGTATTATGAGTTATGATTTTTATTGTAAAGTGTGTTTCTTTTGTTATTTTTGGCACAATATATGATATTTTTAGGAAGCATGAAGTCTCGTTAATCTGACAGTGCATATGCTTCTAAAGCTAAGAAGAGGGAGAAATTTTATGGAGTTTAAACTCAAATGAAACACCCTTTTATTAAAAATTATGCATGCAATACTGGAAATTAACTAAATTGCAATAACGAAAGCAAATATCATTATTAAGAAAAACAACTAGGGTTACATTCAAGACTCAATACATAAACAAAAACACAACAAATATCAAGATCCAGCTAGGGCAAGAACTGAAATTCGTGGGTAGAGGTGGTGGCTTGGTGGTAGGTGGTGGAGTAAAGAAAAAGGAAGCATATATAGTTAGGGTTTGTCCTAATTATAGTTTAGGGTTAAGTAAACCTAATGTAAGTAAGATGTAATTAAATTAGTTAGGTCTAAATAGGGTTAGACCTAATTATAGTTTATGGTTAATTAAACTTAATGTAAGTAAGGTTTAATTAGACTGGGGGGTTAATGGTCAGAAACAATGAAAGGTTGGAGGCTCTCAGGTGGCTGGTGTGTTGACCTCACTTTTTGTCGAGGTTTAGTGTTCCTCCTAGGTTTAGGATTCTAGCCCCAGGACTTTCCCCGACGATCCTAGTTTCTTAGCGATGGGACCCACCTCGTTTTAGAGTGTCCGGAAACCACTTCGTTACTCTTTGAAATCTTGTACGAGATTCCGTACCGCTAGTCCATATCCGGCCGAAATTGATGTCAGGAGTTCAAATTGAGTCCCTATAGGACCCTGGACATTAGGACAGCCTCGTGCACATCTTACACGCACCATTCTGATCGATCGGACTCGAGTCGAGCTTTGCGACGATACCAAATTTCGATACGATTTTGACTCGACCGTCGTCGAGGTTGCCCAGACGACCTCGGACGACGAAACGGACTGCGCCGATGCGTCCGGAACGTCGATTTTACCTAAAATTGACGTTAAATTTGCGACGATAGCTCGTCGGGGCGAAATTGGTGAATTAGGGTTTAATTTTATAATAATAATAATATATATATTTATAAACTTATAAATTAAAACCTAAGCCCTAATTCCCTCTCACGCGTGATTCGGCCCGTCTCCCTCTCCCGCTCGGGTCGCCTCTCCCGCACGCACGCGAGAGAAGCTTCGACCGAGCTCTCCCTCGTCTCCTTCGCGGCAACAGGCGCTCCATCCTCTGCCGCGAGCCTTATCGCATCTTCCTCTCGATCCTACGAGTCTCCTCGAGCGCACGAGGACAGGAGCACCGTCTCCTCCATACCTCTCCCCTCCCGATGCTTATCCGCCGCAGCCCATCTTCCTCGCTCTCCTTCCTTGCGTGAGATGCAAGTGGATGATCTCATCCATGCTTTCTTCTTATCCATGACGACCAAGTGGGTTTTGATATCATTTTTTTTTTGTGATGTTGTGGTCGCCTTGAATCCTTCTCCTTTCGCCTATATAAACCCCATTTCGGGATGAGTTTAGTGGCCGGCCGAATTCTTCTGGAGAAGGGGAAGTGCTCGTAGGATTGCTACCCGAATTCTGTCGCTCCTTTTGTGTGCTCCATATTGTCCGGTAACCTCCTTCCTCCCCTCTATTCTTCTCGGCTTGGCCTGTGGAGCCCGTAACCCCGCCGTTGTTCGGTTCTTCCCGTTCAATGCTTTGGTCGGATGCTTATATACTATGGAATGGTTTGGTTGAATGCTTAAAATGATGGTTTCTTGTTCTCCCTCCCTAGTGGCATGTTAGTGTGTTATTGCATGAGGATTTGAAGGAATTTATTTCTATTACTTGTAGCAAAAATGGGGGTATGACCTGTATGCTAGCCTAAACGATAGTCCCTCATCTTCTCTTCTTTCTAGTGGCATGTTGGCCTTTTATTATAATTTCATTTGGGGAGGGGGAGGTTTATTATTCAAGCATGATAAAGAGCCAAATATGAGCATGTTTTAGAAGTAGGCTTGATCATTTGCTTATGGTGGAAACATTGCATGGTATTAGCTCTTTCTCTTCTCTACTTGCTAAAAAAAAAGGGGTGGAAGTATAGTATGGCATTGGCTCTCCTCTTTTCTTTACTTGCTTAAGATGATAAAATGTGGTATATTTCTATTTCATATGGTTAAAGAGTTGGGGCATGGCACTTGGAATAATGTTGGCTCTTCTCTTTTCTTTTGTTCAAAGCAAGTTAGGATATGTATTGTAAGCGCTTTTTATCGGCTTTGGCTTGGCATGAGTCATGGAAGAATTCATTTAGCTTTTTCAATATGTATGTGGGGCTTATCTCTTGCTCCTTCTAGCTTTTCCTTACCAAAATGTCATGCTAGGAAGAAGCTTAGTTTAATTTGAGAAGTTTCACACTTGTTCTTATATGAAGCATATGGTGGCTCTATGTTTTGAATGTATGGAAGTTTAATTCTTGGGCTCCTTGCATCTTTGCCCTCCATAAAAGCATGTTAAATGGATATGGACAGTTTTCTAAGTTTATTCTTGCTTGCAAGCATGTCATAATTTCATGAATTGATGCATGAAAGCCTGGAAGTGTTATTGTAAATGCAAGTTTAGCTTTCTCTTCTAATATCAAGTTGAAGTTATGCTCGGAATACATATGTATACATACACATGCTTTATTTGATAGAGTTTTGAGAAGCCTTTGTCTTGGCCTCATGCTGGAACTTGAATCTAAATGTGATCTGGAGCTGTTTTCAATCCTTGTTTAGGCTCGGTTTATGGTTCCATTGGTGTTCTTTTCTGATTTTTGAGCTAGATGCTCGGCTGGATTTTTATTTTGTGATGAGCCTTTGTCTTAAATTTACACTAGGATTAAATCCTAAGTTTGTGCTCGGACTTGTTCTGCCTTTGCTCGGCTCGGTTTTAGCCTTTGTACGAGCTCGGTTTTGATTCTTTTGATGCTTTCGATTTAGGCTTCATGTTGGAATTGCTATAACACTGGAGCTGAACTTATTCTTTTTTAGCCTCCTTATGGCTCGGTTTTGATGTTTTAGCATTCCTGATTTCAGTTTTATGTTTGGGCTGCTGTAGCTTATGATTGGGCTCGTTTTCTACTTTATTATGGCTCGGCTTTTCGTTTCTGGATGGCTCCTCGACCTGTTTTGTGTTGGGGCCGTCTTGGATTGAATGCTGGGCTGTCTTTTTTTTAGCCAAGGTGGCTCGGGTCTGGTTTGCATGGGTTGGACCTTGTTTTCTTTCGTGTTGGGGCTGTTTTGGATTGAGCTATGGGCTGTTTCTCCTAGTCATGGTGGCCCGGGTTTGGCTTTTCCACGAGCTGGTAGCTGCTTCTATGAGGGATGTTTAATTGAGCTTTGGAGTTGGATTGTAGTGACTCGTGTAAGGCTTTGTTGTTGGAGTTTGGTGAGGTATGTTGAAGCTAAGCTTTAAATTTGATGTGTGGCCTCCTTTGGGCTCGGGCTCGGGGCCCCGTGCCGACTTGGCCGAACCCCATCAAGGCCTCCTCCTTTTTATTTGATGAGTGGATCAATTCGTGCTTGGCTTAACTTTAAGCATATGAGAATTGTGACATTACTTACACACTTAGCTTAAGCTCATTTCACTTGGTGGCTTGGCTTGATGGTGGAAATGGTGGTGTTTGGTAAGGTCCTTATTTGAGCCTGAATGTTTGGTGAGTTCTTTGCTTGCTTTGCTTGGTGAGTTTGGAGTTAACCTGAGATGGCATGGGAGCTTGTGCACTCACTGTCTTATGTATTGAAAATTTGGTGATTCTCCCGCTGTTATGAGCTTGACCTAGAGTCTGAGAGTGGTTCCGTGTGGGAAGAATCGTATTTCAAATGATAAAGAATTAGTTGAGGATCAGAGGGCTGGATTCTAGTATTAGTCTGGGGCTTTAGTCGGTTTTCTTCGAGTCACTTTTCTTTTCTTTTCCAGTTTGATTTGTGGATTCTCGAACGATTTTCGAAGGTCATCGCTTTGATTCGATCCTATCCGAATGCAAGGATACCCGTTTCGTGGACAATCCAATCGTGCCCAAGTGAGAAAATGACGTCCTCGTGACCGATTCAAGGACTCTCGGCCATGCTTTCGCCGTTCGTTGTTACATGTTTTAGGGGCGAGTAAATTAATCTTCCTCCCGTTGTGGTCTTTCCTGGACTGGAGGTGGGTTAATCTCCTCTTCGTCCCCTCCTTATTGATTTACACGTGTTTTCCCGCTTCACTCGGAGTCGGGTTTGTTTTGTTTTGTTTTGGGGCGATGACTGGCGATGATGCAAAAGCGCACGCCAGCTGATAGAAGTAGAATGATATCCCATCCTACGACATCGGGACTCGCTCAGGGCCCCGATGAACCGTAGGACGACGCGTATCATTCACCGCTACTAGCGCAAGCGGCACCCGTACCTTCTTAGGATTGTTAGTGATCCTTTACCCTACGAAATGATCGACTCGTGGACAATTATATTTTTCAAAATCTGATAAAAATACGATACTACATTTCGCAACAAAAATATCTTTCCACTACAATTAAAAATTGATAAAACTTTCTTTCGTACGTTCGAAATCCATACGTACGCTAAAAATATAAATTTCAAAACTACATTATAAAATTTGATTGTCCACTCGTTGATTATCGGTCCTGGGTGGGAACACTCTCCCGAGTTAGGCTTACTGGACACCTTCTTGGCCGAGTAGCGGCCTTATACACTCGTGTGATCGGAGTAGCCTTCGACGACCCTTCGAGCGCGATCTACACGCTTCCGAGCTTAGCCTCCGACCCGAGTGCTTGCGGTTTCTTCGGGCTTTCATTCGATTTTGATAGAGACTCGTGGTCTTTTTAAGATTTTCTCGAGCTTTGGTGACTTTTACTATTTTTCTCGAGCTTTCCTGTTGTGGGTCGATCTACTTTGTTTTCGAGTTTTTCGACGACCTTTTATTTTGCTTGCTTGCTTTCATGTAGCACACTTCACTGGCATAGACGAAAGAAAATAACGGCCTCCTGCGTATACGAGTTTGTTTACATTTCGTAGCGTGTTACCTTCTTCGTACTGCAATCGTACGCTATATCTGTTTAACCGTCACTTTTCATAATTGCATATCAGATGTTATCCCGTTTAAGACGTTACGTTATATATCGTCGCTTCTACTATTACTCTCGTGCCATATACATATCCCGTCGTAAACTCGTACAACACTTAAACATACTTCGCATAGTGATGTTTAGAAGACTCGACCATATGGCCACTTGATTGAACATTTCGACTTGCCACCTTAAAACTCAACCTCTTCACTGCAAAGGTTCTGGAGCTAATATCATGGCAAGACTGCCATCTTCAACAAAGAAACACTTCTACAACAACTAAACCATTCCTTAGTTAAATAACAATCCATGTGATTTTGAGGTCGTTCGCTATCGCGACATAAATCCTCAACCTTTCTTGGGCTTCAGTATACCTATCGTCGTACAATATGCGCCCCAACTCGCTTTTGTGATTCCGAGGTTGTCGTTCGTTACGACCTAAATCCTCACATCTTCTGAGCCGTTCGTGCGATCGTTTCACACAAACGTAGTCCTAATTAAATAAAATTGGCAGGATGAAACCTCTAAATAATATCTCCTAAATCAAAGCCAAATCATGTGATAAGCATGGAAGTCACCGAGGTTCGCCTCGGATCTTCGACATCCCCAGCTTCTTCCTCCTTCGGATTCTACAATAAAATGTTCCAATTTCGAGCCAATCCTTTTCACACCTCTTCGTCCGATTACGTTGAAAAGTCCTATCCTTTTCGACCTCCTCAAGATAATATTTCCCGATTTTTATCGAGAGTTTTCTTAAGCGATTTCGGCCATTTAAGATGTAATTAACTATAGGGTTCGTCTCTATAGGAAGCATTTCCGAACCCAGCTTAAAATAAACCCTATTTAATTCCTGGTGGAAGGGCATTGGAAGGAGGTGGCAGAGAGATTTGAAGCTAGAATAGGAGGTGTGGGGGAAGAGCGGGTGGGGCTGTTGGCTATGAATAAGATGGAAAAGGATGAAAAGAAGGTCGGTGGCAGGATTCTAAAAGAGGAACGGAGGACAGCAGGCTGGTGGCTAGAGCTGGAGGCAGGGAGTAGCTAGCCGACGGATAGGAGTAGGAAGGGAATCAAAGGGGATAGTCACCACCTCGGAGCAGGATACAGCCGGAGCACCACCAATCCTCGAATACAACCATAGCAAGGGGAAGAATCCCACGAGCAAAAATCTGAAACAAAACCAAGAAAAATCCTTAAACTCAACAAGCACACAAATTAATAGAAGATAGAAAGGTGAGAAAAGAAAAAAGAAGGGAATTTTGGACAAAAATTCTCGTCCCTTGAAGGGGTCGACTAGTCCAGCCTCCTGCTGGACCGAGACCTCTGTTCTTGTTGAACCTCCGCAATTTCGACTGCGACCGCATTCCTGTGCCGGTCTCCGGGGTTGAGGGAGCTTCGACTTCATCCGTCAAAGCTTTTGGAACTTCATAATACAGAGTCAGGTCAGCGACATTGAACATGGCTCAAGCATTATAATCCCTTGACAGGTCGATCATTTAGCTTCCGAAGCATTTTGAAATGTCTGTCTACTCTGAGCTTGAGTTTTCCAAATGCTCCTACTAAAAAGCTTTCTTTTTTCAACCTGATACACACTAAGTCTCCTTCTTCAAAGGTCACATTTTTCCTTGTCTTGTTCATCTATGTCTGGTACTTACGATTCTGCTTAATGATCTCTTTTCTGACTTCCTCGTAGAGTTTCTGAATCTCGTTCACTATTTCCTCTAATCATCACTAATCTTTGACATTGGCAGGAACGATGCCAATTCCAATATATTGAGCGGGTTGCGCTCCTACACGACCTCAAAAGGAGTGTGGCCCATGGTTTAAATTACAGATATGTTGTATGCAAATTCAGCCAGAGCGAGAATCAAATATCACTACTTCATATTCTTCCCAACGAAACATCTCAATAGATTTTCAAGGCTCGTGTTTACTACCTTCGTCTGACAGTCCATCTGATGATGCGCGGTGGAACTAAATTGAAGTTTAGTGCACAATTTTCCACACAGAGTCCTCCAAAAGTGGCTCAAAAACTAAACATCCCTACCTGAAGTGATGATCTTGGTTATCCCATACAATCGCACAATTTCCCTAAAATACAGTAGGCAACATGCGAGGCATCCAGTGTCTGATGGTATGGTACGAAATATGTCATCTTCGATAATTGGTCCACCACGACCATGATTGAGTCCTTGTTCATCTGTGTCCTCGAAATTCCCACCACAAAGTCCATGCTAACATCCACCCACGGTGCCTCAGGTATAGGTAATGGAGTGTATAACCATACATTATCTCTACTAGATTTTGTCATATGACAAATGCTGCATTGTCTGACGTGTTACTCTACATCTCTCACTAGCCGGAGCCAAAAGAAGTGTTTCTCTCACGAATGTGTGAGTTTTGTCCCTTCCAAAATGCCTTGTGAGTCCTCCACAATGGCTCTGCTGAACGTGGGACTGACAAAACGGCTTGTTGTTCACAAACAGCTCATGTTTGGCTCGTTAAGAAGCTCGTGTTTGATTCGTTCGTTAAGTTAACGAGCCGAACACGAACATTTTTTTGTGCTCAATACATAAATGAATCAAACACGAACAACGATTTGTTTGTTCGTTTTTTGCCCGTTTTGGCTAGAAATACTACTCATCAATTATATATACACGCGTTATATGTATATATATATATATATATATATATATATATATATATATATATATATATATATACATATGTAGATATATCTACATACATATACATATGTAGATATATCTACATACATATACATATGTAGATATATCTACATACATATACATACATATATATATCTACATACATATACATACATATATATATATACATACATATACATACATACATACATACATATATATATATATATATATATATATATATATATATATATATATATATATTTTTAAAGCGCCTCAAGGCCAATTTCATTAAGATAAAACGGATACAAGATCTCGTGGATGGCCCGAAACCCGGCCCTCAACCCATACGATACAACGCTAAACAAATGAAGCTTAAGGTCATAACAAAAATTACAAAATAGCCATAGTCTACGAACGAGAACGCATCGCTCTCGCTCCGTTCCTGGAGATCCATAAAGTAGAACTCTTAACAATCGCGCCATTGCTGCGAGTGATCAAAGTATCATCAACAAAAGAGAATCGCCGGCGCTTCTTCTTCCGTCGAGAAGTGTAAACCCGCCACTCGCCGCCTCTTCTTCTTCTTAATCTTCTTCTTCTTCGATGTTTCGTCTTCGATGTCCGAATCTGCGAACACATACCGGTAAGTCGGTCGAAGCCGACAGCATAGTAATCCTCCTCGAACCGTTTGTATCTACAAACATATATCTATGTATATATATGTATCTACATACATATATCTATATATATGTATCTACATACATATATCTATATATATATATATATGTATCTACATACATATATATGTATCTACATACATATATATGTATATACATTATATAATTGATGAGTAGCATTTTTAAAAAATTAAATTGACTACAAGGCTACAAAAATTTATAATCAATTAAAATTATTAATTAAAAAATAGAATAAAAATATATTAAATTATATTTAAATGATGTTTTAATATAAATAATAAGATTTAAATCTTGCCCTAATCCTTAACATCCTAAGGTTGCATGATTAGGGTTGTCAAAACGACTTTATTCGTGAACAGCTCGTGTTCGGCTCACTACGCAAACGAGTCGAACACGAATACACTTTTTGTGTTCAAAATATAAAAGAGTCAAATAAGAAAAGTGATATTTTTTAACGAGCTGAATACGAGCTGAGCTTCGGCGAACGCGACACCCCTAGCTGAACGATAGACTCCCATAGCAAAACATCTAGGACTACACAATTTACTCTGGTATAACAAGTTACCATCAATTCTGTAGACATTTCTCAAATTTTCCGGAAATCTTTGTCGACCTCGTATAACTCCTTCAATACCTCAAAGCCCGCAATTCATGCCTACATCGCAGTGATCAGCAGGTGATGGTGGTTCAGCGCATATGCTTACCATTCTGACAGCCCACCTTGTGTTTTAAGCACGAATTGGAACGACTCCAAGAACTCCACCCAAGTTGCATGTCGACCCTTCAATTTACTCTGTTTAAGAATTTCAATGCTTCGTTGTCTGTGAACAACATAAACTCACTTGTCAACAAGTAAAAGCTCCAGTGCCTCAAGAGCTTTCATAATAACAAAAAAATATTGTCGTTAGTCGAGTATTTCCTCCTGGAATCATCCAGCTTCTCACTGAAAAATGTGATGGGGTGACCTCCCAAGCTCAACATTACTCCTATCTCATGTCAGACGCATCATACTCTACCTCAAACAGCTGGTAGAAGTTTGATGATGTCAAGACTGGCGCCAAGGTCACATTTTCCTTGGGTGCATTGGAACTATTCTGAGCTGCCTCTATCCACTGGAATGTCTCCCTTCAAAAGATTTGTCTGAGAGTTGACATAGTATTGAAGCTCCTGATGAATCGCCTGTAAAATGACACCTGTCCCATAAGGGCTTCAGCTCGGCGAACGACTGATGCTCGAAATTGTTGCAAGGCAAGATGATCAAACACGCAAGAATACATATCGATTAAGTAATATACAAAAATAAATCTGCAAATCGATACCACGAGGAATGTCAGAATATTCCTAAAATGTGAAGTTTTATTTTACTAAACTACTAAACTAAGTTTGAAAAGGGAGTTGCAAAAAGAAAAGTCTAAAGTCCTAAAACAAAAAGAACAAAGCATAATAGGTTTTTGTAAGATTTTTTTGATATGAAAGGTTCATACACTTAGGACACCGGTCAAATGACTTCTCGAAGTTTTCATATGGGACTCACGCTACTGTTGACGACGAGGGATAAAAGTTTCTCCTTAGTCAATATCTACGTCATAAGAAGAGTGGAAACCATTATAAAGTTTGAAGACACTTAACCCTGTACCGTTTCCTAAGATTCGTTAGACTTCGTATCTAGGTTATAAAATTCTAATGATAGTATGTCTATTTCACTAGGTTTCTGTAGTTAACCTATTCGTTCTTCTACGCGACACACAAAAATTCTAAATCGCATAAATTTTAACATTCTATCGTGTCTGAATCGAAGTAAATTAAGTCCGGAAAGTTAACGCATCAACATACGAAACTCAAGCACTGAAAGAGCGATGATGGAACAAAACTTCACAGAATGAAATAACAAGAAAATCACATGCTTTATATCACAGGAGCATGAAACGAAGTCGATCACAAAGCATGAGAAAAGAAAAGGAGAGAAATTTTATTGCAGACATATTAATAAAGATTACAGTGCAAGAAATCCATAACAATCACTTAGAGCCAATCAGTCCTGAGCAATATACCACATTTTTCTCTGTACAACACAAGCTATCAAAAATCTCCTCTCATACAAGGGCACTCGCCTCGCATTTCAAACTCTCAAGAACACACAAGAAACCAAACCTAGGAGTCTACTCTCCAAAGGAAAAAAGAAAACTCCTATGGTTTGAACTAGAACCCTAAAAGTTATAGTGGAGAGCCTCCAAAGTCAGCGAAAGGGTGTTTAGATCGTGCACAAACTTCCCACTTATAGCTTTGGTTGAAATCAGGATTAAAAATCTTGCCAAATCGAGTTCTAGTCGTCTGGTGGCGGGGGTGCGACCTAAAGACAGCGTGGATGCACTAGTCCGTGGGCGCAGATGAGCCAAGTGAGCAACACGTGTGCGCCTGGTGAGGGATGTGTATTCCATTCTCTCTATCTTGTGAATTGGCCATATGGAGGTCCGACGCGGGTGCACTTGGGCAGCGGCGAAGTGCGCTCTGGTGTGGAAGGTCGACACAGATGCACTCTATATCAGGCAGAGATGTGCCTGACTACAACTTTTCATCCATCACTCCTTTTGGCTTCCAATTTGTTTTTTCTTTCTCCCCAAGTGGCATAAACTCTGTAATCTAAACAACACAACAAATATACATTTCTTTGTTAAGTGGCATAAACTCTGTTAAGAGAGACAATATAGTATTTAATGCAGAGAAATCATGTAACTTTACCTCGCATCAATGACTGTGTGCGGTCCAGCTCACAATGATCTTGATCTTTGTAGGATCCATCTGAATGTCTGCACTAGACACGATAACCCAAAAAACATACAGGATCTACCATGAAGTAGAAATACTTTGGACAAGCATATATCACTACTTGCAATATCTCGAACACCGCTCTCAAGTGTCGTAAGTATTCCTCCTAAAATCGGTTGTAAACCAAAAAGTCGTCAAAGTATACCACCACAATTTTTCCAAAGTGAGTATGGAATACCTGATTCATCGGCCTCATAAAAGTGTCGAGAGCATTCGACAATCTGAAGGGCATTAGGGGCATAACTGTCCACTTGTATAAATCATCTCATGTCTTGAAAGCGGTCTTCCACTCGTCTCCTGGCCTAACCTGGATCTGGTGATACTAGGGCTGTAAAAGAGTTGAGCTTTAGCGAGCATGAGCGAGCTCAGGCTTGGCTCATGTTCGGCTCAATTGAAATTAACTCGTGTTTAAAATGGATTGTGAACAGTGTATTCGTCTTCGGCTCACATAACGTATTCATGTTCGTGTTCGGCTCGAAATTGACTCGTTAGAATATAAAATTATTATAATAAATAATTTATTAAATAAAATTAAAATAATAATTATATCTAAAAATCTTTTTTATTAATAATTTAATTTCAAACCATAAAACATTGATTAATTAAAAAAAATCAAAAATAAATTTCACACAAAATTTTATATAATAAGAATATTAAAATTGTTTTACAAAATTTTACACAATAAGAACAAATTTATTACAATTTTTTACTTTACAAACTAAACAAGAATACAAAAAAATCAAAACATAAAAAATGATTGTATTAACATTTCATTTAGAAAATTACATTTAATACACATATACTTATGACTTACATAGACTTAAAAAATTCAAAAAAATACATTAAAATTAAACTCTGACTTTGTAATAATTCTTCGATATTTATGTTCAAGGATCCAACACTAATAATTAATGAATGATGATGAGCCAATGATGACTTGTACCTGCAATTTTTAGTTATGTATTAGAAAAAAAAAATAACAAAGTAGAAATGAAAATAAAAGTTGAGATATAATTACTAGTTGAGACTCAGATATATGAACTTTTTTCATCACTTTCAAGTAAATCAACTACATGGTTGCACAGTTTATGAGTCTTCCAAGCATAATGAAATCGGAGTTAATTTCAAGGCAGCAATTTAAATTTCATACAAGCTCTTATAATCCTCCATTAGATTTGCATGTGTCGTCTTCCAAAACATGAAAGAGTAAGAATACTAATCTTAGACAATTTTTTTTCTTTTCTTAAAATGGTTACAAACATGTATGTCAAACCAATAATGATATTTTATCGATTGTAATCATCATAGTCTAAAAACATCTCATAGCAACTAATTGAAATTGTATTTCCTTAGCTTAGCATTTTTTTTCTATCTTTATTTTTGAAACCCAAATTACAGCAATGACATTGAGATAATTTATTTATCACCAAGAGAGTAATAATAGAAGTAGTTGGTCTTGATCTTTTACTTTGATTGGTGTAACGGGTTTTAGATTCCTGCCTGGCCAAACCTTTTGTATAAGAATATATAGAGATAGAGAGAAGACTAATGACTTTTGGCCTTAAACAGAAGTTTAAGAGCTGGCGGGCATTGAAACTAGAGAGGAAGAGAGATCTCAGAGTAGGAGGGGAAGTAATGTCATGTGAATTGAATTGTACTCAATTGTTTTTGAAGCCTTGATATAAGCAAGACTTTCAATGAATTCATTTCATAGTTAAGAAATTTAAAAATCCATAAAATTTTAAATCTAGCCCAACAAAAAATCCAACAAATTAAGAATTTCAATAACCCATAACGTGGTTAATAAATTAAAAAATTCATAACATTTGAATAACCCAGCAAGCTAAGAATACCAACCATAGAATAACAAGTGTCCAAAATTAAAATAAAGTGCATGCAATGAAAATTAGATATGAAATTGCTTCTTCAATTCTGAACATTCATTCTATTTACTCGAACAATGTCACTTCAAGATGTTCTTCTTCCAATAATTCTTGTTAGTTTGAAAGATATATAAATATTAGTAATAAGATGAAAAAGTACACATACTCTAAAAGCTAATTCTTAAGAGAAATTACCAATGGAGTTTTCGAATTACTCGTGGAAGATCTAATCCAACTAAATGAGCATATCAGTGCGTTCACCGTCTTTGTAGAGAGTGAACTTCTATAATCATTAATAACTCTCCCAACAGTACTAAATACAGATTTTTGAATCAACTACTGTTATTGGAATTAACAATATATCATTAGCTATTTTGGAAAAGCAATGATACTTAAGAGTATTCAACTCCACCACTCAAGAATATGAAATTGTTCATTATGAGTCAAAAATAGACTCTCCTCAAGATAGACTTATAAATCTGATTTTTAAGATTGGATTTAACCAAATGAAACAACAAAATCAATAAATGCAAGCATAAAATCAAAAAGTTGTAGCTTAATTAAATTATTTGACAACTCTGAAGATACATTGTCACTTGTAGAACTTAAGCTAGCAATATTGCTAACAAAATTATTATAGAGTTCTCACATAACATCATTAACTTGTTGAATATTTTAGTCTAATTCAACAGATGTCTATATCTTGGCAAAACCAAAATTTACTCCATTTTCAATCGAGGGTTAAAAATAACTGCAACGGACATTCAAAGGTTGCGCTTACCCCAATATTTATCAAATTTATTTATAGAGTTCTCACATAACATCATTAACATGTTGAATTTTTTAGTCTAATACAACAGATCTCTATATATTGGCAAAACTAAAATTTACTTCATTTTCAATCGAGGGTCCAAAATAACTGCAACGGACATTAAAAGATTGCACTCACCCCAATATTTATCAAATTTACTTCTCATAATCATAGTCGTGCTCCTGTTACACTCATCGGATGAGGTTGACTCATCCAACAATAGAGCGCTCCATTTGCATTACATCCTTATATGCTGGCGACAAATGAGTTGGAGAGTTGTTTGCGAGCTACCCGGTGAGATTTAGCAATATGTTCCGCATAACAGTTGGTATTCAATGATCTGTTCAAAAAACAATACGAAATTCATGAACTTCATGGCTCAACCAAAACAACTCAGCGAAAGGTATTGGTGATAACCCTCTACATATTATCATATAATGAATCAATGCAGGAGCAATGAAGCGATTTCAACACTCCTTCAAAACAATTTGCAAGTATTGCAATTGTAAGTTTTTTTTCACAAGACATAAAACCAACAGATCTTATACTTGAACAGACCCCAATAGAGATTTCACACGGCGATGTACATGTCATATTTTAAGATAATTTCTCAAATTTATTACAATAAATTTTCAAAAGAACATCGTAATAACGTAATTCTTCGTTATTTTTTTGAAATTGTATTAGACCAATTGATGGAACACAAGATGCACATATTTCAAATAATGAGAAGATCGCAATCATCGGTCGTTATGGGTCCCCTACTCAGAGTGTCATGACAGTATGCAACTTCAACATGCGTTTCACCTTTTTCATGGCTAGTTGAGAGGGCAGTGCGCATGACAGTTGAATTTTCAAAGTCGCAACACAAAATAACAAGTACAACTTCTCATATCCACCTACAGATACACTTGACACTGAGCTACTCTCCTAACTCATTTTTCTTGCAATACTAATCATGCAATTCACAACAAATATATATTATTTGTTTGATGTTGGATATTCGTTGCAGCGAGGGTATTTCAAGCATTATCATGATACGAGACACCACATACTTGACTTTTTGAGCGAACCAACAGTGTAACGCGGGGCAGAAAGAAATGTTCAATAAAAGACATTCTTGTTTCCCAAACAAGTGTAGATTATGATTGTCACGATAAATCTTCACAATTACATTCGAGGGCATCCTTTCCACAACAGCATCGACTTCCGTATGGCAGACGAGGATCATGAGCATGTCTTTGTCGAGGCATTTGAGTACCGACTTGGACATTCTTTGCCACAAAATAAGAATGATGCTCCCAAGACTTGTACTAAAGGCGAGAAAGGTGCAAACGAAATGACAGAGTTGATGGAACGAATTACGGGTGCGATAGTAGGAGGGTGATTTGAGTATTTATTATATTATTAATTGTAATGGTTGTAGAGATTCACTATTTATTGTTTTTTTTTATTTTATACAGTTAATGTTTATTTCATATCCTTCTTTATTTAATATTTATTGTTTGAATTTTTTACACTATTTGTAAGTGTTTTTTTTTTTTCTTTTACATTTCTTTTGTTTTTCATTTTGTAGATTTTGGGAGTCTATGATGAGACATTTGACCTTATGAGTTATTGTGAATGTCCTGTTAGTCTTTGTTAGTTGGTGTCACATGTGAAATACTAATTGAGGTAATAGAGTTCCTCTCTTCTTTTCGATGTTATGGTTTTTGAGTTTCTTCTAAATGACATTTTTTGATGATATGCATATGTGACGCACACGAGCTTGGAATTATGTAAGTTCAAAGCAAATAAGAACCATTTTTTTATAATGTATGATGTCTATTTGTAGTGATAGATTCGTTAGTTGGTAGATTGAGTTCTTTGATATTTCATACATGCATAAAATTGTAATTAATTACTTCTTTTATCAATTTCTACTTGTGTTATGTCCAATGAGATGTCTTTTAAAGCATTTAGAAAAAATGATCTCGAGGATTTCCAATACCTCCCAAGGATTGCAGTGCCACTATGGACTTTAGTGTTCCCCGCTAACTTCACGTCAGCCACATAGCTACAGAAGATCGTTCTACAGGTGCCTGCGGAGAATCAAGACGAACTGTGACTTTTTTCGGTCGGCAGATAAGCTAGAAAATTCAACCGTCAAGAGTGATCTGGCATGAAGAGTATCCTGAAGGACGGCTTAGCTTGTGACAAACAACATTTGCATTTTAAAAATAATATTATCGTATTATTAAATGTTATTTTAATAGTCTTTTTTATTAATTATTGTATCATGATACTCACTGTTAACTGATGTATATATTTTTTTTGTTATGTTCTACAGTGGATTTTTGCTTCTAAAGTATAAATATATTAGTATTTAGTTTTGTTACAAACAACATTACTAAACAGGGGCAAAATTGTCATTTATCCAGAAACAGCCGCAGCACAACTGTTTTCAAACTATAAAAAACAAACAGAAAGTTAGCTTATCTGCAGCATCTTATTATTAAGTTGCAGCTATCCCAAACAGACCTTTAGGGTAAAGGTTTGGAAGAGATAGCCAATCTCTCGAATTGTAGATGTTATGGTTTGGGTTGAGGAGAGATCGTCTACCTTTCAAATTGTAGGTGCTTGTCTTTATGTATTAGAGTTGTTTGCTATGTGTTATTGAAATAGGATATTTGATTGCCCTCATTGTTGCGGAAAACATCTCCGGTGTTTATCAAATTGGTATCAAAGCAGGACAAAGCCAAAGACGAGATCGTGGGTACCTTTGTGACGCGATACAATCGCTATTGAGATAGCTAGGAGGCAACGTGGGTGCCTTTGTGAAGCGATAGACTTGCAATACAATTGTGAGCGCCTTCATGAAATGATAAATCGTGATCGAGAGTGGCGGCTGTGTTGGAGTGGCAGTTATCTAAGACCATGAAGAGATTGAGAGAAATTTTGGGACTTAAAAAATACAACTAGAAGTTCGTGAAGGGTTGTAATTCAATTATGTGGTGGTTGAAGGAGAAGTTAAAGAATGATAACTTTCAGTGAGGAAAGCGGTAATCAAGATTTTGGGGAAGTGATGAGAGCAAATTATTGGCATTACCTGATTTTAATAAACCTTTCATTGCAGAAACGGATGCTTCAAGTTATGGATTAGGCGCAGTCCTCAAGCAGTGTCAACGAATCATCACTTATTTCAACCAAGTGTTGAAGACGAGAGTCGGACTCAAGTTAGTTTATGAGTAGGAGCCACACGACTTGATACAGCAGCAGTCTCCTTTTTTCACCTTGAGGACGATGACTTTTAGGTAGGAGAGTAATTTTAGACTGGGCAATTTAATTTTTTATTAGTTATTATTCTTTACAATAAATAGGGCTTATCATGCTTAGGGTTAAAGAGGATGTGAGATTGTTGAGTTGAAGTCTTAAGATTATGGTTTTGGGTAGACCTCCTACCTCTCAAACTGTAAGTGTTAGGGTTAGGATTTAGAAGAGATCGCCTAAATCTCGAATTGTTGGTGCAAATATTTATGTATTAGAGTTGTGTTGCTTGTCTTCTTGAAATAAAACTTATGCTTACCCTAATTTCTGCGTAAAACTTATCTAGTGCTTATCAGGAATCTTACCATTGCATTTTAGTGAAGCACCGTGCTTTGCACTTTACACCAACAACAATAACAACAAAGCCTTAATCCCACTAAGTGGGATCGGCTACATGAATCATTTTTCCCCATGGCGTCATATTTAGCGTCAAATTTTCATTTAATTCTAATAAATTAAGATAATTTTTTTGCAATAAGATCAAGTTTTCCTAGCTCTACCTCTATCTTTCTTAACATAAGTTGTATCTAAAACATCTAATCTCCTAATCGGATATCAGGTGGTTGACGTTTAATGTGACCAAACCATCTAAGGCGACTCTCTCTAATTTTATCCTTCACTGGTGCAACACCAACCCTATTACGGATATATTCATTTCGCATTTTGCCTCTTAAGTGTAAAACCACTCATCCACCTAATCATTCTCATCTCAGCAACACCTAACATAGCATTATGCTTCTCTTTTAAAGACCAACATTCAGCACCATAGAGCATTGCAGATCTCATCACCATCTTATAAAATTTTTCTTTCAGTCTAAGCGGTACTTTTCTATCACACAATAGGCCAGACGCATTCCTCCACTTCAACCAACCAACTCTGAATTCTACTATTAACATCTCCATCTATATCACCATCGCTTTGAACAATGGACCCGAGATATCTAAATCGTTCACACCTTTTAATAATTTGATCACCCAAAGTTACACTTATGTCACTAGAGCTACTATTACTAAAATTACATTCAATGTATTAAGTTTTAGTTCTACTCAAACGAAGACCTTTAGACTCCAATGTAGACCTCTATAATTCAAGTTTTTCCTGAGTTTTTTCTCTCGTCTTATCCACGAGGAGGATATCATCAGCAAAAAGCATACACCAAGGTACATCCTCTTGTAAATGCCCAGTAAGACCATCCATAAAAAAAAGCAAAAAGATATGGGCTTAAAGTCGATCCCTGATGTAAACCAACAGAAATACTAAAATATTTGAAAAAATCCTCCTTCAGTTCGAACACATGTAACAGCTCTAGTATACATATCTTTAATGACTTGAATATAAGTCATATCAACATCTTTCTTCTCAAGGACTCTCCAAAGAACATCTATAGGAACCTTGTCGTAAGCTTTTTCTAAATCAATAAAAATCAAATGTAGATCATCTTTATTATCTCTGTACTTCTCCATCAAACCTCTCAATAAATGTATAGCTTCCATAGTAGACCTGCCTGACATAAATCCAAATTGATTATGAGAAACCTTGGTAATACGTCTTAACCTATGTTCAATTACCCTCTCCCATAAATTTAAAGTATGACATAGCAATTCAATTCCTCTATAATTTGCACTCTTGTGAATCTCCTTTATTCTTAAAAATTGGGACCAAAATACTCTTCCTCCACTCCTCAGGCATCTTTTTAGTTTTTAAAATAATATAAAAAGGTTTAGTAAGCCAAGATACTCTCAAATCACCTAAATATTTCCACATTTCAATTGAGATATCATCAGGTCCTACAGACTTTCCACCCTTGGTTTTCTTTAAGCCTCCTCAACTTCTTTTCTATTAATGCGACTGTAAAAATGAAAAGCTTTATTATTATTAACGATATTAAGATCACTAAGATTGATCGTATTTTTAGCGTCTTCATTAAAAATTTTATCAAAATAACTCACCCATTTATGTTGAATATTTTTTTTCTAAGAAAAACACGTTTTGATTTTCATCTTTAACACACTTTACTCGAGTTAAATTTTTACTTTTTTTTCTCTTTATTTGGTTAGATTATACATATATTGTTTACCCTCCTTAGTATCTAACATGTTATAAAGATCACTAAAAGTATAATTTTTAGCGTCACAGATTATTCTTTTAGATTCCCTGCGGGACGTTTTATATTTTTCTCAGTTCTCTACGTTTTTACATTTAAACAAATTTTTATAACATAACTCTTATATTTTTATCTTTGTTTGCACATTATTATTCCACCATCAACTATTTTTATTTATAGAAACTTTTTCTTTTGATTCTTCAAGTACATCTTTAGCCATTTGTTTAATAGTATGAGTTAATTTTTCTCACATAGGATTTGCGTCCTCATAGACATCCCGAATATTTAAATCTTGAATTTTACTCATAAAAATAATTTTATTTGTGTTTTTTAGGTACCCTCATTTAATTCTACGATGTTAAATCATAGTATTCTTTATTTTACAACTCTTCATCTTAAAATCTAGAACTAATCGATGTTGGGTACTTAATTCCTCACTTGGAATGACCTTACAATCTTTACAATCTCGACGATCTCTTCTTCTCATAAGAAAATAATCAATTTGTGTTTTATTAAATTCATTCTTATAAGTAATAAGATGCTCATCTCTTTTCTTGAATAAAATATTAGTAATAATCAAATCATACGCTAAAGAAAATCTAAAATGACTTTCACTTCTTCATTAATCGCTCCATAACCGTAGCGTACCATTAATATTTACGAAATCTTCTACCACTCTACCAATACGTCCATTTAAATCTCCTCCAATAAAAATTTTTTTGTTCAAGATGTATCTAGTATAGACAGTCTTCTAAATAATTCTAGATTTATCTTTAAGCTTATATCTAAACCAACTTGATGAAAGATAAAGAATTATAATATTAAAAATTTTAAGTATCAATTATAATTTTAAGTGCTATAATTCTATCTCTAACTCTATTAATTTTAACAACATTATCTTTCAAACTCTTATCTATAATTACACTACACCATTTCTACTACGACTCTTACCAAAATACCATAGTTTAAAACCTAAGTTATCAATCTCCTTAGCTTTTTCTCCAACCCATTTAGTTTCTTGAATACATAAGATATTTATCTTTCTATGAATCATAATATCAACCAATTCCATTAATTTAACATTGAGAGTACATATATTCCAAGATCCTATCATAATACTCGTATCATGGATTAACTTCTTTACCCGCATCCGTCCGTATGTGAGAACTCTTGCTTACTTGACACTACACCCAGGCGCCGGTGTAACGGCCCTTGCACACTTTCCACTGTATTCAGGCCATATAGCGCGTCGCTTCCAAGGGAGGCCCTAGCACTTACACGATGATCAAAAGGATTCATGTCATGATTTTTTTCGACAAATTTTATGTTGGCTGTCGACTACCTAAAGCAACCCTCCACTTTTCACATCCAGGCTTTGCAGTTCACACCAAACCAAAAAAATTAAAAATTAAAAAAGAAAATAGGTACCCTATATCTACTTCGTTGGCAAGCTAACAACTTTTGACTTTTAGGAATACACTTCTTATTTTTAGTATGCACTTTGAAAATAAATATATTCTTAATACTTGCAATGAACAAACCCTACATAATTTGGTAATCTGACCTTTTCTAACATGATATTAAGAATTTTATAAAGGACGTCGATGTGTAATTATAAAGCAAAAAAACATTTAAAGAGAGTTATTGTGGCATAGCAAACATCATGAAGAACAACGCCGTGAACCATTTGGGCTATTGGCATATACTTTATTTAGAATGTCTAGTTTTCAATTTATGAAAAAATTTCCTGATAATTTAGGATGCCTCTAAGACTTCTTGGTGCATCATGGACACTTTATGGAAACATTACAAAAAAACTATTACTTTAATTGTGAGAAAAATGGTTTTTCAAGTTTGATTAAAAGTGGTAAACTTAATTTAAACATCGACGGAAGTTATGAAGTAATTTTCAATTTAATATACAACATGAGTGACATGTCATACTGTGATGTGCCCATGATGTCATGTCAATATTTCAATAGAATAAACATGTTAAGCCATTGTACAAAAGTGAATCTTCTAAAATCTCTTGAGCCCCTTCCCATCCATCACTAATTTTGTCCTACACCTTCACATCTATCATTAGATATGGGATAGCGGTCAAGTAAAATAATTCCTCGACTTCAAACAAAGTCTCACACGGAGGAATATTTATCCCTTATCTCAAATCTTGCATAAATATTAGAATTTGGAAATCATGCACAAGCATTCATTTTCATACTCTGAAAAGAAGACTGCATACGAGTTGAGAACAAATCAGTAAGTGCACAATAACATAATCTCACCCATATACCTTTGCTTTGTGGGCAAGATTTACCAACAAAATGTAGTAAACTGTGATACAAGAAGTAAATGAAATAAGGTGTGCATCTAGAGTGAGGTCAGCCTCTTCAAATGAATAATCAAAACTCCGATATGAACAGTAGCATACAGCAAAAATACATGTATGAAGTTTCATTTGCATTGTAGAGTTATTCTGCAAAGAAAATGATGATGTTAATATAATCATATAACATTTGTATGTACATAGATTAATATACACAAATAAGTACAGGTATGATGTATGAAATAAGAAAAAGGAAAATGCTCTTTATCATGGGTTCTAATCATTTACAGTAACAAAATATTTCAAAAACATCCAACAACACAAAACAAAATCAAAACATAATAACTACAGTAACTACACAGCAGCATATATTCACTAACAAAACAAACCCTTGATATGAAAGGTGAATGCCAAAAAAAAATTCAAGCATTCAATAATGTAAGACGTAAATAAGCATCAGACTCAAAGAAGATGAACATAGGGGCGAAAAACCCGCACCTCGAGCTTGCGAGTCCTGTCATCGCACCTCACAGGGAGGAAAATTTAGAACAATAATAGACTCCACGGCTCCAGCGGATCGAAGCAATCCAGCAGAGAACTAATGCCAGACCTTGCACTGAGCTCGCCGAAAAGTATAATATGGACTTTAAATCACTGTCAATCTTCGCCGTATTACGCAGACTGCCTTCCGCTGGGGATCCAGATTGCAGGGGTGAATCGAAGAGAACTTTCAGGCACTATAATTTAACCCAAATAGTAAATCCTGCCAAAAAGCAAAAATGACAGAATCATAAGTCCTGTTTCTCCTCCGTGTTTCCTTAAAACCCGAATTTGGTAAATCCGATTGATAGGCGGGTTTACAGGATTTAGAGAAACTGAAGCACGCGAAGGAGGGTAGGGGGAAGACTGAGAGTTACCTTCTTTACTTTTATGTCAGAATCTTCCTCCTCCTTCGTGCTCGCCGCTGGTTCCGTCAACGCCGTCTCTAGCTCGCAGCGGCCGTGATTTGGGTAGGAGCGAAGAAAAGTCCGGTGCTTTGGTTCGGGGCGATGGAGAGGCGAGTTCTTCGGGTTCTTCTTTTGGGTATTTTACATAAATAGGTATTTTAAACATCAAATATTATATATTTCATCAATAAATTTAAAATATTTCAAATTATAAAAGAAGTATTAAATTTTAGTGCCCTAGAGCTGGTCGCACGTATCGGTGCGGTCACACTGTCGTGAATCGCACAATAAATTATATGGATCATCGTCCGGACGTGTGATTTATCACACGTAATAATTTCTCTTTGTTCAATGACATTAGCTCACCCGCTCTATGCAATTGTAGAAAATATTATATATGACTGCCTGAAAGTGTGGACAACGTCATGCGTCTGGTGGCTTTGACCTTTGTGTGATTCACATCGTCGATCACATATCTGATTTATCAAATATAATATTTTTTCATGAAATCGAAAATAAACTTTTGTTGCGTCTCACAATCTTGCTTTCTCACTCTTAGAGAGAGTTTGAAATAACTCCCTATTTGAGAAAAAGCAACAACAAGACACACCCCCAAGTAAAAGGCGTAAACCTAAATCATAATAACAAAACCAATGGACCAGATTAATCCAGCCAACAAAGAATCCATTTGATCAATCTTCCCTTGACTTCGTCCCCATTGGAATTTGATTAATTCAAACAAATAAGCAAAAAATAACCCAATTTTCACAAAAATTTAAAGGATGATAGATGAAAGTTCATACATGATGGACGGGATAAGGCAAGCTCCATAAATAATAATGTGAATCTAAACATCTTTCTTGTTGAATCTAAGTGCATGGCCGTGTGTGAAGTCATTATCTATGACATTGTCGTTGACCTTATCGTTATCGGCAAAACTAAAGGAGTGCTAAATACCTAAATAAAGATGTTTGGGTGTGGAATATATAATTTATAATGTTTTGTGTGTCATATATTTCCTTTTTTTATAGATTTAGATTTTTTAACTAAAATTTAAATTATTAATATTAATGGGTATTAATTAAAATAAATATGTTTAGGGCTTAAAGCTATATTAGTATTAAACATAGCTTTCATTCATCCAAAGATCTTTTTGGCTTTAATTCTAAATATAGCTGAATAACATTTATACTTTTTGAATCCTAAATTGTCTTTTATGGGCATGCCATGGGAGTTTAGGATTTAGCAAGGAAAAAAGAGAGAAAGAGAGTACAGTCACTCAGGAGGAGTTTCCTGCAGAGATAATCTGTAAAATATCTTTTTGTTCATATTTTTGTCTCATATTTATAGATGTGTATTTTGTATAATTACAGAAAGGATGAGGAGCTATGGAGACAGCTCTTATACAATTATTGTTATACTTAATCATATGGATTTCTTACTATATGGATATTACAATTTGAATTTTAATATGGCGCTAACTTCGTCTGTCGACTTGTTTGAATTTGACTAACTAAAGCAACTGGCTGAGTGGTGACCACACCAAGGGTTGGTTGGTCGAGGCGCGGTTGAGTTTCAATCTCGTCCATTGTGGTAAAAGGCAGGTCGACCAATTAGTTGCAATCAAGGATTCTCACCTACGCCCCGGTCGATCGGTACTGTCGACGTGCTCTACGTTCAAATCTCTCACCATAGTGTATCGGTCAATTTTTGACCACGTTGTTAATAATAGGGCAGTATGATGCCTTGGTTCTCTAGCCGTCATATGGGCCTTTCAAATGCTTTGAAATTCGTGGTGATAGTTGTCGGGTATACATATTAATTTTGCAAATTTTCTTGCTCATTGATATGATAAGAACAGATAAATTATTAATATTTAATGGTACTAAGATCATGAAATTCAATTTAATAATCAACTCCCCTCGATTTTGCGCTCAATATGCTTTATAAATAGAGTCATAGGATTGGCATTGCATCCTTTATCGTCATTTGTCCCTGATTAGTTGATTTGAGTTATGGCCGGTGATCTGAGGGGGCTCCATGTAGACCCCAGGATTCTAGCGAAGAAGGGCTACCGACCCTCGACTTCTGTAAAGAAGGAAAGAAAAGCGGTCGAGGACCGAACATGTGTCGGCCGATCGAGTTGGTTCATCTTGTGATCTTGAGGGCATGTGTCAAAATTCTCACGTCAGGAGATCGTGATTCCTAAGCCAGGCATGGGTGCAAGCCTCAAGGTCTTGCTCATTGAAGGCGTCAAGGAGGGCGAAAAAAAGATTGAAGGGTATGGAGAATGGTGTCTTTCTTCAGCCACTGCTATAGGAATGTGAAGGAACCTCGCAACAAAAGAATGGGAGGAATATGTCTAAAGACCATCTCTCAACAGTAGAATTATGAGTACATAAGGATTTTCTTTTTGTCGCCATCGATTTTTAGTAACTCGTTGGCATTTTCCATATGAAAATGAATTGGCTGAGTCAAAGGGTCACCGGAATGGTGGGCTGTCGAAAGACGCTGCAAAGTCCATCTGATCTGCAGGCAAAGCTCACGGGAGTCTTGTCGGCAGTCATTTCGGGATGGTACTAGTCGTTCACTCATTTGCCCACTTTTGGTACTAGACAGGATTTAATAGAGCATCAACTACCTTCCCTTGAAGTTGTGGGGCATTAGATAGGGAAGACCGGGTCCTTGGTGGCAAGGGTCAGTCCATCAGCGAAATCAGTTGCTGGAGGTTTCAGTCCCTCCGGTGTTCATAGGATTGGTCGTGGTGGCCCTTTAGGTGGAGTTTGCAGCTTTGTGAGATGACCTGGTCGAGGTGTTGCGCAAGCTAGGAGCATTTTTGGAGTCGACCAACCTATCCATATTCCACCGCAAGGCTGACCAAATGGAACAACTTAAGATGGGAGGGGCAAAAGTTCTCCGAAGGTTGACTTAGGAAGGTACGACCCGCCTGAGGCCTTGGAAGACACACTCATAAAGCATTTTATTTGTAAATGAAATGATATTTTAAATAAATTTTAAAAGACATTTTGTGTGATACTTATCATTATGTGATGTCTCACTTTGTGCGTCCACTGAATAAATAAGGTATGGAATCATTGCTTCTTACTTTATGTGTTCAGGTTTATGCGGGACTGACATATGATAACCGATCAACATATAAAAACTTTATGCAACTTGGCCCATCTAGATAGGGGAGGTTGTCTGGGCCAAGTTGCACAAAGTTTGAGACTCACCCGAGTATCTCAAGAAGAGATAAACTATGCAACAAAATTGGGAGACTATGGGGGCGTGGATATGTCCTCACACCCCGAAAGCTCAGTCCTCCATACTGAATATAAGAGGAGGATGATAAAATCTAGTCGATATTAAAGTAATTTTCATAATTTTTTTCTCCTAAATGTTTTGTTAACAAACATTAACACTTAGAAGAGAGCTCATAAGCACTTAGTTGCATGCAAGCACACATCAACGTTATGCGGGCCCCCGGTGAGTTGAAGACAAATCTTTCCGTGTCCATGCAAATCGAGCATTATGGAATTTATTTACAATCATATTTTGATGATAATCACCATTTATATTATTTCGTTTGATGAGTATATGTGTCTAAAAGAGTCCTGAACTAAGAGCCTATCAGGAGTTGGTAGCTATAGTGGTCAATCTGACTGCTTTGACTTTGAGATATGGAGGGAAGTTGCTAGGGTAAGAAGAAGGGATGATCTATGACATAAGCACATAATGATTTGTTTACAAGTCGCAGCACTGGCTTTAGTTAGAGGTCATCAATGGTTGATGATGATTTACTAATCGTATGGCCACAATCATTGAGATATGCATTGATCTATGCGAAATAGAGTTCAAGCAAAAATCCTTGATATAGGAGACAATATATACCATTGATACTAGGGTGAAAAGACTCGAGGTCATGAATGAGCAGTTGCTGCAACAAGCATGTATGAGTGGTAAGCAACTTATTTTTTAGGAGGAGGACTACAATGACAATGATGAGTAGTTTTTTATAGGTTGTTCCTTTGAACATTATTTATATTATTCTCTTTACAATGTAAATACATATTTTTGTGGAGGATTTGTTGAGATTTTACCATTTTATTATGACTTCATTTCTTATGTCTCCATTTCTATATTATTCGAGGATGTTGTCGACAGAATTATTATTTATTTTATTTTTTGATTCCCTTTACGTAAAATTTGCCTGGATAGGGCTCCTGTCATTTTTTTTTACTTACTACTTACTGATTTGTGCATATTTTTTAGGCATTGATGGTTGAAAAATGAGTCACATTTTTTGTGGTTGGCTCATCAGTCACAAGTGACATGTACTGCCGTTCGTCCGGCTTAGAGTTTTGATTGAATGAAGTGACACTTTACATTCTGTCTTTTGATTATCTTGATGTTGTTCTTTGGTGAACATTTAGCGAGATCCGTCAAACTTCTTCAAGATTTGTGTGATCATATTTTTTATGTATATATATCCAAAAAAACACTATGTTAGCCTTGATCTTAGGGTTGTATATAGAGCAAAGCTCATTTCCTCCACTCACCCAACAATATAATTTAATAGTGTGGGGATTGATGCATGCTAGAAGATTCGCGGTGGTAGAGTGATGTATTATCGTCTAAGCGTTACACGAGAATTCAACATACACTCAGCCGAAAGAAAAAAAAGCATTGCCGGTGGTAGAGTGATGTATTATTGATGCATGCTAGAAGATTCGCGGTGGTAGAGTGATGCATTGCCGGTTTTATGTGATCATTTGCAAATGTTTGAAAAGTTTAGTTTGAAAGTTTTATACTTTATTTGCAAAAGTTTGTAGGCATTCGTGGTAACCTTATATGTGATACAAATATGAAATTTGTTTGACTTGACTTTATGTGTGAACCTTAAATTCATATAAGTTTGGTTTTGTGCAAAGTGGAGAATTCACAAATATAATTCACTCCTTATGTATCCCCATACCTAATACTCAAAATGCATCATCTTTTACAATACAGGTAAGCTTTAGTATTTGTATGTTTACTTGTTGAATTGGAAGTTTCAGAATGACATAGATGTTTTGAGCCTCATAAACTCGTGGTTTTGGAAGAATAAAATGCTATTTTGTTTGCTCTATAGTTATGCTCTTGAAAAGAGTTAAAGGTTGTTGCATTTGAGTTGTACTGTTGTTGTTTGGAAGCACTAAATAACATTGTTTTGATTCTTCATCTTCACCATCTTGTGGCTTTAAAAGTGTTGTTTTGGTGGCTTCAAAAGTATTATTTGGTGGTTTTAAAAATGTTGTTTGAAGTGCTTTAAAGTGTTGTTCGTGGGCTGATTTTGGAGCGATTTGGCACCATTTTAGCACTGTTTTGGCACTATTTTGGCACTGCTTTGATATGTTTTTTTTTTGTTGATTGATTTAAGGTAATTTATGCACAATTTGATGGTGCTTTTGTGGCTTGATTAGGAGCAGTTTGTGTACTATTTTGGGAATTTTTAACATTGCTTTAGGTTTTGCCCATTTTTACTTTGAGTTTTGGAAGCGGGTTAGTCTTTTTTCCTTTCCCGTCGTACTGTTTTGATTTCTCTTTCTTGCTAAACGGTTAAGTCAAAAATGAGAATTTCTTATTTGATTGGGAAGTACTTAGGAGACATTTGAGTAGTTGGAAAGCTCTTAATCAAGTGTATAATACCTTAAATCACTTCAAGCACAAGTCACAGTGTAGGTTTCCTAGATTCTAGGAGCACACCCTAGGTGAGAGCCTATTTACCTAGTCCACAGTGCATCCTTCCTAGAGTTTAGGAGCACACTTCAGGTGAGAGTCACTCTACCTAGTCCACAGTGCAGCCTTCCTAGATTTTAGGACCACACTTTAGGTGAGAGTCATCCTACCTAGTCCACAGTGCAGCCTTCCTAGATTTTAGGAGCACACTTTAGGTGAGAGTCATTCTACCTAGTCCACAGTGTAGGTTTTCTAGAGTTTAGGAGCACACATTAGGTGAGAGCTCATCCACCTAGTTTACAATATAGGTATCCTAGAGTTTAGGAGCAAACTCTAGGTGAGAGTCTACCCATCTAATTTGCAAATAGTGAAGCTAGGCACTCGATCCTAATTCACAAATTAATTAAGACACTAGACATGAAGATGCACCAAGAGGTAGTTCACGCTTCCCTAATTAAATCAATTGTGAAACTCCCGTCATGACTTAACCTACAGGAATACCCAATGCTCCGGGATTTGAGTTTAAATCTTATACTCAAATCCTCCTAGCAATTGGGGACATTCCCAATGTCACATATAAATCATCTTCCCCGATCTTTTATATGTGACATTGTGTCTTGTTTTATCTTTTTTTTTTAAGGATTGGTTTCAAGTCTCCGAGGGTTATTTTCAGTTTTTCTTTAAGCTTCTTGTGTCCTACTTTGTCATTTAGTCATTTATACATAAATATATGATTGTCCTGCTAACTAAATTCATTTACTTTTACCTGCAATGTTAGCTCCATTCACAGGTACAATAATAATAAAAATTTCAGGTATTTAAAAATTTATAGCATTTTACTGCATTTTATTTTACAGTCTCTTACTGTTTACTTTCAGTATATATTTTGTTGCTTCTTTTTAGCGTACATTTTACTGTTTTCTTTACTGCATTTCCTTATAGCACAATTAACATTATGATGCTTTAAATTAACCACAAGAATTTTAGGATAGAGAACAATAGTTGGTTTACCTAGGGTGGATCACTATAAAACACAAAACCTATAATTACTACTACATAGAGCCTGAAGCAAGTCCTCGTGGGCAGCACATCGGCGATGCAGCGGACGAGGGATGACGATCTACAAGCAACAGAACGGGTCTACGACAGCAAAACCCTTCTTTTAGTTTATATAAAAAACAAACTCATATAATTATGAGGTAGTCTGCCTAGTGCGGCATAAATCTTCACTTTATTTTTTAGGCTTTTGCATGACCCTATTATGCAATACAAGTCATAACGCTCTTAGGATTTTGAGGTTGTCATACGGTACGGTGTAACCCTCATATTATTTCTCGCTATTTGCACGATCAGATATCGTGCGATTGTAAGACTCAAATTCTAAAAAGAAATTGCAGAATTAAACTTTAAATAACATTTTTTCAAAGACAAAACCAAATAATAGGATAGTTGGGAGGTCACCAGGGTTTTCCTCGGATCTGTCACTTCCCCTACTCTTCTCTCCTTTGGATCCCTTAAAATAACTGTTTCTACTTGAGTCACTCCCATTTGATTTTTCCTACGTTCAATCATGAAAACCTAAACTTTGAAAATCTTGAAGACAGAACCACTGATCTTAATCGACAATTTTCTTAGGTGACTTCGGTCATCTAAGATGTAATTAACTATAGTGGCTTGTCACTATAGGGAACCAAGAACCCAGATAAAATAAACTTTATTTAATTCTTATATTAGATAAGGGAACTTGTCGGCTTCACAAAAGGTTTCGCGGATCAAACGGATGTCATAAAGCTCTTTAGTTTAGGTGATTAAGCCTACTATCAAGTGATATGTCTATCCTTCGAAATGGTGTATTACTTATGGTACCGCGCTCAACTACCCAAACTATCAGATATGTGAGACATGTTTGGTCTTATCGTTATTTAAAAATTAAAATACTATTTTTTCAAAATCATTTATATATATTAAACTATATATTTCAAATCTAAAATTTATTTTAAAATTCTAACGGTCGACAATAGAAAACATCATGAAAAACAACGGGGCCCGTGAACCATTTGGGCTATAGCATATACTTTATTTAAAATGTCTAGTTTTCAATTTACGAAAAAATTTCCTGATAACTTAGGATGTCGTGCATCATGTACACTTTATGGAAACATTACAAAAAAACTATTACTTTAATTGTGAGAAAAATGGTTTTTCAAGTTTGATTAAAAGTGGCAAACTTAATTTAAACATCGACGGAAGTTATGAAAGTAATTTTCAATTTAATATACAACATGAGGTCTTCTCTTCTTCTCTTTAGTACTTAGGATCTAGCCTTAGGCTTTTCCTTTGACTGTCCTAGAGGATTAGAATTAGGACCCACCACTTAGAAATTCAAACCACTTCTTAACTCCCCGCAAACCCCACAAACTTGATTGTAGACCCCTAATCACCTAGAGGGTTGAAATCAAATGTGGAAGTTTAAAGGACGAGTTCCTATAGGACTCTTTGGCCTTGAGGCCTACCCCGGTGGCACCAGTCCAGTGAAGGGCTGACTTACACACACACTACACCTATACACTACATTTTCACACACACCTCCTAAAACCACACCCATACCCAATTTGACCTCCCGACTCATGAAGGTGATTCACATGGATGGTCCTTAACCCCTAAGCCCTGGCCCAGAGGGTTAGGAACAACATAGTGGATGCCTCAAATGAGTCCCTTCATGGCTCATGTGGGCTTGATATTGCTTCATGGCTCAACCAAAATGATTTCATTCCACTTACATTTACCCAATCTTCAATTTTCTAAATTTTTAATTTTTGACCCCGGGGACCCTACACCCGCCTAACCTACCCAAAGCCCTTGAAATTACCCAAATTTTTCAAAATCTCCAAATCACCCAAAATTCCTCAAAACCAATCCCAAACATTCCCACATTACTCAAATTGATCATCCATAGCCAAAAATACCAAAAATTCCAAAAATACCTCCCAATACCCTCCAAATACCCAAAATGCCCCTCTTGACCCAAAAATCTAAAAATTCAGAAAATTCCCAGAAAATTCCAAAAAATCCCAAATATTCCTAATTTCATTTTGTTCAACTACACCATGGGCCAATTTTGTCAATTTACTCCACTTTTGTCAAAATCCCCAATTTGACACATTTTAACCCAAAAGTGAACCCAATGTCAAACCAAACCTACCCAATTGACCCAAATTATGGTCCAATTCAATTCTAAACTTCAAATCAACATCCCCAACACCAATCTAGACCGAATCCAAGCCCAATTTGATTGACATTTGAATCCAATTTCACTTTTGACCTTAAAGCCCAATTTGGACCCATGACACAAACCTAGCCCAAACCAAACCAATTTAACTCCAATTAACCCCAAATCTTTTCTAAACCTTCCCTAACATCCCCACAAACAAAACAATGACATTATTTGCCCAAAATTTGGATCCAAACCCCACTCAAATTCAACCTAAAACCAAAAGGCCCAATTTTGACCTAAATCCACCCCTAACCCAAATGAGCCCAAATCCCAAAATCAAATCCCAACCAAAGCCAAAACCTCTTTGAAACACTCCCATAAACATTTCCAACATCAATTTTACATCAATTTCAACCCTAGCCCAACATTGGCCCAAGTTAGCCCAATTTGACCTATATAGGCCCATTTATCAAATCGACCCAAATTCAACCCAATTCAAACCCAAATCACTCCAAACTTGTTTCAAATCAATCATGACACATCCTTAAGCCAAACCCAACAATTATTTGGCCCAAGCCTTTACCAAACTTTCATCCTAAAATCCATTTTAAAATCCAAAAGCCCACTTCCCTAAATCATTTTAAAAGCCCATCTTCATTAAATTTTAAAAGCCCAAACTCATCCTAAAGCCCACATTACAATCTCATCCCATCACCACTCAATTAATATCATCCCTTAAGTCCTAAATCAATCATCAAATGGTTCCAAATCAAGCCATATGCCAAATCACCCCTAAATGCCAAAAAATCCCTAAAATCCATTTCCATGTAAATAAGCCAAGCCATCCCTAAGCCAAATGGAGTCCTTGAAGCCATGCACAAGCCACATGAAGCCATGGGATCCACTTTACACATCATCATACTATTAATTGAAAAAGGAGAAGCCTCTTTTAAGCCCCCTTAAAAAGGTTTTAACCCTTTTAATGTTTCACCTTAATCCATGATTAATCAAAATATTCATGGATGGTGACTTCTCTACCCTTTCCTAGCTGATTCATCGGATCCTCCCTCGACCAAATCGGCCATGGGGAGGTGAACCAAGCCCATTTCCAATGGGTTGACCAAACCAAGTGCAAAAGAAGCTACCTCCCCATTCCATTTTAATCCAAGCCCTTTACACATGTCCATGGCCGATTGATTGCACGAAACCTCGACCCGACCCACCCGAACAAGATGGTGACCAATGCCCGGCTGGCCGCCCACCGGGCCGCCGGAAAACGCCATACCCGAGACATGGGGAGGAGCCAAACTTTGGAATTCCACCTTGCCGAGTTGCCCCATGCCCAATGGCCACCATGGTCGTTCTTCCCTCGACCTAAGCGATCGATCCCAAGTCCTAACTCCCCCGGGAGACCCTCCGACCTCTCCTATTTAAACCCCACCTCTCTCGGCCATGAGGAGGGTGCCGAACCAACCTTAAGGAAACTCGCCAAAATCACTCCGGACTCTCCCCACACCTAGAGCACTTGATCCCCACCGTCAATTTACCACTAATCCCACTAATCGAGCTCGATTCTGGAGCTCAATTCTCGAGCCGAACAGGACATTCCCAAATCCTTCACCAAAGTTAAATTAAACTCACCTACACCCGCACAAGGTCAAGAGGAGAAGTTCCCAGGTGAAAGCCCCCTCTCCGTGCCACCCATCTGTTCCGGACTCCAAAGGTTGAAATCGGGCTTGGTTAAAGTCATACCTGGACAATTCACCAGGCCAGGAGACTTCATCTGGAGCTTGCTTGGACCCAATCGAAGGTGACACAACCCTCAGATCGAAGCTACACTTCTCTGAGCAAAGGTATGGTCTTACTCTTCTTCCCGAGCTTCTGAACATTCTCCATTTTTATTGAGTCAATTTCATGCCACATAAACCGTATGGATGTGTTCGTCTTCTCGAGACGAATCCATAGAGCATAAGAACGTTTAATTTGGTCAAGTATCGAGCAAGATCTTAAGTCTAGAAGATGGACGGTTCTCGGGCTAGGAGGCTTGGGGACGATGAACGGATGCCGTTCATTCAATACACGCGCGGATGGACGACTCAGATTAGGTTGGACCAGCGGATGATACGCGGAAGGCGGGACCCGGCCGCCGACTCGAGTGGCGGCGTCGGACGGGAGCGCGCCGCGTGGTCATTCGGAGATGCCGAGGATGACGGGCGCCGCGTTGGATAAGTAGGAAAATAGGCATTTTCTTATTTATTTAATTCCCTAACCTTCAAAAATACATAACTTTGTGTAGAAAAATCAGAAAAATAAAATAAAAATACCCTCTTGCTCAGTGAACAGAGGAGAATAATGTGGAAAAGAAATCATTTAGTTTCATTGGGTATTTGATTTTTAATAATTTATTTACTCTCTGCACTATTTCAATTCTCCATGCATGTATACAATTCACCATGGCATGAGACCATGGGCTTTTAAGCCTCCGAATTTGGGAACATTCCCCGAATTTTCTAAAGTCGAGGCCATCTCTATGAAGAGTTATTGATTTTTCAATTCTAGGTCACTATTCGAGTATTTTAATTCCAATAATTAGCATGTTGTGAAATAAATCCTAGGAAAATTTGGTGATATTTCTCGTGACTCGAGAACTCTCAGGAAAATTAGGTTTTGAATTAATCCACTTGAATAACCCTAATTGGCTTAAACACCCAAAATGGAGCTTTAATTAATTAGAGCTAATCATACATCAAATTTACTTGAAATCAATTCTCCACTGACCTTTAGGATCAGAGGAACCCACCATAAAAGCTTGAAGTCAATCGGACTTAGTTAGCCTACCAAATGGGTTGATTAAGCCATTTAGCCAACTCAAAATTAAAAATTCATAACTTTCAAAATACTTTTCAAAAATTCACCAAATTGGTTTTGGAGCCTCTCTGATATCAGGGGAATTTAAGAAAATTAAAATTGCAATTTTCTAAAAAAGTTGATTTTTTGCATTATTTTAATATTTTTAATAATTAAAAAAAATAATAATAAAAATAATAATAAAATTCACCAAAATGTCACATTTTGAATTTTAATCACTTAGGAACAAACCCCATATTTTTCTTAGGTCTCTATGATGAGATATTAAATTTTAAAGCCCTAGGGTAATTTTAAAATTAAAAAAAATGTATTTTCTAGCATTTCCACTAAAATAATTCTAATAAATCAAAAAAAAATTAGAAAATTATAAAAATTGGTTCTCTGATTTCCTTGATATCAGAGAGATTTTTGAAAAATATAAAATTCATTTTTAAACCTTTATTTTATTTTTAAATTAATTAAAACTCCAAAACTAAAAATAATTATAATAAAAAGAATATAACTCAAAAAATCACCAAAATTGGTCCAAGTGGTTCTTTCGTCATTAGGAATGTCCCATAATTTTCTTAAGGACAGAAAAATTCCCTTCGTCATCTTATTGAATTTTCCTTGGAAATCCCTATTTTCTACAAAAAATAATTATATAAATAAATTAAATACAGAAAAATCACATTTTCTCCCCTAATGTCTTGATTGACATATGAGTGAAGCCACATAAAAATTTCAAATACATTTAAGCTCAATTTAGTGAGTTATGAAATTATTAAGCTTGTAGGGCAAAATGATAATTAAAATTTTAACCCTTAATTAAAACTTTAGGCTTAATAAAATGAAAAAGTAAAATATTTGATCTTAATCTGATTTGGATGATTGAAATTTAAATAATTAAAGAGTAGAAACCTACTAAATAATTTAAAAATAATTAAAATAAAACTTTAATTAAATAATTAATTAAATTTGGAAGAATAATGAAAAATTGGAATTATTAAAATAGGGATATTATTAGGAAGAAATTTATTCTTTAATCTAAGAATCCCTAAATTAATCACCTCAATGATATTCAATTCCTAATTAAAATGATAATCTAAATTCAAAACTTGAAATGCTTAATCATTAAATTAAATTAAAATTAAAACATTTAAATTAAATCCTTTTAAAATTTCAATTAAATTAATGTTTTAACAATTGAAATTAAATTATCTTTAAAACATATAAAAAAATAAAAAAATAAAATATTAAATTAAAATTAAAAATAAAATTAAATTTAAATTTAAATTAAATTAAACTAAATTAAATAAAATTAAATTAAAACATATTAAATTAAATCAAATTAAATCAAATTAAATTAAATTAAATTAAATTAAATTAAATTAAATCATATTAAATTAAATTAAATTAAATTAAATCATATTAAATTAAATCAAATTAAATTAAATTAAATTAAATTAAATAATAATAATAAAATCAAGTTAAAATTAAAATTAGATTAAATTAAATAAATTAAATTAAAATTAAAACTAAACCAAATTAAATTAAATTAAAGTTAAATTAAATTGAATTAAAAATAACATCACCTAAGACATAAAGAATTCAAAAATAAATCTAAAACAACTCGAACACTATTCCAAACTTAAATCCATTAACCGAAATTAAATTAAATCATAAACCATTTGAACATTAATTTGCCTCTCGAAAGCTTTTGTTGTCATAACTCCTAAACGGAGTATTAAGTGAAGTGTTACTTCATTCATAGGATATTCAAATGTCCTAGTTCACTGAGCAAGATAACAAAACTCGAACTCCTGACGATTAATTCATTTGTATAGTTAAATTCTCTTGGACTTAAAATAATCCTAGAAATATGGAAAAGATGTTTAAGACTCGTCTTAAGCACTTCCTCGATATGTAGGATATTTATAAGAACAATTGAACTTAATTGTTCTTTGATGAAGAAAATCGTCCTCAAACCAAAATACCGACACCGAGACGTCATAGGAGATGACTAGGCCATAGGAGTAGGACCTTGGTAGAAAACCATAACCCTTCCCTTAGCTTTACCTAGGAACTTGCTTTAAATGCTTAAATATTCTAATTGTGTTTTAAGTGCAGCTTGGGATGACTGGAAGACCCTCCAGAGCACGCTTTTATTTTATTGCAATTTATTTTATCGCATCGCACTTACTTTTCGCATGATAAACAATTGTTGCATGAAAACCCACACCTTTAGGATAGTCCCTAAAACCGAAACCAAAAACTAAATTAAAAGTCATTACAAGATAAAATTCACCGCCACAACATTTCAAAATATAAAACAACTCAAAATTTAATCACAAACAGAACAACAAAACTACAACTACAACTAAATTAAAACGTCTTGTTGGATGATCGGGAATACCTCGGATGATGTAACCTACGTGTTGCTAACGGGATTTCCCACTGCCTAAATGAAAGTGTGGAACTCATTCAGTTGAGTTTAGCAAATTCATCCGGACTAAGTGAATCCGATAAAAATAACGATGCTGGAAGGATGGAATCGTGGGATCTTAACCGTGTTGTTATAATCAACTTTAAGATTTGTTTAATTAAAATATTAAAAAACACCCGGATTTTAAGATTTTCTCTAAACCAAAACACTTCTCTCATCTCCTGATTTATGATTTCTAAAACTAAACCTCTCGCAACAACAAGGAGCTCGGAGCATGGTGGGCAAAGACGGCCATCATCATCGCAAAACTCGACTCTACTTCAAAGAAACTTTCTTAGAATTAAATAACCAAGCCATAGGACTTCGAGGTAGCTTGCCTAGTGCAACATAAATCCTCAACTCTTCGTTAGGCATTTGCATGATCATATCATGTAAATTAAGCCCTAACCGGTCTTAGGACTCCGAGGTAGTCGTCCGATACGATATAAACCCTCACATCTTCGAGGCTATTTGTATGATTTTATCATACGAATATGAGTCCTAACTAATTAAAATTGGCAAGATCAAAATACTAAATAAACATTAGGGCTTTCCTAAATCCAAGCCAAACAATAGGATAGTCGGGAAATTACCGAAGTTCGCTTCGAATCTGTAATTTCTCCTACCTTTCTTCCTTTGAATCCCCAAAATAAAATGTTCCAAATTCGATCCAAATTCCTATCGAAATTCCAATATTCAATCCCTTGAAAACTTAAACTTTGAAATTCTTGAGAGCAAAACTACCGATTATTATCGAGAGTTTTCTTAAGTGATTCCCATCACTTAAGATGTAATTAACTATAGGGGCTTGCCCTTATAGGGAATTTTAAGAACCTGTGTAATATAAACCCCGTTTAATGTTTTCATATTAAGCGGGGAACTTGTCGGCTTATAAAATTGAGTTCGCAGACCAAACGGATGTCACAAACCTTTCTAGTTTATTTAATCGAGCCCCATTGCCAAGCGGTGTGTCTATTCTTCGGGATAGATACACGGCTTGTGGTTCGGTGCTCGTTTATATAAACTATTCTGGATGCGAGATCAGCTTGATTTCATATCTTAAAATCTTCAAATTTAAAAAATTATTTTTCAAAATCAAATACTACTTTTCAAATTATTTATCTAAATTAAATTAAAAATTCGCCGACAATTTCTGTAGGCGACCCACTTTTCAAAATTAAACACATAACCTAAAAATATGCCGACAGGGTGCTAAAGGGAACTCTTAAAAATTTGTCTATACTCTTTAAATTAGTGATTTTAGGTTAGAAAATAAGAGAGAGATATTAGAAAAAATTTGGAGAATGTTTAGGGTTCTTAGAATAGGAGTAGAAATGTAGATTTCTACCCTTTTGGAGAGATTGGAGAGGGGATTTTGAGAGAATTTGTAAGGAGATGTTCTAGAATTGCATGAATCAGCGAGAGACTTTGTGGGAGAGATTTTCATCTTTCTTTCAAGGGGAAAAAGCTAAGTATTGTGTTCTTCATTATCTTATGATTTTGTAAACACTTATTTTGTGGATTTGCTTTGAAATGAAGTTTTCCGTTGTGTTTTCTTCGTGCTTTGTGATGTCTTTCTCCTACTCTTTCTTCTTGTTTGGAAATAGTGACATAAGAAGTTTATGTCATTTTTTTCACTCTACTTTTCTTTTGCAATGAGTAGGATTCATGTTTAGAATATTGAGATGTTTGTTAAAAGATGTTTTGATTATAAATGTGATGGTTTTTACTTACACTTCATTTACATTACAAAAAGGCTCCATTGTATTGTTAAAATTCGTTGTAATTGCATTGTCCCGAAATGGCAGTGTAATTCTCAACAAAGTGGAACCACATTCAATGTCCGTGAATGAATTGCGTAGTTCATGGGGATTGAGTGCAAATAAATAAGGAAATATGGGTTCATGGGCGTCGAATTGGAGGTTTCAGGGTGACAAGCTGAGATCCCTAATTTGGTCTTAAAGTTTGGTAACTAAAGCTAGGGTTAGCCTTCAGGTAAAGGGAAGTGGGAGCTCTGAAGTGGCAGCCAGTATCCTCCCAGCTTAACCTTAGATTTAGGGGTTAATACTAGGATTTGCCAATGTTCTTTATAACACTCTAAAGAGGGGGTACTCGGAAGAGGGTAAAGAATATGATTACGCCTATTTGACACATACAATATTTAATGCATCTCATTCCTATACATTATCCAATTCGTTACATGAGAATAGTAGTTTTTATTATCTCAAAATTCACCAAACCAATTCCTCCAAAAAAGGTTATCTTTAGTATTAATATTTTCCTTTAGGAGTAGTTATTAGTTATTTTAAAATTAAAATGTACCTTTAGGAATAGTTGTTAAAAAAAACCACTTGTATCGACCTTCTCAAACTAACGTTGTTAGTAGTAGACTAGAATTTGACTAAGGACCTCTTACCTCGCTTCTCTGTGGGATCGATAAACTGGACTCCATTAGAGCCCTGTATTACTTGATACGATATGTATACTTGTGTTTGAATTTGTGACTTTACAAAATCATTATAAATATATAAATCTGAGGTCATAAATTCTTACATATAAAAAAAGTCGCATCACCCACCTTGCAGGACCTTGGGAGTTTCTTCGCAGTTTTCTCTCGTGGATAAGCAGGAGAAAGCTATCCCTAAAGTTATCCCCGACCCTGCCTAGCAGGACCTTCGAGATTTTCTTTGTGGTATACTCTCGCGGAGAAGAAGGATAATGTCGTTCTAAAAGTTATCCATGTTCCTGCCTACCAGAACCTCTGAGATTTTCTTTCACAGTTTTCTCTCGTGGAATAGAAGAAAGTCATATTGAAAGCTATCCCTAACCCCGCCTAGTAGGACCTCTAGGGTTTTATTTTGTGTTTTTCTCTTATGGAAGTAGCAAAAGTTGAGGAGGCGGTGTCGATACCATTTTAAAATGCATTAACTTGTTGTCTTTGTATATTATGTGTTGAACTTTGTAGCATTTCAATAGCCTGATTTTGACATTTGTATACAACAAAAAAATGTGTTTTTCTATATATCATTAACTTGCTTGAAGCAATAAAAATTTTAACGTCACTTCTAAGGTAGCTTTTGTCTCACTTCTGGGGTGCTATCCAACTTCTGTGCTGCTGTTGTCCCACTTCTGGAGTATTGTTGATGTCGACATCTTATGAGGCTTATGACTTCTGAGGTTCTGTGGCTTCTCAATCATGTGGAAGTCTGCAATTAAAGTTAGCACATGCATTTTATATAAAAAATAATCATGCACCTTTTGAGCCTCGTGCCTTTTGAGGTTGCGCCCACTTAGACCTGTATCTTCTGAAACATGTCTCTTGTTAGGCTTATGCTTATAGGATTTTGAAATAAACTGATGCTTTCTAAAGTTTATAACCTTCTAATGCTTTTAATGTAATTGTGCCTTTTGAGGCCTGTGGTCTTTTGAGGTATTTGATGTACTTATGTCTTTTTAGATTTGTAACATTATGAGGTATTTGATGTATCTACACCTTTTAAGGCTTATAGCCTTCCGAGGTATTTGAGTGGATACCCTGACAAACACTTACTCTCTTGGATTCTTTCTAATGAGAACCCTGTCAACTACTAGCTTCCCATTGAAACTTGTCTCTTGAGCTCGTCTTTTAAGGGCATTGTATCTTCCGATTGAGTATTGTCTCATTGGCTCGACTTCCAAGGGTACCAAATCTTTCTATCAAGTATTGCCTCTTGGCCTTGACTTTCAGGGGCATGTTAGCTTCCAATTGAGTCTTGCGTGTTTTGATCGACTTCGAGAGGCATGGGTGGAGACTTGTTTGTTACTACAATTGTTCAACTTTTCTCAGGCTATTAGTTGAAACACATTTGTCTGCAGATTATAGCAAATGTTGTAGCACGGTTGAAAGAAGAATCAATTAAGGATGTAAGACCCATCCTAGGTTGTATAGTAGGAGATGCTTGAGGGTATTAACCCGTAACAGACAAAGTCATATGAAATACACTGAGGATGGTTGACATATTCTATGTTGTTGTTGAAGCTTTTGCTTGATGACAGTAACATGTTATGAAAGAGCTTGAAGAAAATTTACCAAATATTTTTGACATATCTGAGTTGTATATCGTAGTTTTTGATTAAAGACTGTATCCTGTAATGTAAGAGGTCGAAGAAAATCTACCAAGAAAATTATACTTATATGAGGTTATATGTTAAAGCTTTTGCTTGACGAATGTAGCCTATAATTGAAGAGGTCAAACCGAGTCCCACTTGAATTAATTAGGCCTAAAATAAGGAGTTAGAGCTATTATGCATTTCTCGAGATTGGAGCATACGCCGCAATGGATAGTATGTTTTCTTGGAAATATGGTTGCAACTATACTCAATAATAGAGTTCGATAGCTTGTTAGTTGCTGCTTTTGAACATTTTGCCGCCCATCATGGGCATTTTCCACATGAGCTAGTAAAGTAGCCCATATATTGAATCTTGAATACATTATCTTCTTGATACTGTCGAGGAAGAACTTCAGAAGTGTGGAGAAGCACTAAAAAAGTGTTATTTGTGTATTTGCCCCCAGTTTGAAAGCTGTTTCTAAAAACTTGATGTCTGAATGAAATATGGAATGACTACCTTACCACAGTTGTGTTTGAGACGTTAACATGAATGATGTTTTTAACTGCAATGAAAGTTGTCCCACAACCTCGAAGAAGTTGTGAAAGGATTTGTGTTTGAATATGATGCGAGAAGACAACCTCACTACAATTGTGCCCAGAACGTCAACGTCAGACCTTTCGAGACTGCAGTGAAGATTGTCCCCCAGATCGAATAACGCTTTAGAGATGATCTTCAAAAGCAAAGGAGGTTTCTTTGCTAGTTAAATGATGTACATCATTGGGAAATAAAGCAGGGACTCCGCATCTCATAGTTGAAGACAGTGTTGAACGAGACTTTGTTTCCCACATACGATGTCATGCTGATGCGTGCAATAAGATTCATGTCGATAGAGTAATGAATTACTGTCTTAGTGTTGCAGGAGAATTCAATACACACTCATTTGAAAAAAAAAACTAGTAGAAATACCATAAGTTTTTACATGGAAAACCCGTAAAAAAAATAACCACGAGGCCTGAATCAGTTGAATAAATCCACTATAAACCGGAGATTGCAAGTACAGTTTCTTGTTCTACAGGCGGGAAATATTCTCACAGTCCCTTGAGTTACAACGTGGCTGCATGGATGAAGTTGTTGTAAGAAGAGAGTCCCAGTCGATAGTGTTCGGTGACAGTTAGCGACTATTGGTCGGTGACGACCGACGACTGGTGGTCGGCTGTGAAGTGATGTTGAACTTTGGCTCATTCTCTAGCTTTAGTCATTCTTAGGCTTCAAGCTCTCTCCTCTCATTAAAAGAGTGGTGCTCTATTCATAGAATCCCGTTTGCAATTAATGATGAAATATAAACCATTTGATTAGATGGCCCAGAGAGATTTTTTTAATCAAACAATATTCGATAGACATTTCAGTGTCTTAATGTGGCATAATTGAGGGATATTGAGTTCGTTGGATTCGTTTCGCGGAGATGCTCGATTTGACTATAATCTTATCGTACTTGACATTTGTTCGACCTTCCAAATATACTCAGAAAGCTTCAAGGTGTGATTTGATGGCTTTATCTAAGCTTATTTTGACTTGCACTGAACCAATTTTGTTATTATTTGGTTAATCTCGTTAAACCAATCAGTTTGACTTCAAGTTAGTTGAAATTGAACCTATGAATGATTCTTAAAAATAAAATTTGATTATTACTTGCTTAAAAGATTGCCTCAAAATATGCGACGTGCCTTTAGAATCATGTTAGATGATGAGGATTTGTTGATGGTATATGAGGTATAATTGCCTTCAATGCATATTGAAAGATTAGCTATACAACTTTGATAATCACATAATTTATTAAAAATAAATATTCTAAATCTCAACTATAGGATCACCTCTTGATTTATCTTCTTGTATCGAGTTATTCCTTCAACCTTCTAACGCTGGCCGCCCAATAGCTGAATTAATTAATGCCTTTAAAACTAATAAAAAAGTTTGTTTTTTAATCCACACACACACACACACACATATTTTGTTTTGCAAATAAATAGATAAATAAAACTTATAAGGTCTGTTTAATGTTGTTAACTCATCATTTAAACGAAAAATTTCATTTGAATTTAGACCCTTTTCTATCCATTTGGGATGATTTCAAACTCTCATTAAGTTTAATTATAAATTAAGTTATATAAAAATAGATTTTTAAAGCTACAGACAATGCCATGTGTTACAATTTTTTCTTGTTCAATAATAGATTTTATTTCTTCTGTCATAATCTAGTAAATTTGATTGTAATAAAAAGTTACAGAGGATAAAATTATGAAGAAGGTGATTTATTTTCCGGCAGTGAGACAAATCTGTTCCAATACCAATGGCCAATCCAGACGGAGCCCATCCGCTCCAAGGCCGCTCCTTTCGTCTCCGGCACGAAGTAGTAAGCGAAACCAGTCATCACCATCACCCCTCCCGCGAACACAAAGAAGAGTCCCGCCTTCAGTCCGCAGAGCAGAGCAAGCAGGCTCTGCGCCACCGCGAATGCCGCCAAGAAATTAACCGAAACAAAAAGGCTCTGCGCCGCCGACCTTATCTCCATCGGATATATCTCGCTGGTCAGCAGCCACGCCATCGGTCCCCACGACCACCCAAATGCGGCCACGAAGACGCACACCAACCCCACCACCACGTACGCCTCCTCCTTCCTCACCGTTCCTTGATCCTCCATTTCCGAATTCAGCAGCGCACCCAGAGCCGCGTGCGCTCCCACCATCGCCAACCCACCCGTGACAAACAGAGCCCGTCTGCCCACTTTGTCCGCCAGCGCTAGCGTCGCCGTTAAAGTGAAGATGAAGCTGATGAGTCTGGTGATAACGGCCGACATGAGAGCCGCGCTTTCCTTCTGCCCGATTGTCCGGAACATAACGGGGGAGTATACGTTCACCGCGTTGATTCCGGTGATTTGAAAGAAAACGGGGATGACTACGACCATCACAATATGCGGGCGATAGTTTCTTCGAAGCAGGAGGAGAAACGGGTGTTTGGTGGAGACGGCTTTGTTGGCTTGGGCTGAGGCGGCGATGAGGTTTTCAAATTCGTCCCCCACGTCGACATTGGCGCCGCGGATGTTTTGGAGGAGAAGGCGGGCCTGTTGGTGATCGCCGCCGCGGTGGATTATGCTGCTGGGTGTCTCGGGGAGGAAGACGGCGCCGATGAGGAGGAAGGTGGAGGGGATGGCGGAGGAGGAAAGTGAAATTCTCCAACCCCACCCGGCTTTGACTTTTTGAGTGGAGAAGTTGACGAGGTTTGCGATGAAGAGGCCGAAGCTTATGGAGGCCTGGAAGCCGCCTGAAATGGCTCCTCGACGTGCAGGAGGAGCCATTTCTGAGAGGTACAATGGAATCGACTGAAGCCGTGCGCATAATTAATCATGTATACATGAAAAACACATTATATAGACAAATTAATTAGAACATATGATAATTTGGAATATTTTGAAAGACACTTTTATATATTTTCGCAAGAACTTTAGTAGATACGCATGGCCAACATGGCGGTATATATATTAAAATATGGTGTTTTCTAACTGTCTATAGATCATATGATATTATATATACACATTCGAGCTCAACTCTTGTCTTGCCCGTGCAAAAAATATCATTGTTCATGTTAGTTTTTTTTATATTTCAAACACAAAAAAGTTATTCATATTTGACTTGTTTGCTTAGCGAGTCGAACACGAGCTGTTCACCAACAAAGAACTATTTGACAGCTCAAGTCACGCAGTCCTAGAATATTAAGGATCGGGTGAGGTTAAATCTTATCAATTAGATGAAAACATGATTTAAATATAAATTAATATATTTTATTCTATTTTTTAAATTAATAAATTTAATTGATTATAAATCTTTGTAGCATTTTCATTTAATTATTTTGATCCAAACAAGCTAAACACTTTTGTTCATGTTCAGTTTATTTATATATCGAGCGCAAAAAAGAGTTCATGTTCGACTCGTTCAATTTAATGAATGAATTAAATACGAACTTCTTAACGAGCTGAACATGACAAGCCATTTTGAGAGCCATAACTTCAAATTCATGAAAATTGCTAATTTTATTAGCATGAGTCATAAGATTTGCTTTTACAAAACGGTCCCTCTAACAATTATATATATATATATATATATATATATATATATATATATATATATATATATATATATATATATATATATATATATATTATTATTTCTATTTTTTATTAAACAATAATTTGATTGGAAGTACAAGTTATGCTCTCGCAAAGTAAAACTTAACGATTGATAATTCTTTTTTTTTCTATTTAAAATCATAAAATCAAATTATTTGGATTCGTTAAATAAACTTATTAAGAGCTTGCTGCCCCTATCATTCAACCTTTGTTTTTTTTTTTCTTTCTGTTAAAAGATCAGTACCTAAAATGTGATTTCTATATAATCAATTATAAATATTTCAAATATAAAATAATGAATCATATATATGTTCATGACTCACCCAAAAAAAAAAAAAAAAAAAAAAAAGACCAAACATGTTCCATATTTTTGGTTGGTTCTAAAAATCGAATCTTTGGCTTTGGATGAAAAGTTAAAATGTCTATATAAAGCAACAAGATTAAAAGCTCCTTAATTTAGCCACAAATTACCTGATTGGTGAATCCAACTGCAAATCCATGCAATATTCGAGCCAGAAAGAGCATGCAAACATTCATGGCCGCTCCGCCCATCGCCGATCCCGCCAAAAACAGAGCTCCTCCGATGAGCATCGATGGCCGGCGGCCGTACTTGTCGGTTACCCCCGAAGCAAGCAGGGAGGATAAAAGCCCTGAGATGTAAAGAGAGGAAGTGAACGCCGTCAGTACTTGGCTGTTAAACTGACAGTAGTTTCTGGCATGAACTTTGTCTCGCTCCATCTTAGCGTAGACGTCTGGAAAGAATTTGTTCAGAAATGAAGCCGTCGCCGTCACTTCGCCTGCGTATGCGTATTTTGTTACGGGTCAATCAGTGATCAGTTGAATATAGGATTAACTGAATAACTAACTAATAAATTGAATGCCTGAGATGGCGAGGTGGAAGCCAAACAGGATGCCGCCGCAGGCCGCCACCACGCATGAAAAGATGACGACGGGTGTGATACCGCCGCCGTAGACCACGGCGGTGGATTTGTCCAGAGAGGAAGAAGAAGAAGGCGCGGTGTTAGAGATGGGCATTTTGGGGGATAACTCTCCTGCCATTGATTGATGGAATGCTGTGAGGAGAAGTGAGCCCGCGAGTCCTCCGACGGAAGAAAACTTATACTCCACACCGGCTGGCTGATTTCCATGAAACCAAAGTGGCGGTCCCCAAGGCCATGGTCCATGGAAAGATTAAAGGGCCTTTACATGCATTCAACACTCGATTATTATGTTTAATACATATCTAAACTTTTCTTTCTAATATTTATACCCCCTAAATATATTTATATTCTTTTTTTGAAATTTAAATATATTTCATGTGCTACAATATCTTGAAAGTTGTTAATCAATTTAGTTGCAAAAACACCAAGAATAAGTTTCATGATAGTTGGATGTATAATTCATCATGAATTAGTATAAATAAGCCTTAAGTTTTGCCATCTTTTGCAAAGGAGGCAACTAGGAGTTCTGAGTATGGGATAACATGCTTCTTCCAGCTGCCCATGAAGTCGCATGGCTTTAAGAACTCTTGCGGAGGTGGAGTAGGAGCTTCAGCTCCTTCGAATGGGAGAGGGAGAGACGGGCGAGAAGAATAATGGGGTGGTTCCGTGAGGGCAGTGGCATAAAATAAGGGAGTAAACGCTGATAGGAACGCGGACCACCGGGGTTACCCGCGATCGGCTTCTTATTCAAACACAAAACGCAGTTTTCAAATAATCACACCAAACATGCGAAACAAACAGTGAGGCGGCGTTTTTGAACGCCGCCACACTTATAAGCTTGCCCAAATGGGCCCTAAATGTCATGATAGTTGGATCTATAATTCATCATGAAATTATTATAAATAAGCCTTATGTTTTGCCATTTTTTATAAGCTAAGATGGAGAACAAATAGTTTAATACAAGTTTGATTATTTTCTTCCTCCATCATATATTCAATCAAAATGCTAACAGAGTAAGGTTTGTGAGAACATGGCGAGCAAAATGAACCTCGAAGTGCTTCGTCACATGAAGAAGATCTTTGAGAGTTTGAATATGCAAATAAAGGTATTGTTTGGCTCCAAAAACAATTTTGGAGGTGATAGGAAAATTCTATATTGAGTCTCAAAAGGAAGCTGCATTATTGGTATCCCAAAGTGACTCTTGAGGGAAAGTATAAAGAAGAAGAAGGCCCCCCATTTCATTTATGGAGTCTACACATCCACTGACAAAATATTATGAAGCAAACTAAGCCATGAGCTCCTCCATTGATCATTATCAGTGGGATTCTTGTAAAATAAAAATAATTGAATCAATAATCAAAAACTTAAATTTTTGTAATTAAGATATATTATCTTTTTGGTCTATTTAGATTGTTAAAAAATACAATTATTTTTTAAAGTTATATTTAAGAAAAATGTTGGGGAGATATAATGGATGTTTTATCTTTCAAAGAGTTTTAGCAACAATCTAATTTTAGATACACATCTCTATTAGATATAGCCATACAAAGCTTCTTTTCACTACCAATTTTAAAAAAGGAAAAAAGGAAAAAAGCTGCAATCAAATAAAAATGTGGCTATTAATTTAAAAATAAGACCAAGAATAGACTACATGAAGCGGACCCTTAATCTAAAAAGAGTGGCCATTATTTAAAAAAATAAGGTGTAGAATAGACCACCTCAAAATTTTTTTGATTGAAATTGATAACAAAACATTTTTTCAAAAAAAGCTATTTCGCTTCTTATGATTTACACAGTTATTTTTTATATAATATTTTTAAAAGAGATAATAAGAGAAAAATAGAGATAAGAAATGAATTTTATATGATTGCATTTCACACAATTCATTTATACAAATATAAAATCGCGATCATTTAGGTTAAGTTAATCAAGTCAAATTACAAACTGTCAGGCTCAGCAAGTCGTAAAAACTAAAATTATTTCATAAAATTTAAAGTCACCAAAGAGAAACCCTGGTTAAGTCACCGATGTATACTAGAACTATGACCATATATATTTTATTTTAATATAATTTTATGTTAATTTTATGCATTTGAAAGGTTTTTGTGATGTATTTTGCAGAATTCAGGTTAAAAAGTTCTTGAAAGCTTAAGAAGTGGAAAAAAAGTAGAGTAGCACCCAAGCAACGACGTGGGAGCACTTAAGCGACCAAGAAGCACTTTTGATCGAGGACAACAAAGAAGTCTAAAAGTAGGCACATGGGGGCGCTTAGGCTCTAAATATGGGCGTTTAAGTACGTAAAATCCTTGCATGTAACTTGAGCAGCGGAAATGGTAGGCGTTGGATCTTCAAAGCTTAAATGCTAAGAACCAGCTGTGCCTACGCACCACAAATCAACACCTACGTGCCAAAGCACTCATTTTGGTTGTTTGAGCAGTTCATAAGAGTCGATGTGGATAGGAAGAGATAAAAATCCTTATGCCGAGGATTCATATTATGATATAAAAGAAAAGTATTGTGATATAAAGCCTGAGTGTAAGAGTAAAGTGTGAAGTGTTTGTTAGGGTTTCGAGTGTGTGACTGTTCTTGTAAATTCAATACATCATTTGGAGCAGGAAAAAAACAAGTGTTCAATTTTCATAGTGAATTCCATCGGGTTTTATCTTTTCAACTCTTACTTTTTTATTTTTATATTAAATGACTTTTTATTTGCGCAATCTACAGGCATGATTAGAGAGTAGAACTTCTTTTCTTCCTTGAATTTGTAATGTAGGAATTATAAATTTGATTTTTCTAATGAAATAAACTGTGCTTTTTAAGATGTGTTTTTTTAACATTTAAATCTTCATTTACATTCAACCTGACTAATATAGTTGTTAAAGATTGCTCTCATCTTTGAGTTTCAATAATATAATTATTTCTTATAGATTAGTGCAATTTTAAAGGGAAATAAGAAACACTGGGCTAATCATTTGAATTAGGTACTAAACATGTGTGATTATTAAACCTTATTTGATGCTCGATAGCAGATAAGAAGGAGAATTGCTCCTGATTGTCACTCATAATTTAAATCACATAGTCAAACTTAGATTCATGTAGAATCAATTCATGGGAGAAATTTTCAAGCGTTAGAAAATATCATTGCATTATCACCTCGTTAACTTAGGTTTCACTTTTTCAAAAATTACGATTTGTAACTTAACCAAAAAAAAAAAAAAAAAAACTTTGAACCTTCAAGCCTGATTCAAAACTAGTAAGCTAAAACCTTTTTTGGAGTTCAAGAGTTTGTTCATTCCTTGTGGGATCAACGCATGGGCTCAATTTTATATTCTACTTAGTTGGCACGTATATTTAAGTGTCGCTCATGCTTAGTAGCATTTATTTTGTATCTGTCACTTGATTTATAATACTCGACTAACAATTTTCTTTAAAGAGAGCTGATGTGACCATGAAATGCAGCCAATGAAATTATGAACTTATATTAGATACTTAATTTAACATTTAAGCAAAATTATTTGAAGAATGGGTCGCTAAAATAACTCGCAAACTTATCTATAAAAAGACAAGCTAATAGAAGGTGTACCACTAAACTCAAATCCAATGTTAAATATCTGATAAAAATACATATTTATTTTACAAAATGCATTATCACACATTTCTATGAAATTTTACTTATATTATTAATTTAGTCAATCATGTAACATTAAATTTTGACCCAAACTATAAACGAGGGACTAGATAATGAACTCAACATTTTCTAACTTGGTCATGTTGCATTACAATTGTATTTTGTATCTACAAATATTATAAAATTTTCACAATATCTCTTTTTAAGTTTGTATTTCAATATATACTCTCTTTTCAAATTCAAAATTATATTAGTTAGAAATATATTGATATCATCAATACTTAGATTGGGATTGAACACCCTAAAAATTTTACTAAGTATGAATAAGATATAGAGCAAAATCCCAGGCCACAAAGCATCAAAAGAGGCTGTCCTCAAGAAACAACAAGATTTTATAATTACCAAATATCTCAATCAACTAAAAAACCAATAATGGAAATTAACATTTTTTAAGTGAAAGAAGTAAGAAGATGAGTGTGTGCATTAGCAATCAAGTGGGAGATCATTATTCTAAAGATTTGCTCCTTGAGGAGAAAAAATATAGAAGAAACTCACATATAAATTATAAAATTTTAGAGTATGTTTTTGGATTTACTAAAGCGGTGCAACGTACAGGAAAAAAATTAATTCTTTTAAGCTCGATTTAAGAGATTTTAGGAGAGTAGATGTTTTAGATTCAACTTATGTTAAGAAAGGCAGAGGTATACCTAGGAAGACTTAGACTTATTGCATAAAAAATGATTTTAATTTATTGGAATTAAATGAAAATTCGACACTAAATAGGAGGCAATGGAGAAAAAAGATTCATGTAGCCGACCCCACTTAACACGATTAAGGCTTTGTTGTTTTTGTTGTTGTAAGCCCGATTTAAGAGAGAAAATAAATGAGAAATAAAATATTGAGGCACACAATAGAAAAAAGAAAAATTTTGAAAGGTAGAGTTCCAAAGAAATTCATAAAAGAAAAATATCGGGATTGAGCTTAAATTTATGAGAAAATTTTGGGTGAAATCATTGCAATAACTCACAGAAGAACAACCAGTTCTCAATATGCTCATGTTTTTTGAAAGTGTCAAAAAAAAAATCTGTTTTGATTGGTTGAAAATTACAATAATATGTTTAACTAATGTTGCTTTCATTTACGTTGATTTTTCTTAACATTTGTGGCTAATTGTTATGATTTTACATGTATATGTAGACCTTTTAGCTAATGATCATATGACAGTGGTTACACTATTTTGTTCATGTTTATTTTTCTATAACAAATTTAAAGTTTATGGCTATCAAAGCAAAGACCAAAAATGCATCTCAACAGGTAGGGAAAAAAAAAGTGTTCATAACATTCAAGTTGTTGTATTAGATATTTTTCTCATTCAAAATATACAAAACAATCAAAACTAGTATAAATAACCATGCTTCTACAATAATAAGTCATTATCCTACAAAATAAAATGATTAATTATCCATATAATTTAAAATAAATATTTTACAAATATAAACTTGAGTCATACTTTAATTTTGTTTCCTTATACAAACATTCATCGTATCTTTGTCTTTCAAAAACCTACATATCCACTCTTAGAGTATATATTACATACATTGAACATGCACATGTGTCTCTTGTAATTTTTTTTTTAAGGTGCATTATGACCGTGAAATACATTCCCTTGCAAGAATGTAATATTTTCTGCTTTTTTACAGTAACGCTCTCATTAAATATCAAAAAATATTACATCAGGAGTCTTGATGAAGTCTACATGCAAAGTTTTGTATCTGGACTCTAATCAGGATCTGCTACGTGTACATTCAGCCCACCTTTGTAAAAAAAAAATTTAATACATGTGAAACATAACTGAATATGTAATATAATTTGATTGAAGTCCTGCCGTAAACATACGCTCAAAGGGTTGAATATCATCCCTGCCATTAATAAATATTATTAGAACACCGCGTCCGATGAGGTCTGCAATTCCCACCACCACCCTCGAAGAAGCAACTAATTAATCAGTCAGTCGCAACTCCACAGCCATACATTTCATCCGTCCGGTCGGCCGACCTCTCCATGGCCGCCTTGAACCCACCAAGCGTCGTCGACCTACTCCTCTTCCATCATCACGAGCGGGAGTTCTTCAACCGTCTCATCCACCGCCTAGGCCAACGCCCCGTCCCCACGCAATGGGTCATGTCTCTCTGGCTCTGGTTCGAATCCATCGGCCACCACGACTTCATCCGCCGCGTCTCTTCCTCCTCCGACCAACTCGTTCTCCAATTCCTCGCCGAAGCCAAAGCCTGCCTCCGCCGCCTCATCTTCCACTCATCCTCCGACCAGCAAGATGAGGAGCACGAACCACTTCTACTCACCAACACTCTCGTCTCTGAACCCATTGCGCTTCGCTTCTTCGACTATCACCACCAAGAAGCTCTCCACGGCGTCCTTTATTTCCACAAGAACGTCTCTGAAATAATTTTCAATGATAATATTACTGATCAGATAGCCGCTCATCAGCTTCTGTCCAGCGGGCTTCATATTAACTGGCAGCCATCTGTTCAATATAATAACGTGAGGGAAGATCACTCTTGTTCCTCACCAGCATTAATGTTCAATCCGATGGAGGGGACGTCGTTGCCGGTAACAGACCGTTGGTCGCCGGAGGAACAGAGGTCTATGTTCATTACCTTCTCCAGGGGGTATCCGCTAACCCGAGATGAAATTAAGGACTTCTTTAACATGTAATTAATTGTTACTTAGCAAAACATTTTTTTTTATAAATTTTTTTAGTTATAAATATAACTTAATTATAGGAGAAATTCAATTTAAATGATATATTAAGAAATAAAGCATTTAATCATGGTGCGTACAAATTGGTATGTTATGATTATATTTATAATGAGTGAATGAAATATAAATTAAAAATGGTAGGTAAAGTGGTAATTTTGTCTTATATTAATGTTAACATTTAGTACGTATAATAAAATGGAGTGCACTTGCATGCATGCATGCAGGAGGTTCGGGAGGCCGTGCGTGGAGATGGTGATGATTGAGAAGGCGCCGATGGGAGTGCCGCCGATGTACGGACGGGTGGTCTTCACCACTGCATCGGTGATAGCAGTGCTGCTCAACGGGCAGAAAACAGCAAAATTTATGATCAAAGGGAGACATCTGTGGGCGCGCGTGTATGTGCCCCGCCATTCATCTAATTAGACTCAGCCTTCGTTACGGGCATGTTTTCTCACGATTATATTTTTCATTTAAATATAGTTATCTTTTACACAATAATTTTATAGCCGTTTTTGGTAAGAGGGGGAGTGCCCCCAAAAGATTTGTACGTGCAAATGTTATTTATAGGTAGCCACGTTTGTTATGGTACTTTGCTTTGTTGAATTTGGTCTAACGGGGACTCATCTAAAGTTACATCAGGATTATATATATTTATGATTCCACTTGTCAGAACCTTAAGCAATACTGTTCTATTTGCTTAAAACTGCAGCTTATATCCGTTTAGTATTCATGGGTTTGGGATAATTTCCTCCACACCTTTACACTGTAGACTTTATTCATATATATAGTAGATAAGATGGAAAATGTGAACATTCTAGAAAATTATAGTTAGTTATATGATTATGGTGACCTCAAGTGAGCTCAGGTGAGTTTGTTATTGTTACCACTGATACCCCTGCATGCTGATGGTTCTCGGTAAAACCTGGTAAGTATATCTGCTGGCTGACAATAACTAAATCTGTTTGGAATTGATGTGGTCCCTTATGAAATGGTAGGCTATCTCGATATGTTTGGTTCGCACGTGAAAAATTGAGTTGTTGGCTAGAGATATGACAGATATGTTGTCACAATATATAGAAGTAAGTAAGTTTGATGCCGAGTTCTTCCAATATTCTCCGTAGCCATATGACCTCCATCGTGGCTGTTGCTAAGACATCCGTAGACGAACTTGCAACCGTAGATTGTTTCTTAATCATCTATGATATGAGGGTGTCATCTAGGAATGAGCACACTCTAGTGGTGGACTTCTGATCTGATTGTTCTCCAGCCCAATCAGCATTAGTATAGGTTCGAAGATTGAGATTGCCGCGTATGATTTCCATCCCAAAGTGGCTCGTGACTTGTAGATACTGCAATAGATAAGTTAATTATTGATAATGTGATGTGGTAGGGGAGTTCATGTATTGACATAACTTGTTTACAACATATGCGGTTTGTGACGATAAGGTATTGTACCGATTCCAGTCTATTAGTTGTTTTACAAAGTATGATTATGAAATGGATTGTCTTATTGAGATCGAGAGGATTGTTTAACCGGTAGCAGAGTGCCGAGATGTTTACACTTCTGTATTCCTAAGGTGGTAAGGAGTTGTGTAAGATATCTTTGTTCTGTTAGAAATTTTCTTTTGAATTTCCAAATAGATTTTGATCGAATCAAAATCTCTTAGGAAATTGCCTCGAGAATCTTTCGTTCACGTTCAAATTATTGAGAAAAACTAAATCGATACAATAGCGGAAGCGTACCTGAATCCATTTGATCGATTGCAAGCAATGATCTTCCAATCTGCAATTTATCCGGAGTTTTCCTTAGTTTCTCTCGTTGATGGGGAACAAGAAAATTTTAAAAGTATGCAGATCAGGGACCATTACCCCTGTATTTATTGTAACCAACTGGTGGTTACAAAAGGATTGCTTAATTCCAATTCGCCCTCATTAAATTGGAATTTGCTCTTATGGTATCCACACTTATAATTTCATGACAAATGTGCCTAAATTCATAAACTTTATTAATTAATTAGACCACAATAATTTTGACTTGTTAAATAATGACCCAACACATTTATTAATTACATCGTAGTCCCATAAATTATCCAACAATCTCCCACTTGGACTATATATGTAAAAATAAATGTGTCAACCTTAGAGCGCTCAAAAATTTGTTGTCATTATTATAAAGGCACATTACAATATGGTCCATTAATCATATCAATATAGGATCAAAGCAGATCTTCATCGTATTTGTCACAACTAAACCCATCAATGGTCACATATATTAATATAATCAAATGACATAGATCAATCATGAATGTGTGGATGAAAATTACATGCGAAGTGGTCGTTCTATGTCAATTTTCAACCTGGTCCTACTTTACTTAAGTGAGATCAAACTTTAATTATACAGAGTGTACTGAACTGAATAAAATACCATATTTCTGATCAGAAAATATCCAAATATGTTTTGTACATAAAATAAAACATATAACTAAAAACACAAACTAACAAACTCCCATTGAATCTAAATTTTCTCAAACTCTATAACACCCATATGAGTAGTATGCTCATGAAAGACCTCATGTATCGACCCTTTGTAAAGGGGTCCGCAATCATGGAGTTTGTTCCAATATGCTCTACGCAAATCTGCCACTTTGTATTCTTTCCTTCACAACAAGAAATTTGATGTCAATATGCTTTGACTTGGATGAACTCCTGTTGTTATTGGAATACAATACAAGTCGATTTATTGTCACAAAATAACTTTAGTGGTCTTTCAATTCCTTCCATAATGCGTGAGCCTAGTGACAAAATTTCTCGACCATATGCCATGGTTGGATGCCTCATAACATGCTATATACTCTCGCTCATATAGTGGATGAAGCCATTAGTGTTTGTTTCGCACTCCTCCAGGATATAGCTCCACCACTTAACAAAAATATGTAACTGATGTGGATCTTCCATTGTCTTGACATCCAAAGAAATCGGAGTCGAATACCCAATGATCTCCAAATGATCCGATCTCCTATATGTAAGCATGTAATCTTTTGTTCTCCTTAAGTACCTCATAACCCTTTCGTCGCTTTCCAATGATCCATTCTCGGGTTACTTAAGTATCCGCTTAAAACTCCAACAATGTACGCAATATCCGGTCGCAGACAAACTTGAGCATACATAAGACTCCCTATCACTGAAGCATAGGGAATCTTTAGCATTTCCGAATCTCGAGGTTTCCTTTTAGCATCGATTGAGATCGAACTTGTCTCCTTTAACGACAGGGGTGTCAATTGGTCTACAATTCCGCATGCCATATCTTTTAAGCACTTTATCGATATAACTTCTTTGCGATAATCCAAGAATACACCGAGAACGATCTCGGTGAATTTGGATTCCTAAAACAAATGAGGCATCACTAAGATCTTTCATCTCAAAATTATTTGATAGAAATCTTTTGGTTTCGCAACATATGTCTATATTATTTGTGATGCGAGTATGTCATCCACATACAAAATCGAAAAATATGTTTTATCCCATCGAATTTATGATACACACAATCATCAACTACATTCATTTCAAAACCAAATGATAGAATCACTCGATGAAATTTGTGATACCATCGACGTGAAGCTTGTTCGAGCCCATAAATGGATTTTGTCGGCTATGCAAACCATATTCTTTGGGTCTCCTATTACAAAGTTTTCCGGTTGCACCATATAGATCGTTTCATCAATGTCTCCATCGAGAAATGCGGTCTTGACATCCATTTGATGTAGCTCCATATCATAATGAGCAACAAGTGCCATGATTACTCTAAAAGAGTCCTTTGTTGAAACCGGAGAAAAGGTCTCTTTATAAGTCAATCCCTTCCTTTTGAGTAAAGCCTTTAGCTACAAGACGAGCTTTATGTCTTTCCACATCACCTTTCGAATCCCTTTTAGTTTTAAAAATCCATTTACAACCAATGGGTTTCTTTCCTTCGGCAATGGAACAAGTTCCCAAACTTTATTGTCTTGCATAGACTTATACTCCTCATTCATTGCTTTCGATCCATTTTTCCGAATTGAACTTCGCATAGCTTCGATGAAAGTCGATAGGATCATCTTCCATCATACTAATATTTTCCTCATGTTCCCGAAGAAATACAATATAATCATCTCGAAATAGCATTTCTTCTTTCCCTAGTGGATCGTCGCAAAAGCACTTGCTCTCGAACTTGTTCTTGAGGTTGTTGAATTTGTTCCTCGAGGGTTCTTCGATTTGCAACTCGATCAATGTCGGAGTAAGATCCCGATCATTATCAAAAGCAATTACGTGAATAGGAACCAATTCCTCTTCAACAAGAGTAGTATGGTCCGATTCCTCCTCAAAGACAAAGTCTCTAACCCGATTTCTCCCCCAAATTCAATATCCTCAAAGAACACTGCAGCTTACTCGTCTCAAAATTATCTTTAATTTGGGATCATAAAACTCGAAACCCCTAGATCGCTCCGAATAACCAACAAAGTACTGCCACTCGTTTTAGTGGTCTAACTTTTCTCAAGTGGCTTGTAAGGCCTTGTCTCAGCTTGAGCAACCCTAAACATGAAAATGCTTTAAACCGGGTTTTCGCCCCGTCCAAAGCTCATAAGGTGTAATTGCGAAATTTCGTTTTAGTTGGTACTCTATTTAGAATGTAGACATCGTCTTGAGTGCTTCTCCCGCAGTGAATTCGTAAGGTAGAATGACCGATCATACTTCTTACCATGTCTTTAAGAGTGTGATTTCGTCTTTCAATCTACACCATTCATGCTTGAGTGAACTCGGCATAAGTATATTGTGGGACAATTCCACAATCCTCTAGGAATTTAGCAGAATGGTCCCGACGTTGTTCACTCGAACCGTCATATCTACCGTAGTATTCACCACCACGATCGATTTGACTTTCTTTATTCTTTTGCTTAGTTGATTTTCAACTTCGACTTTATAAGATTCGAACACGTCCAATACTTGGACTTCTCATTAATAAGAAATAAGTATGCATATCTTCGAATAATCATCTATGAATGATACAAAATATTGTTGACCATTCCAAGAAGTCGTAGAAAATGGTCCACAAACATCCGTATGTATCAATTCTAAGACTTCAGTAGCTTTATATGCACCTAATTTCTTCCTTTTAGTCCGTTTTCCCTTAATGCATTCAATACGGACATCAAAGTTCGTAAAATCAATGGAATTTAGAATTCCATCTCGACACAAGTCTTTCAACTCTATTTCTAGAGATGTGACCTAAACGCTCGTGCCATAATGCTCCCGAATTTTCATTATTAATTTTTCGCTTAGTACCTCGTGATTCCAGCATTCAGCAGTTTCATTATAAGAAGCAACAAGATATCAAGCAAATAAAGATTGTCATATACCACAAGAGAACTGAGCCCAATAATATTGGAATTAATAGATAAACCGAAACAACCGTTTTGAAATGAACAACAATAACCTAATTTGTCCAAACAACAAACGAAACTAAATTCCGTCTAAATGACGTACAAACAAAAGTATCTATTAAATCCAAATAGTAACCAAGACATAATAACAATCTAAAATGCCCAATCGCTTCCATTTCTACCGATTTTCCATCTCCCACATAAATGCATCTTTCAAAGCATTATTTGGTTTTCGGTAGCTCGAGTAATCTCCGCATTGAAACACTTATGTTAGTAGTAGCACCGCAGTCTAACCACCAAGTGTTTCTAGGTATCGAAGCCAAATTTACCTCGAATCAGTACCAAAGTTAGAAATGTACCTTTCTTTACACGCCAAGCATGATATTTAAGCACATTCCTTCTTCGATGTCCTTCTTTGTTGCAAAAGAAACAACTGATATTTTCTCGAATTTCGAGCTTTATTTTGTTTCTTTTGAGAAGGACCCTTACTCTTAGCAGCTTCATTCTTTCTTTTAGAGCCCCTTTCCTTAGAGGTGTTTACCGGATGAGCACTTTCGGCCTTTCCTTGCTTAACCTTTCTTCCTCTCGCACACAATGAGAAATAAGCTCATTAAGAGTCCATTTCTCCTTTTGCATATTATAGCCGACCGTAAATCGACCAAACGCGTGGAGGAAGAGAAATAAGAACTAAATGCACGAGTAAATCATCCGTCAACTCGAGATTTAGTTTCTTTAATTTTGAAGCAATATTAGACATCTCCATGATGTACTCCCTTATATTTTCCTCGCCTCCGAACTTCATTGAAATCGGCTCTTTAAAAGAATACAAGTTTCGGCCTTTATCGCTCTTTGCAAAGCGTTTCTCAATTTCAGCAAGGAAAATCATGCAGATCGATCGATCTCGCGAGACACCGCACCTCTAAAGGCCTCGGGTATGCCGCGCTTTATGATCATTGGGACTCAAGCGATTAGAACGGTCCCACTTCTCAAAGTTCCTCCTATCCTCGGAGGAACTTGCATCCGTAAGAGGAGCGGGCTTTTCTATTCTTAATGCTAGATCTAGATCCATGCAACAAGAACAATGAGATGTTCTCTTTCCAATCCTTAAAACTATCACCCTTAAGGATTGGAACCGAATCGAGATTAGCAGATACATTAGCAACAACCGAAAAATGAACAAAAGATTTAATTAATAAAATGTTTAAATTCAATTAATGGTAATCCCATCTCAAGATACCTAAAGCAACATTAATATCAAGTCTTTGGACAAGTAATATTAACTGCTAAGTAGTAATCTCGTCAGAATGATCAAACATTAACAATAACATATATCAAGTAATAAATCTATCTTTGGATCGATTTATTACTCATATATTATTCCTTATAATCGTTACACGTTTATCATCACAAGTGTAGTATGCATTTCGCACGCATTAATTTTCCTCGCCAATTAATACTGCGTATGAACCTACATACACACAACATCCATCATTCGTCGCTGAACTATCTACACATGATGAAGTCACTTCAGCAACATCACGCTTCAATAAGCTTCATTAAAAAATGATGGACAATTTTAAAATACCATTTATTCGAATTTAAATTTAAACTTTAATTTAATTTTATAAAATCTTATATTTATAAATAATAGACTAATTTATAAGTCTATAAAGTTCTACGATTTACAAAACAAAATTATTGATTTTATAAAATTAATCAATCCTAAACTTTACAATTAATTTACTCATTTTAAAATGAGTAAATTAATTAACTTATTTATTTAATCTACTCATTAAATTAAATGACTCATTTTATTTTCCAAATTAAAATGAGTTAATTAATTAATTAATTAATGAGTAAATTAAAATTTAAATTAAACAAAATAAAATAAAATCAAGAAAATCAATTTAAAACTAAACAAAATAAAACAAAATTGATTTTATTTTATTTTATTTTATTTTAATTTTCTGGTTTTTTTTTTTTTTCTCGCGGACCGGGTCTCGTGGACCGGTTCCGTGGACCGGGTCCACGGAATGGTCCGTGGACCTGGTCCACGGACCGGTTCGCGGACCGGCTCCGCGAACCGTTCCGCGAGCAGTTCCGCGAGAACCGTTCGCGGCTCGCGAACCTGTTCCGCGAACGGCTTCGCGGCTCGCGAACCGAGGCGCCGCCCGCGCCGCCTCCTCGCGCCGGCTCCGGCGCCTGTCCGAGCGCGCGTCCGGCGGCGCCTCCTCCGGCGTCGCTCCGGCGGCGCCTCCCTCCGCGCGCCGATTTCGGTGCCATTTCCGGCGGCTCCTTCGCCGCTCGTTTTGATTTTCGCCGGATTTCGCCGCCGTCGGAGGACGCGCCACCGCACTCCACCGACGTCGCAGCCCCGCTGCGCATTCCTTTCTCCGTAGCTCCGCCGCCGCAATCTTTGCGGCGAATCCTTCGCGGGTAAAGGCGAACGAAAGGATAAAAATACGAAAGAGGAGGGATCCAACAAGAATACGAACGGAGGCTTCGATACCAATCGTTAGAATTATCTTTAAATTTCCAAATAGATTTCGATCGAATCAAAATCTCTTATGAAATTGCCTCGAGAATCTTTCGTTCACGTTCAAATTATTGAGAAAACTAAATCGATACAATAGCTGAAGCGTACTCGAATCCATTTGATCGATCTGCACGAATGATCTTCCAATCCGCAATTTATCCGGAGTTTTCCTGTTCTCTCGTTGATGTGGAACGCAAAATTTTAAAAGTATGCAGATCAGTGACCATTACTCCCGTATTTATCAGAACTAACCTAGCGGTTATAAAAGGATTATGACTCCAACTTCGCCTCATTAAATTCGAACTTGCTCTTACAGTATCCACACTTATAATTTCACGACAAATGTGCCTAAAGTCATAAACTTTATTAATTAATTAGTACTACAATAATTTTCAACTTGCTAAATAACGACTCAACACATTTATTAATTACATTGTAGTCCCATAAATTATCCAACATGTTCTCTTAGGAAGTAATATATGTTGTTTTCAGCACCTCAATATCGAGAAAACAATTAATAGGACCAAAGTTATCCAACTGCAACTTGAGTGCCATTTGAACCGTGAGTTGAGAGATGGTTACAATATTATTGCCTATGATAAGCATGTCATCAAAATATATGAGAACAAAAATTCTGATATCACATTGTTGAAAAAAGAACAATGACGGATTCGCTTTGCTGATGCGAAAAACATTTTCTGTAAAGAATGCCGAGAAGGTAGTAAACCATTACCTTGGAGCCTGTTTTAATCCACACACACCACAGGAAGAAACCCGATTAGCTTTAGACTTTTTGGTGCTAATCGGGTATTTTTTCGACGCTAATTCAAAATAGTGGTTGAGTAGCGTTGGTTTTTTTCTCACGTTAAAATGGGTGATGCTAATTTATTTTGGATAAATATTAGCATCAGATTTTAATATGCCTCCGCATTAGCGTCGAAAACAACCGTCGCTAAAAATACCATTGAACATACAAGAGACGCTGGAGTAACAACACAATAGCATAAAAAAAGGCCAACGCTGATCATCGTCAAACAATGCCAAAGCTAATTAGCATTGACCTTATCCGACGCTAAATCAGTGTCAATCTTTTTTAATGCTATTGCACAATTTTAGCGATGACTTGTATCGTAAATTGCAAGAAACAAAAAAAATACAAAACGATTAGATTTCGATATACTTGCACATAATAACCAAAATCAACATAATATGATATTTTTTTATCATCACAATTCGTAAAAGAAATCTCCAACATACACATAATGATACCAAATCAGACTAAATATAAAAGGATTAATGTACTCAGAATTCACAACACAAGAAATTGAAAGTTTGCACATTACATAAATAAAAAAGAGATAGAGTCAACCCCTATGCTAGGGGAACATCATCGAACACAAAAAAAACCAAATATTCATCCTCTTCATCATCATGATCCTCCTCCTCCTCCTCGACCGGACGCATTTCTGCTTGTTATGGTGATCAAAACTCTCCGTCAGGCGTGCTAAGCTATATGCAATTAGCTGTTGGCCTTCAAACACTTATCGAAGCTCTTAATTCATCATCGTCACATTCCAAACAAGCTTCTCATACCGAGCCTGTAATGAGCTAGGCCACCCACAGCTACTCGGGAACGCTCGACCTCCAACGTCATCCCCTTTGCTCTGAGGCCATACACCCTTACCTTCTTCCCCGCCGCATGCGTCCACAACTCTTAGTCAAATTTGTAGTGGTAGACTAGCTACCAGTGCTGGTGAGGTCTAGTTGGTCATCTCCCTTTTTCTCTCCCGAAACTGTTTGCACTCTTCCTGCATAATAAAATTCAAATATTATTTAACATTTTAAACATTAATAAACATATTAAAAGAATTAAATTTTTAAATTTACATTCACACGACATGAGTGGTTGGATATCCACTTCTGTGTGCCTGGGCGCCGATGTGTAAGGACATGCAACTCTGTGGCGGATGGCTCTCTGTCAAGCTCCTTGACCTGTAGACATTATCAGCTTAATACATGAGTCACATAATTATATAAATTAGTAAGATTTGTAATTTTGACATAATCTTACCAACATCCGATAGTGCTTCCCGTGGGGATTGAACCTCCAATGTGGAGTGACCCCTCTTGATTCCTCTATCGTCTAGTTTTGCTAATTTGTGTCCCTTCTTCTGGTACTCCGGAGAGGCCCATGCCTAGCTTAACTCAGCCCAGACTTCCTCCCAACCCATGAGGGCCTCTATCCCTTCTTACGATGCGTCGTGAACATATCCCCGAGTCTATGCCTGACACAAACCTAAAAATCTACCAGACCTGCTGGTGATGTTTCGACAACTAGTAAACCAACTTCTGCAAATTAGAAAGTATGTAAGCCATATCTGCTCCGGATGATCTCCTTGTTCCGCTTCACAGGCAGCCTGAAGGGGTAGAACCTGCAAATGTTCTTTTATTATTCAATTGAATGAAGAATTCAAATTACTATACTGTAAAAAAGAAAGTTGTCTTACGAGTCATCACATGACTCAATATAGACTCTGCCGGCGGTGTCAGCCATTTCAGATGTTCGAGTCGAGAGGCCTAGCTCGATGGATGAGGATGATGGGCGAAACAAAGGTGCAGTGGGAGATTGTGCCTGCGAAGAGCTTGGTGCAAGAGGAGGGGTAATAGAAGGGTTCACCAGAGTGGCTGCACGAGTGACGTACCTGTCAGCAGTAATGACGATCTTCTTCACCCTCCGATATGTGCTCCCTAAAGTCCCTTGTACGAGGGGTCTTTCAGGAGGCCAAGAATCCGCCGTCTGCATTAGTGAAAAAAATTGGAATTAATAAGTAAGATTAGTATGTAATATAAGACATAAAAGTAAAAATAGAAAAGTGAAACACATTGTGTCTACACATAAAATCAAGAATATTAACTAGGGTAACTATGGTGTAAGAAGCAAAAGTAAAAGCAAAAAGGTGTGAAAACTAATCATCTAAGTATACATGTTGTTTTTTAAATTTGTTTCATTCGATGATCTAGATGTTGAAGAAATTAAAATTTTTCCTCAATCTTATCATTATTTCATCCATATCTAGAGGGACTTCTTCATGAATCCCCGTGGTATCCCCAGGGGTAAATCCTCATAGATCGAGCTAAGTTGAATTAAATAATTAAACATAATTGACTCTTGGTGAATAATTTTGATAACATTCTTCATCTCAACGATTTTTTTTTTGTGCTGTATTCTTCAATACAAGAGCCCAATAAAGTTTATCCCTTGCTCGTCCAGAATATCAAACATAAAAAACCTGACTAGCCAGAATAAATAGGTTATACTTTGCCTATGTTCTATTCATCTTACCATCAGTAATATGATACATGTCGAGTGTCTTAGTTCCTCAATTATGAACGAGATCAAACCACTTACAGTTGAACATGTAGATATTGCAACTGAATTACTCCTTTTCGTATGCTATAATAACTTATCTAGTTATCTGTGTGTGTGTTTATTCTACACAAACATCACAATTATAACTTTGTTTTACTTCACACCAGGAGCTCGTGTGAAATTTATAACCGTCAACTTCAAAAATTTTCCATGTCTTCATGCTACGATTAGGCCTCAAAGCAAGATCTAATAAGTCTTGATCTATGATTCTGTTGCTTGTATCATTGACCTAGTAGAATTTCCATAGCATAATTACTTTAATTTTGTTTAGTAAAATTACACAACATATCAATGAATTTAAAAGTTACTTTAATGTACGTATAATTTGAACTATTTTGGAAATTCTTCTTCTATTTTCTTGCTTACAACAGAGTCATCCTCTATGTTTAGGCTCTCTGTAAATAAAATGGAGACGCCTTTGTGACTTGTATGTCTGAATTAATTGGTAAAGTATTTCATAAAAATATTTAATTTTATTTAATCTTACTATAGGAATGGAATGGTTGTACTTCGTCGCAGTTCAGTAGAACATATAAAGCAGCTGCTAGAAGCTCTACATCATTTAGGTAGCATATACCATGCCTACCTTATGGTTCACCATATATCTAAAATACCGATAATTCGGTTTGCGAAGGTATTAGACCAATAGTTTCATGGGTATGTTGCCCTTGATTAAAGTAATAAGAACATAAAGTAATTGTCTCCTGTAATAAGTATATATCGCCATTCAAACCCTCAGGACGTGACTGTTTTTTTTAATTCGCACAGTTTTGTAATTTTAGAAAAAAATAAGATAACATTTTACTCTATGATAAAAGACATACCTCTCAAAGGGATGCATCAACCTATATAACACCGATCCCACCAATATAGTCTCATGACACCGATGAATAGGCAAATGCTCCAAACAATCAAAAAAGCCAGGAGGAAGGCCCGTGCCATTGCCATGAAAAGCATAGAAAGCAGTTTTACAGATAATTTCTTCCACACATTTATACATTAGACTTTATACATATATATAGTAGATAAGATGGAAAAGGTGAAGATTCTAGAAAAACTATAGTTATTATATGATTATGGAGACCTCGGGTGAGCTTAGCTGAGCTTGTTATTGTTACCACTGATAATATTGTCATATTGAATGATTCTGATTGATTGCTTTCTGTGTTCATATAATGCATTGTTTTTAGTTTTTTGATTGGGCTAGTTAGATGGCTCTATATAAATTAACATTTTTTACCTCTCTGATCCTGTCGTTGATCCAATATGGACATATAAATGATAAAATATCAGCATTACAATCATATAAAAAACTATTCACCTGTAACTACAGGTCGATCACATAGAATACCTTGCTACCATCACTTTATTTAGCAAGTCGATCACATAAAAATATTCTAGGAGCGTTGTGTGTAATCACATCAATGTTTTGTCTTGTGATAAACTACAAAATTTATTTTATTAATTTTTTAAAACTTTTGAAATTTATAAGGATTGAATCAAGTTTTATCTGTGAATTAACATCTCAAAGGCAAAGCTATAGGAAAGGAAGAAATTACTAGAGAAGGGAAGAACATAAAGTGCCATATATTAAACGAGAAAAAAAACCCCTTTTTTACATTAACTCATCTCTTTTATGAACTAGTTCTTCGATAAAATATACATATGTCATGCTTACATATTCAGATATATCATAGAAGCTTTTGTAGCTCGTTTTTTTATCATTTATCACCCTAAGTATGTATTTTATATTCATAACCGCCGTTGGCACCATTGTTAGAGCGTGGAGCCCGGTTTAAAGAAATAAAAAATTATTCCCGCCTCCAGTATTAAGCTCCCGCCTCTTTGCTTTTGCCTTTTGGTAAATACGGGTCCCGCCACTATTAATTAAGAAGGAATTTGGAATCATGGCTGCAGCAGTTACTTTCTAAAAGGGAGGTGGATATAGCAGTTTTTTTTTGGCTTTTCCTTTACACAGGCGGACGGAACACCAAAATAGAGGAAGAAAGGAAAAGCTATTGCAAGGCTGCGGTTTTCATCTTTGGGCATCAGCTTGTGGTAAGGAGAGGACGGCAAGGAAATTCAAGTCAGAAGAAAAGAAATGGCTATAGCGGAGGCTTCGTGCGGAGGCTTCAACGGAGAGAAGAAAGAAGAGATTTGTAAATCTTTATTCCATTTATTCTTCTGGATTTGACGGTGAGGTCTCTCTAATTTTGTCCTTTCCATTTGTGTTGTTCACGGGTAAGAAGAGCAAGACTTTTCTTGTAATCATTGGAGCAATTGACGGTGTAACTTTCCTCAATAAAATCCTCTGCAACTCCGTGGATGTAGTACAAAAATTGTCGAACCACGTAAATCTCCGTGTCTCTTTTCCAGTGTGAATTTTCTCGTTTTATTTTTTCACTTCGTCGTCGATCGTTATATTTTAAATATATCATAACAACCTAGTATCGAGCATGAATACTGCAGACGAGTGAAAGTTTCGTGATCGAAAAATTTGATGACACAGACTTTGGTTATTGGAGGATGAGAATAGAGGACTACCTCTGTAGGAAGAAACTACATCTTCCAGTTATTGTGGAAAAGACCGGAAAGAATGATGAGACTGAATGGAATTTGTTGGATCGACGAGTTACGGGGTTATTCGATCGACCTATCGAGGTCCGTTGCACACAACGTCGTCGATGAAAGGACTACCGTAGATCTTATGGCAAGCACTTTCGGTATGTATGAAAGTGTCGTCGGCGAATAACAAGGTGTATCCGATGAAAAAGCTTATTCAATTCGAAGATGGCGAACGTACGTCCGTTGTACAACATCCGAATGATTTTAATACTATTACAAATCAATTATCATCCGTGAAATTGAATTCGATGATGAGATCCGCTGCATCGATCCTCGTTGGCTTCATTGCTAAATAGCTGGAAGCTATGAGGACGGTCGTTAAGAATTCTCGCAGTAAATCTAAATCGAAATTCGATGATATTCGTGATTCGATTTTGGTCGAGGAGGTTCGGCAGGAAAGATTCGGCGAGATCTCAAGTTCGAGTTCAGCATTAAATGTTGATTCCGTAGAGGGAGATCACAAGATAGGAACTCAAACAGAGGAAGATCAAAATCAAAACACGAGGCGAGAGCAAGTCAAGGCTCGGTCAAAAAGTGACTTCATTGGAACTCGCGGCAAACGGCCACATAAGGAAGAATCGCAGAAATCCCAAGAAGGCGGAGAATGACAGCACAAATGTGATAACTGAAGAAGCACATGATGCACTACTGCTGGCAGTTCAAAGTTATGTTGATGACTGGATATTGGATTCAGGGGCTTCTTTTCATACAACTTTCCATCAGGAATTGATGCGAATTATGTTGCAGTGACTTTGGGAAAGTATATCTTGCAGATGGAGAAGCTTTGAATGTGGTTGGAATGGGAGACATCGACATTACACTTCCAAACAAAGAATAAGGTAGACCGCAAAAGGTCGACACATTCCCGAACTAAAGAAGAACCTCATTTCTATCGGCGACTCGATGAGTGCGGACATTCAAGTAGTGTTCTCAAATGGCACTCGGAAGGTTACTAAAGGAGCACTCGTACCGGCTCGGGGTAAGAAAATAGTGCACGCTATATATGACTATCGGTTTAATTAACAAGTGTTGATACTCATCAGTTGCAGAGCACAACGCAGTCGTGGCATTGCAGACTCGGCGCACGAGCCGGAGAGGTATGAAGGAACTTCGACCCGCAGGCAAGCTACCGAATCGAAGTCGGCTGATCTCGGCATATGTGAGAGTCGCATTATGGGGAAACAGAGGAAGGTCGCTTGAAAAGTGGCAGAACGCCAGCGGCAGAAAGCCGGATTTAGTACACACAGATGTGTGGGGACCTTCTCCAGTGGCATCTCTTGGAGGCTCTCGTTACTACGTTACATTCATTGATGATCATAGCAGAAAGGTATGGGTCTATTTCTTGAAGCATAAATCTGATGTATTTAATGTTTTCAGGACTTGAAAGGCCATGGTTGAAACAGATACAGGCTTAAAGCTGAAATGTCTGAGGTCTGATAATGGTGGTGAGTACATTGATGGTGGATTCAAGGAGTATTGTGCAGCTCAGGGCATCAGAATGGAGAAAACCATTCCAGGGACACCACAACAAAATGGTGTTGCAGAGCGCATGAACAGAACCATTAATGAGCGGGCTAGAAGCATGAGATTGCACGCCGGACTACCACTTACTTTCAGGCGTAGGCGATTAGATCGCAGTTTACTTGATCAACAGGGGGCCATCTGTTCCATTGGACTGTAAATTACCTAAGGAGGTCTGGAGTGGGAAAGAGGTCAGATTTTCTCACCTTAAGACTTTTGGTTGTCTTTCATATGTTCTTATTAATCCAGATGCTCGAAGTAAGCTTGAGGCTAAGTCAAAGAAGTGTTACTTCATTGGCTATGAAGATGATGCACTTGGGTATCGTTTCTGGGATGATCGAGATCGGAAGATCATAAGGAGCGAGTGAACGTGATTTTCAATGAAATTGTTATGTACAAGGACAAGTCCAGTACAGTTTCTGAAACAGCACTGCAGAAATCTGAGTTGGTAAAGTTTGATGATTTACCAGAGGTTACAGTGCAGGGCAGAGATGCAGGTGAAGAGGAGAGTGGGCCTGGGGCACCCATTCCTATTGTTCCGCGATCAATTTCAGAGCAGTCTACTCCTACAGTTGCAGTTCGCAAGTCAGAAAGGACTAGACGCTCTCCACAGAGGTATTCTCCTACTTTAAACTACATTCTGTCGACGGATGGTGAAGAACCTCGGAGTTATGAAGAAACCTTGCAAGATGAAAATTCAAGCAAGTGAGAGCTCGCGATGAAGGAGGAGATGAATTCCCTGTCATGGAATCAGACTTGGGAGCTGACAGATCTTCCACCAGGGAAGAAGGCATTACACAACAAGTGGGTGTACCGGATGAAGACTGAGCATGATGGTAGTAAGAGGTACAAGGCAAGACTTGTTGTAAAAGGTTTTCAGCAGAAGCATGGTATTGATTATTCCGAGATTTTCTCCCCTGTGGTGAAGCTTACAACCATCAGAATGGTACTGTCTATGGTGACTACTGAAGATCTCTTCCTTGGGCAGTTAGATGTGAAGACGAGCTTTTCTTCATGGGATCTCGAAGAAGACATTTACATGCACCAACCTCGAAGGGTTCGTGGTACGTGGAAATGAAGACTCGGTTGTAGATCGAAGAAGAGCTTATATGGCCCGAAGCAAGCTCCTAGACAGTGGTACAAGAAGTTTGATAAATTCATGCTAAATGCAGGGTACAACAGATGTCAGGCAGATCACTGTTGCTACATCAGGTATTTTGACAATTCCTATATCATCCTACTGTTGTATGTGGATGATATGCTTATTGCAGGGGCTAGTATTGATGAGATCAATAATCTGAAGGAGCAGATGTCAGAGCACTTTGCAATGAAGGATTTGGGAGCTGCAAAGCAAATCCTTGGTATGAGAATTGTCAGAGATAGAGTCAGAGGCATGTTGAGACTCTCTCAGGCTGAGTATGTGAAAAAGATACTCAGCAGGTTTAATATGGATAAGGCCAAACCAGTTAGGACACCTTTGGGCAGTCACTTCAAACTCAGCGAAGAATCAGTCACCTAAGTCGGAGGAGGAACGAGATCGCATGAGTAAGGTTCCTTATGCTTCGACTTGTTGGTTCACTTATGTATGCTATGGTTTGCACCAGGCCGGATATTGCCCATGCAGTAGGAGTTGTTAGCAGATACATGAGTAATCCAGGAAAGGAACATTGGGAAGCAGTGAAGTGGATCTTGAGGTACCTAAGAGGCTCTTCAGAAACTTGTTTGTGTTTCTCAGGTAAGAGTTCAGAGGTACGGGGCTATGTTGATGCTGATCTAGCTGGAGATATTGATACTAGAAGGAGCACTACGAGCTATATTTATACTTTTGGTGGCATCGCAAGTATCATGGTGCTCTAATCGCAGAAGACGGCTTCGTTGTCTACTACGAAGCTGAGTATATAACGGTGTCGGAGGCTCGCGAAAGGAGATGATATGGCTACAAGGCTTCTTGGAGGAATTGGGCAAGAATAATCAGAAGGGCATTCTCTACAAGTGATAGTCGAGTGCCATATTCGCTGCTAGAATCCAAGCATTTCGATCCAGGACGAAGCACATTCAGATCAAGTATCACTTCATACGGTCATTGTTGGATGACAGAAGGTTGTTGCTTGAGAAAATTTGTGGAAGTGAGAACCTTGCTGATATGTTGACTAAGGGTGTTACACTTGAGAAACTGAAGTTGTGCGCAGCTTCAGTTGGTCTGCTGGTGTGAAGACAGGGGCCTTGAGTTGCAGAGGTGGAGGATTCATGTTTGAAGAGTAACACCACCAGTAGAGGATACCAGTTTGAGGAAGGAGACGTTGTACTCTGTGTACCGGTCTCCAAGTGGGAGATTTTTTAGAGCGTGGAGCACGGTTTAAAGAAATAAAAAATTATTCCCGCCTCCAGTATTAAGCTCCCGCCTCTTTGCTTTTGCCTTTTGGTAAATACGGGTCCCGCCACTATTAATTAAGAAGGAATTTGGAATCATGGCTGCAGTAGCTTACTTTCTAAAAGGGAGGTGGATATAGCAGTTTTTTTTGGCTTTTCCTTTACACAAGTGGACGGAACACCAAAATAGAGGAAGAAAGGAAAAGCTATTGCAAGGCTGCGGTTTTCATCTTTGGGCATCGGCTTGTGGTAAGGAGAGGACGGCAAGGAAATTCAAGTCGAAGAAAAGAAAAGGCTATAGCGGAGGCTTCGTGCGGAGGCTTCAACGGAGAGAAGAAAGAAGAGATTTGTAAATCTTTATTCCATTTATTCTTCCGGATTCGACGGTGAGGTCTCTCTAATTTTGTCCTTTCCATTTGTGTTGTTCACGGGTAAGAAGAGCAAGACTTTTCTTGTAATCATTGGAGCAATTGACGGTGTAACTTTCCTCAATAAAATCCTCTGCAACTCCGTGGATGTAGACAAAAATTGTCGAACCACGTAAATCTCTGTGTCTCTTTTCTGGTGTGAATTTTCTCGTTTTATTTTTTCACTTCGTCGTCGATCGTTATATTTTAAATATATCATAACAACCATTTGTGCTTGTAACTGTACAACTTGGTCAACCAATCACCATTCGGTTGGTTGAAATTCCTTCTGTCAGTCAAGAGGACTTCGGTCGGCTTTCCAGAGGGAACCCTTATTGGAGACCTCCTTAAGTGATGAAGTGATACTCGATAGCTTGGACTTTTAACTGTAAAATAGTGTCCTTTATTATCTTCTTTGTGTGGTTCATTGAACTTCCTTGAGATTTGTGTAGTTAGATTTTAGACATACACCAATCTACTTTGATTAGTTCTCTACTTTCTTATAAGAATTATTTAATACATGACTGATATATCAAAAAATACTTCACAGAAATATTTTGGCATTCACTATTCTTATGAACTTAACATAAAATTAATTCTTTAGCTATCATATAACATAATGTAAATTATCTTTTGATTTATCAAAATTAAATATTATTTTAATAAAATGAAAACAAATAGTCTTTTTCAATATTCATAACACTTAAATTATGATATAATTATAACTATACTTTTGATAAATAAGATTAAAATAAGTTCTACATATTTTTTTTTTTTTTGACTCTCATGAAATTAATTATGAAAAAAGAGTTCTTTTATTTGCAAAATATATGAATATGATGCAACGATCATATTCAATGACATGAATAATAAGATTTCTTTTTTATAAATACATAATAAACTGAGATTATGTACTCTCAACATAATAATAAGATAAATAAATCACTTTCTTTTTCTTAATCCAAATAACATTAATATGTTATTTCAAACCATTGATAAGGATTTCAACTGACCTGTGAGCTATAGATGCTGGCTTAAATTTGTCTGTCAACATATGTATGCAGCCATACAGTCATTCATGCAATATGCAGTTTTTAATGTTTTGGATGAGCCCAAAGAAGGCCAACTTGACTAAGCAAACAATTATTAATTAAGCAACCCAAAGATATATATATATATATATATATATATATTAAATAAATGAATCCAAACAAAAAAAAAAAAAAAGAAATGGAAATGTAGTGTTGGATCTTGAAATGTCCTTCGAGAAGAGAAAAACTAGAGTAGAGATAGAGAACAAGCAAGAAGAGACAAAAACTCTGATCTTTTATTGATATCAAGAGAGTAGTTACAAAGGTTTTGTTTACAACTTTCTTTAAAAAAATTATCTTGATTGGTTTTCTCTCCCTCCAAAGGTTCCTTCTCTAATGACAATCATCTCTCACTACAATAAAAAAAAAAAAAAAAAGAATGCTAAAGCCGAAGACCAACATTTGTGTCGCAAAAAATATTATATTATTCGATAGTGTAGGACTGTTTATGACTGGGTTATTTGCGACTGATTAACAACATGAAATGTCGTCGCTTATTAATATTAAATTTTTTTTCGACGATTTTAATTATTATCAACTTTTTATGACATCGGTTAAAAGAAAGTATCCACCGACGGCTATATTGCATCGATTATCTATGAACCCGTCATTTGGCAGGCGGGGTGTTAACTGACGTGTTGTTTTTAAAAATTGATGGTATTATCGGTCGGTAATAATGTAAATTACCACGTCTAGCAACAATTATGTTTGAGCATTTACGACTATATACTACAATATTTTCATCGCTCATTAACAACAATATTTTTCCGACAGTTTCTTTTTTTTGTCGACGCCATAAGCCGTTAGTTATTAATGTGTATTAACTGATGACCATATGTCGTCAGTTATCTTCCAACTGCCATCTGGCGGGATATTAATTGACACATATTTATAATAAGCGGCGAAAATTGCCATCAGTAAATGTATTGATAACCGAGGGATTTTAACCCTTGTATAAGCCGTCATAAATAATCCATTATACCACCAAAATCGCAGTCCTCCCCCTCCTGCCCTAATCCCCTCTCCCTTCGCTCCTCTCTAGCCTAAGTACTCTCCTCTCCCCCCGAACCCCTTTCCTCTCCTTGAAACCCTCACATGTTTCTCCAACCCCTCTCTATTTCATCCAAAACTATCGACTTCGTCGTTGAACAGCTCTTAGGAGCAAGTTGGGAACACAACGACGGGATTAAAGTTTACAATGAACAAAACTCCCGTTTTTCTCCTCCTTCCGCTCCTCTCCTACCCAGAACCATCGAGGAAAGTAACTCCTATTCATTTAATTTTTTATTTCAAATATTTTCAAAAAAAATGTTTAGGGTTTAGTAACTAGGATAAAATATTTTCTTATTTTTGTTGGATTACATCAGGGTACGGCTTTAAGCCTATACAATTTTGCTTTAGTTATGGATGCTCTTGCTAGACATTTATATAAGAATTTAAATTAGTATATGATTTTTGCCTGTGATATCCTTATTGTGTAGGGAAAGAGTTTAGGAATGAAGATGAAAAATATGAATTTGGGTTTTACCATGACCTTTGATGTTTGATTGAGAATTTGAAAAATGGATGAAAGAGGGCGCTTGATTTGTAAATAACAATGTTTTGGGCGTCGCCCTAAAACCTAAATTATAGAGGTCGACATTGGAGTCTAAAAGCCTTCGTTTGAGTAGTTCTAGAGTTGAATGCATGAAATGTAATTTCAGTAGTAGTAGCTCTAGTGGCAGAGTTATAACTATGGGTGATCAAATAGTTAAAAGGTGTGAACGTTTTAGATATCTCGGGTCTCTCTTTCAAAGTTTAGGTGATATAGATGGGGATGTGATTAACATATTTCAAGTTGGTTGGTTGAAGTAGGGGAATGCATCCAACCAATTGTGCGATAGAAATACTGCTTAGACTTAAATGAAAATTTTATAAGATGGTGGTGAGATCTACAATGTACTATGTTGCAGAATGTTGGCCTTTAAATTAAGGGGCCGTTCGGTTGAAAACAAGATTTAGTTTGAATGAATTTAATAAATCATGCAAATTCGGAATTATCAAATCCTTAGATACGTGCCAAATTCAAAATAAGATTTAGTTTGAAAAATGATAATCGATAAAAAATTGATTCTAAGTTTGACTCATACATGAAACTAGAGTTGAAATAAGCACGTTGAGGTACAAGCCGAAATTTTGAATCAATTTTATTTGAAACATACATATCAAATTTATATGAAACCTACATCATCTCAGCTCGAAGTCATATTGTTTAACGTCTTAATAACTTTAATTATGTCAAAAATCATTAAACTAACGAATATTGACTTATAATTGATTAAGATGTCTCCCTCTTACAGTGTGTGTGCCACTGCAGCTACAGCAGCCCTCTCATAGATATATTTGGTTTTGGAAGATTTACGTGCATACCACTTAATTCCTATGTATTTACATGTCCAACACCTAAACTTCAAAAGACCTTTCTAAAAATTAAACATCCCTTTCTAGTTATGAACGGCAGAAATAAAAATCATAGAAATATAGACTAGGAATAGAGACAAACCTAAACTGACCTCCATATGTTAATGAATTTAACACTGTTGGAAAGATAAAAATAAAAATTTAAATGCATTTACATAAATACCTCACAATTCCTACATATTCAGATATCTTACCGATTGAACTTTATGTTTTTACATTTATAGCAGCCAAATGTCACGCTCCCAAAAGAACTCTTAGGAGAGGTAGGCAGTACAAGACTTATATACTGTTTTTCGGCCCTACACCTAGCTGATGGGGGACTAAATGTCCCTGACATTCTCCTCCATCCAATCACGTGACACCCTCATCACTGATCGGCTCCATCGAGGGCCCACACCGTGGAGAGTCCCCACACCCAACAGATAATACCCCGCTCTGATACCACTTGTCACACTGGGAAAAGAACTCTTAAGAGAGGTGGGCATCCCATGACTTATATATTATTTTTCGACCCTATACCTAGTAGATGTGGGACTAAATATTTCTGACACAAAGCTCTCATATGATCACATCCATACAAAATATCACTATTTGAACATTTAAAAGGTGAAACCCATGTTTTGCAAGCATAGGGTGAAATGATATGTATGTAAATATTAAAATTTTGGTGGTACATATGTAAAAAATTAGAGTGTTAAATGTGTAAATACATAAAAGTTGTGCGGTATCTACGTAAATTTCGCAATAGTTTATTGTCCCCTGCATTTTTCGCGCCATCTACATAAGTCGAGAAGAGCAGCTGATCTTCATGCACTCCCAAGCCAAAGCTCAAAAGAAGCAATGGAAAGCACTATACTGAAGGTCGCCTCAGACAAAGAAGCTAGCGTTACGCTCTTCGTCGTCCTCACCTGCATGGTTGCCGGCTCCGGCGGGCTCCTCTTCGGCTACGACCTAGGAATCTCTGGTAACATTACTCAATTCTCCATATCTCCATAAAGCTCTGTCTTTTCCGTTGTTTTTTATTTAGCTCATTAAAGTAAAAAAGATGCAAATTTGGCGCGTTCAGGTGGAGTGACTTCCATGGATTCTTTTCTGACCAAGTTCTTCCCCGAAGTTGTTGCAAATATGAAGAATGAAGGCCATGTGAGCAACTACTGCAAGTTTGACAGCCAATTGCTGATGGCTTTTACGTCGTCTCTTTACATTGCTGGCTTCGTCGCTTCTCTGTTGGCTTCGCCGGTGACTAATAGATTGGGTCGGAGGTCCTCCATGCTTTTCGGAGCTGTGTTGTTTATCTTGGGAGCAGGACTCAGTGGCGCTGGGTTCAACCTCCTGACAGTCACCCTTGGCCGGATTCTTTTTGGGGCAAGCATCGGCTTTACTAACCAGGTTTGGCATGGCTGTAAACAGGATATCAGATAGCCCTCTCAATCAAATTAACCAGTTATGAAAAATGCACCCTAAAAAAACTAACTCCAGCGTAAAAATCTTGCCTTTTCAGTCCATCCCCTTATACATCTCAGAGATGTCGCCGCCGAAATACAGGGGAGCCATGAACGGCTTCTTCGAAATCAGCATCAGCATCGGACTTGTGACCGCAAATATTGTAAACTACGGCACACAAAAGATCAGAGCCGGCTGGGGATGGAGACTCTCCCTCGCGCTCGCCGCCCTTCCTGCCTGTTTCCTCCTCATCGGCCTTCTCTTCCTCCCTGAAACCCCAAGCTGCATAATATATCGAAACGGAGATTCACAAGAAGCATCCCGTATTCTACAAAAGATCCGCGGCACCTCCGACGTCCAAAACGAACTTAAGAGCGTAATCTCCGCAGCCGCCGATGCCTCACAAGCGGTATCTGATCATCTCCTGCACAGACTTGCTCGACGACAATATCGCCCTCATGTAGTCATGGCTGTCGCCCTCCCTGCTTTCCGCCAGTTCACCGGAATAAATTTCATAACTTTCTACGCGCCGGTGATGTTCCGGATCATCGGGTTCAAAGAAAGCGCCTCACTTTTGTCAGCAGTGGTGACAAGGCTTACAGCGACGGTCTGCACAGTGTTGGCCATGGGGTCGGTGGATAAGCTCGGGCGCAGGAAATTCTTCTTCCTCGGCGGTTCGTCCATGATTGTAGCGTTGGTGATGGTGGGAGGAATAATGGCAATGAAATTGGGGGATCAGGGGACAATGACAGATGCCTATGCCTACCTGCTATTGTGCTTTCTGTGCCTCTATATGGCAGGTTTTTCTTGGTCATGGGGTCTGTTGCCATGGCTTGTGGCGAGTGAGATCTTTCCTTTGGAGATCCGATCGGCGGGGCAGAGTATTTTTGTTGCTTCGGATTTCTTATTCGGCGCAGTGATTGCGCAGAGCATGTTTTACATTCTCTGCCATTTGAAATTCGCGGTTTTTTTAATGTTTGGAGGACTCGTGGTGTTGATGAGTTTGTTTGTCTATTGGTTGTTGCCGGAGACGAAAGAGTCGCCGTTGGAGCAAATGGGGAGGGTGTGGGAGGAGCACTGGTTTTGGAAGAGGTTTGTGGAGTCGGATGAGGAGAGGAGAGGAGATGAGGAGAATGTGCGGATATCTTTGGAGTCCATGGTTGCCAATTTCTAGGATTTAACCCAGCAGGATCTTGGGCTCTCCATTCCTACAGCCAAGGTTTTAGAGATTTTAATGTTTGGTTTGAAAAATAAAGAAATCAAATGATTTAATGATTTTAATGTTTGGGTTGAAAAATAAAAAAATTTGAATAAATGCTAGATTCGACGTCCGTTTGACCTTCTAAATATGTCTGGAAAGCTTTCACAAATGGTTTAATGACTTGATCAGAGCTTGATTTGACTCCGATTGGACTAATTTTGATAACATTGGGTCCATCTCATCGAGTGAGTCAGTTTAACTATAAGTTTGTTGAAATCGAAGCTCTCAATGCCTCTTAATTGAAGTTTGAATGTTTCTCGCTCGAACGATTGCTTTGAGATTTGTATCGTGCCTCAAGATTCATGCTGGATGATGAAAATTTGTTGGTGGCGTATCAATAATATTTACACCACCTAACACCCATTAAATAGTTGTTGGAAAATCTCACACATCCCTGCTTACGAACGCAACTCACGAGTAACTTCAAGATTCAAGATCTATTTGAGGTGATTGTAGTTTTTTAAAAATATTGATGTATGCTAGAAAATTTAAGTCGGTAGTATAATGAATTATTGTCTTAACGTTGCACGAGAATTCATAACACACTCAGATGAAAGATACAACCAGTTTAGAGAACGAAAATTTTTACGTGGAAAACTAAGAAGAAAAAAAATCACGGGTTCTAGCATGGTTAAAAAGATTCACTATAAGTTGATGATTACAAAAACTTCTTATCTCACAGGCTGGAAACGGTTATCAAGTCATCCGAATTACAATGTTGACGTACGTATTGAACTTGTTGCAGAGTAATGTGTGACGACAATGATCGATGCATGGTTGGTTAAGTCGTTGTTGACAACAATCGACGGCGGCAGGAGTGATGCTGGACTTCAGCTCCTTCTCAAAGCCTCAAGTTTTCCTCCTCCCCATAAGAAGGGTGGAGCTCTATTTATGAAACTCTAGGTGCAATTAATTTAGGAATATAAATCACTTTGATCAAACTGTTCAGAGATGTTTCCTCGATCGGATTGTGTTTGATGGACATTTGAGAGTATTAGTGATGTGTGAATCGAGCGATCATGGGCTATTTAGATGCGTCATGTCAAAATGCTCGATTCGACTATAAACTCGCCAGATTCGACATTCATTTGACATTCCAAACATGTTCAAAAAGTTTCCAAAAGTGGTTTAATGATTTGATATGAGCTTGATTTGACTTGGATCAGATCAATTTTTGTATCATAAGTCTGTCCCGTTGACGCGATCAATATAACTGTAAGTTTGCTAAAATCGAACTTCCCAATGACTATAAAAGTTTGAATGTTTAAAAAAAGTACAGTGATCCGTGTCGTGCCTTGAAATTCGCATTATGATAAAAATTTATTGATGATATATGCAATATGATTGTACAATTGTGAACAAAACTATATCAAAAGCTGCGATAAGAATTATAACATTTTTTGCTACGAGGCGAAATGGCTTGAGGGCTTCCGCCACCACCCGCGATTTGTTTGAGAGTTCCGCCGGCGTCGGAACCCAAAGGGTTCCGTCCAGCTCTGATGGGGTTAAGCAATTTAACGGGGCTGTTAATTTTACTTCTGTTTTGAGTATTTTCGATATCATAGATGTTAATATTGGAGTTTAGATGTGAGATGCATATTATTAACAATTTTAATTTCTATATATATATATATATCTCCCACATAAACAAAGAATTTTAAATTTAACATTTTGTTTTTTTTTAAATTATTTTTTTTAATTTGTGTAATATTTCAATTTATTTTTCAGCAAAACAAAGGCCCTTTAAATAACTTTTATAAATTCGAATTTTGTAAATGTTGAAGTGATTAAATCTCAAACTTTTTGACTTGACATATTAAATATAATTTGATTAAATTCTGTGAAACTATTCAATAACTTCCATCAGAATTTAGATTTACAATTTAGTTCTATTTATTTTAATTTTTTAAATTTTATTATACGTTTTTAAATTTATATAATTTAATTATAAATAGCATAATATAATATTTTTAATGAAATATTAATTAATAATTTATCCATCTAATTAAATATAAAAAATATCTTATATTATGTTAAATTAAATTGAATCCTCCTAAATCATCATTTAATAAATAATAAAAGCAATTACAAATAAATATTTTAACTCACACTAAATTAGATCACAAATAAATTTAGTTTAATTAACCTAACTACAACATGCTTTATATTTAATTTCCAACCAATACTTTTATACATTCAAGCCTAATTAATCAGTTTCATAGCTACATAGCAAAATCAGCAATGAAATAAATGCACAAAAAGACTACAACATGCTTTATATTACGTCATTTTTAATTTTGTATTACACGCGGACGACACCAGCGTGGATCACGCCACACATCCACGCCAGCGAATGCATGACATGGTGTGCTCCATGCTGTCGTTCGCACATCCGATTAATCGGACATAATATTATCTCCATACTTGAAGCGTAAAAAAAACACTCATAATTTTTCTTAAATCGATAACGAAACCCTTTCAAAAGAACAAAAAGTCCACAATATGCAGAAATATGTTATCCTAAACAGCAAGGCTTTGTTGACTTCCACCATTATTAACATCTCTTTAAGAACAAAAATAAACCTATCAGGTATTGGCGAGATAGAATGTAAGTTTGGATATCCAGCAGCTTCTAATGGCTGTAATACCAACCTAAGCTCTTTTGTACAAACAAATAAAGATCCTATGAGATGTTTGATATCATAGATAAATAGACTTTATATCCTTTGGAAGAAAGCCCTTCGAACATGTCGGGCACTTACGATGAGGACCGCGACGACGACGACTTTCAATAAGCCTTTGAATACAATGTCTACAGAATAAATGATAGCATTTTGTAATGACAACCTGAGCCAAGTAATAGGAAGATTGGGTTAAAGTGGTTATTTTATTGGAAAGATCATGTCAGAGGAAATTAAAAATTGTAACAGGTTAGCAATGAAGTTTATAGGTTAAAAGAAGATTGTATCGATATCATATCTTTCATGGAACTTATTTGAAAATAAAATAACAAGTTACTAAAAGAAGCATGCAAAAGTCCACTTGCATTACAGGCAACGCGATAGCAACAATATGGCATGAAAATGCTAATGAATAATTAAATGCTTTAAAATAAAACAACAGGAAAGAAAATAGGCAGGGGAAAAAATTGGTCATATTCTGTGTCTGTAGATGAAAATTTCTTCCCCTACAAGGGATCTCAAGCATAAAACCTTTCTTCTGAGCTTCACAAACAACAAAAATATACGAGCATAAAAATCAAGCGTTATGACTTGATGGACAAATCTAGATTGAACTAAAGGTTACACCTCGGGTCCAGAAGACGGTACACCACGGCAACTCAAGCCATGATGAAATAAAATAAAACTGTTTTGTATATCCAAAGAAAGACTTACATGCAAATAAAAAAAAAAGTAAGTTTATTGATACTGAAAATTTCAATGATACAACTGAATGAAAATAAAGAACTACCTGAATCATGGTAGAAACAATAACATGGAACAACTATCCAGACCCAACAAAAACAAATGCTAAAAAAAAAAAAAAAGTTTGGGAAATTAAAATTGAAAAACTTGTTCCGGTGAAACGGCGGTACTGGTGACTAAATAAAACATGTTATGCAAAAATATTAAGAATAAGTTTGACAAACTCAGTAAATAACAACTGTCTATTAAAGCAAAAAAAATAAGGGAATGAGATATGCAATATGAACAAGCAAAGAAGAATCACTATGTGCATATGTAACACTGTAAGACCAATAAGTGAAGTAAATATCAAATATGCACATCATACAAAATATGCAACTATTCTCAATCAAATTTCTTATCATTTCACTTTCATTTATATTTACATATACAGTTAGTTTAAATACACAATAAAACCAGGAGAGTCAAATATCAACCCAAGGAAATCCGATGATTTCCTGTAGAGTTGTCACTCTGTGGCCCGTTAGCTAGGCTAACCAAAATCCAAAAAAGTTCTACCGACCCACACACCATCATACACAAGCATGTAAAATTGTTTTTAAAGATATAATATAAAGAAATATGTAATTTTACATAGATTTGTGATAAGACATGAATCAACGGACAGGTTCATAAAATGCAAGAATAAGAAAACACCAAAATTGCAGGATTATTCAAATATGCAGTAGTAACTTAAAACTATTAGTAATTTTAGCATGAACAATAAAATAAACCTATAACAAGTGCAAAAACATTAATAAAGTAGCGAGGACAGGACTAGCTAAGCATAAACAATAGATGTGATTCTACTACAATAAACAAGGAATAACGCACTAACGAGGAAGTGTACCTTTATTCTCTAATAAACAACAGTTACTTATACCGAGGCGACAACTTGACACTTCTACAAATTCAACGATTCGACTGCTATCCTACACCAATTAGAAAATAACATATAATTAATTAACCAATTAAACTCATTTTTATTGCAACCTAATCTACATGCATTATTACTAGTATTATTGTTATTAATTTATTATTGTTACTACATTTTGAAAGAGAGAAATTATGAATTTAATTAATATTAATTAAAAATGTGTTTTAAATCCTACAACTTCAAATCTCGTTTCTCCATTGTTTTGTCTTAAATCCCGGGTTAAAAAACCCCATGGATTCACTGGATTTAGAGAAGTTGTGGCGTGAGAGAAAGGAAGGCGAGGTTACCTTCTTCAATAGTTTCAAATAGGAGAAAAGGAGAAGGAAGAGGATGGGAGTTTTGTGTGTTTGTATACCGCAATTCCGTTGTTGCCTTCCTAGCTAGTTCCACTCGCACCTGTATCGTAGAGGTGATCGATCACAAAGACTATGGTTTCGGACGAAAACAAGCAAGGTTGTAGGTGAGGGTTTCGAACAAGGGGGAAGGATGAAGGGAGTCGTTTCGAGCGAAACCGAGAGAGAGAGAGCGGGATGAGGAGATCGGTTAGAGTCTTATCTGCACTCTTATAGAGCGGTGATGCTCGTCAAATTAGGAAGGCCATAAACAGAGGCTTCAAGGAGAAAATAAATTATTTGCTAAATCCAAGTTTGGGAAATCAGCAACCATGAAGGAAAGATTGCGAGCAGTAAAAAGGGAAGGAAAAATAATTACATAAAAGGAAACAAGAGAACTTTTTGAATCTTACATACTATCCTCCTTAAAAGAATTTGATCCTCAAATTCATACCTTAGTTTTGAAACAGTTGTGAGTACTTTGCGACAATCTCTTCAATCTCCCAAGTTGCTTGCCGTTTTGACTGGTCTCTGAAGCACTCTGACAAAAGGAGGGGAAGATGTCGAACTTCACGCTCCAATATGCGATCTGATACGAGGCCAAAGCTTTTCAGTCTCCCAAATCATGCAACTCCGCACATAGGTGAAACTTTTAAAAAACATGATCTGCAACTTTGAATTTAATCTCCCCATGCTCTGGGTCAAAGTACTTCTAACGATCCTGGGCCTCACGTAGTCGATCTCGAATATGACGAACTTTCTCAGTAGCATGATTCACTAGTTGTGGTCCACATTTTCATCTCTCACCAACCTCGAACCAACACAAAAGAGATCTACATTTTCATGTCGATACTAGCCTGAAAGCTATTGTTAAAGTAAATTCTACCAACGAAAAATTATATTCCCAATTACCTCCAAAGTCCAAAATGCAATCTATCAACAAGTCTTCTAAGATCAGAATGCTGTGTTCCGATTGTCCATCTGTTTGAGGATGAAAAACAACACTGAAGTCTAATCTCATGCACATTGCTTTTTGCACTTGTTTCTATAGCCTGAAAGTACCGCTTAGACTGAAAGGAAAATTTTATAAGATGGTGGTGAGACCTTCAATGCTCTATGGTGCTGAATGTTAGCCATTAAAAGAGAAGCATAATGTTAAGTTAAGTGTTGCCGAGATAAGAATGATTAGATGGATGAGTGGCTTTACACTTAGAGACAAAATGCGAAATGAATATATCCGTAATAGGGTTGGAGTTGCACCAGTGACGGATAAAATTAGAGAGAGTCGCCTTAGATGGTTTGGTCACATTAAACGTCGACCACCTGATGATCCGATTAGGATTGTAGATGTTTTAAATACAACTTATGTTAAGAAAGGCAAGAGTGCAGTACCTAGGAAAACTTGGGCTTATTGCATAAAAAATGATTTTGATTTATTAGAATTAAACGAAAATTTGACACTAAATAGGACGCAATGGAGAAAAAGGATTCATGTAGCCGACCCCACTTAGTGGGATTAAGGCTTTGTTGTTGTTGTTTTTGTTGTTGTTCTATAGCCTCAAAGTAAATCATTCATCTCAATCTCATATAATGACAATTGGAGTTCAATATAATCTAACGATGTTGTCTATGTGGATCTTGGCTAATTATCCACTGAATGGGTCCTACTTGATTGGCAGAAAATGGGCTGACTTAGTCTATGAACCACACCAAAATAAAATGTACTTGCTTCAATCTAGGTAATCCAATCATGAAGTCCATATAAATCTCCTTCCATTTCTACTCCGGAATAGGAAGGGGCTGCAATAGACCACCAGGTCTCTGATGTTCTACCTTAACCATCTGATAGGCCAAACACTTAGCTACAGTATTTTTTAATACTCGGCTACCAAAACAACTTCTTAAGATTTTGATACATCTTACTAATTGTCGGATGAGCAGAATAGGGACTAGAATGTGCCTTACGGAGTATCTCTTGTTGAAGTCCTTCCTGCTCTGGAACACACAACCGATCTTGAGATCTCAAAGTGTCATCTCTATCAATATTAAACTCAGGCATCGATCAATTCTTTGTTTGCTCTCTAAGCCGTAGTAAGTCTGCATCCATCATATGAGCTTCATGAAAACGGCTCACAAGTAGCTTCCGTCGGTACTATCTCGAGCTGAAGTTGCCCCATCTCTTGTGCTAACTCATGCTCCTGAGTGGCTATCCAAGATGAAGACGTAGAAGAATTTCTGCTTAAAGCATCTGCGACCACGTTCGCCTTACTAGAGTAATACTAAATCTCCAAGTCATAGTCCTTGTCTCAACTTCAACTCCTTTTGGATGAAAATATACTTCAATCTCTTATGATAGGTGAAAACTTCACAACGAACTCCATAAAAGTAGTGCCTCTAAATCTTGAGTGCAAAAATAACTGCAGCTAACTCCAAGCCAGATGTAGGTTAATTCCTTTCATGCACCTTGAGTTGCCTTGAGGCATAAGTTACAACTTGCCATGCCATTAGAACGCACCCTAATACTTGATGTAAAGCATCATTGTAGATATGAAATCCATCAGTGCTAGAGAAAATGGTGAGAATTGAGGCTGTTATCAAGTAATTCTTGAATTTCTGGAAACTCTGCTCACAAGCATTAGACAATTCAAACTTAACAGCCTTCTGAGTCAACCTTGACAAGGATGCAGCAATGTGAGAGAAACCTTCAACAATTCCGCGATAGTATCCAGCTAATCCAAGAAAACTACAAATCTCGATGACAGTATTTGGCCCCGAACAATCCATTATTGCCTTAAAATTTAGCAGGACCCACAAAAATTCCAACTCCACTAATAATGTGCCACAAAAATGCCACTTCTCGAAGCAAATATTCACCTAGAGAATCTGGCATAAAGTTTATTCTTTCGAAGAGTATTTAGTGGTACTCCGAGATGTTGGGCATGCTCCTCTTCATTGTTAGAGTAGACCAAAATATCATCAATGAGACAATAACAAATTGATCCAAGTAAGATTAAAAACTCTAGTCATCAAGTCTATAAAGACAGCAGAGACATTCGTCAAACCAAAAGGCATAACAAGAAATTCATGGTGCCCATATCGAGATCGAAAAGCAGTCTTTGAAACGTCTTCATCCATGATCTTCCATTGATGGTAGCCCGATCGAAGGTTGATCTTGGAAAACATAGAAGAACCTTATAGTTAATCAAGCAAATCGTCTATATGAGGATGTGGGTACTTGTTCTTTACAGTCACCTTTTTCAACTCTCCGTAATCGATGCATAGCCACATGCTTCCATCTTTCTTCTTCACAAACAGACCTATTGCTCCCCAAGGTGAAACACTGGGCCGAATAAATCCTTTATTTAACAATTCTTGCAACTGGATTTTGAGCTCTTGGAGTTCTACAGTGGTCATCCAATATGGAGCTTTAGAAATTGGAGTGGTCCCCGGAAGTAAGTCTATGGTAAAATCCATCTCACGATCTAGTGGTATCCAGACAAATCTTCAGAAAACACATCGACAAATTCTCGACTTACTGGGACGCTATCTAAGGTAATGCTGAATTTCTTGAAATTTATCACATGAGCTAAATAACCAACCCACCCATGGGATATCAACTTATAAGCCTTAATTGCCAAAATTAGACAAGAAATAGCTCCTTTATTACTCTTGAAGCAAAAGGGAACTGAGCCAAGTATGCAGAAATTCACTCGTCTCTTACGACAAGTGATAATTGCATGATATGTGGATAGCAAGTCCATACTCAAGATTACATCAAATTCAGCTAGTGAGAAAACTATGAGAGTAGTGGGCATATGCATGTTATTAACGATAATGTCACAATCCCTAACACATTGAGTAACGCTCATATATGAGCTTGATGGCAAAATGATTGAAAGAGGTGGTTGTAATGGAAAAATCAATGCACTAGATGCAAATTTAGTTGATATGAATGAATGAATTGCCCCAAAGTCGAATAATACCCTTGTTGGTTGCTTTAAAATAAGAATGATACTTGTCACTACATCAAGAACTTCACGGCTTCTTCCTGCATCATAAAAAATGCTCGTGGTGGAATTGGCTGTTTGGGCTGCTCTGGAGCTTGAGGTCGCTGAGGCTGGTACTACACGATTGAAGATTGTTGATATGTCAGTGGCAGTTGCTGAGGTTGCTGATATTGCTGGTACTGTGATGCAAAAGGATGTTGCTGATACGATTGAGACGCCATCATTTGTTGTTGATGTTGTTGAGGTTGAAATAGTTCTACTTCGCTTGAAATTTTCTTTGATGCTTCTGAAATTGTCCTCCATTTGACTTATGACACTAACTTGTGATGAGACTTATAACCATTTTCCTGGGCGCTTATTGCTTGTAGCTGACCTCAAACTTTGAGTGGGCAATCTTTAGCTTTATGATCGGTACTATAACAATTGAAGCATTTACCGACGACCAAATAACAAGTCCCAGAATGCCATTTCCAGCAATGAACATATCTACGATTTGTTTTTTGAGTTATACACTTGTTGATTTTGATGTTGCTTCTTTTGGGAACTCTCATTGGCTTGCGCATCTGAATTCTTCCGCTTCTTGGCATGTTTTTCCTCGCAGGCATTGATCTCTATCTCTGCATGAATAGCTCGGTCTACCAGTTTACTATAAGTCAAGTGATTAACCGCCGATAGGCACCTCTGAATGCCTTCTCTCAAGCCAACCAGTAGGTGATAGATCTTCTCATCTTCATGTTGATTAATTGATGGGATAATACAAACGATCCTGAAAAATTGCATATCGTATTTCTGAATGGACTTCGTCCCTTGCTCTAACTTCCTCCATTCATTCATTAGCTTGGTTCGATCCACCATAAGGAAATACTGTTTCAGGGATAATATTTCGAAATCCCCCCAAGATGGTACTGCATCAGGTCTGAAAGTGTTGCGATGACGAGTTTCCCAACAATCATAATCTCCTTCACACAACTGAAACGTTGCAATGTCCACTTTACTATCTTTATGACTCTTTATTCCTTAAAGTATATTTTCAATATCATGGAGCCATGCA